>JPKZ01001748.1:178812-192250 GCA_000803305.1 Toxocara canis
CCTCTGCATAAAACAGAGAATGCATAAAACAGAGAAATAGAACAGCAATAAAAGGGTACTCACAATTCTCATTTCAATTCTTTTTCTTTTTCTAAGGAAATCAATCTATTCGGTTAAATCTGTGGCGTTACTAATTAAAATTAGATCGAACTTCCACTGGGAAAATATTCGAGAGTTGTGAAAAAAATTGGCGAATTAAATCGGCTGGATCCCATAAAAGTATTCCGGAAAAAGAAAACTGATCACTTCAATTCTGCAGTGAAAATCGCCAAGAAACGCCAACTGGAATAATGTATAATGATCCCATCATTAGAAATCGATAAGAACACATACGTCATATTCTCTTGAACACAGCATAAATAGAAACTAATGAATGATCTGGTAAATTTTCATTGTTCATCAAAAGTTCAAGTAACGCCTATTCTCTAGATAATAACAAGAAAGTTGGACAACTAGATAATTCAAGTAACTCCAAATTAGATAGTTCAAGTTCAAGTTCAAGTAACTCTAGAAAACTACATAATTGCAAAATATCTCGTTCATTGCAAATGAGATATTTTCTAAAGGATTTGTTTAATGAAATTCTAGAAGAATCTATTTTCTTCACAGTTTCATCTCCTTTTTAATTATTTATTTTTTATGCTTGTTTCTTCATTTTCTTCATTTTATTTTCTTTTTTCCAATATATTCAATAAATAACAACTGTGTTATCTTGACATGACGAGCAGTAAATCTCTCTCCTCCACCTTCTCAACATTTTTCACTTTTCTTTTACGAGTAAAATGATGTCTCAAAAAAAAAGGAAAAACTGACCGTAAAAAGAAAAAGATCAATATGCATGATGAAGTCTGAACTAGTGATTTTTTTTTTAAAGCGAACAAGACGACTAAACGTAAAGAAGAAAAGTTATTTGACCCATGGGAATATGATTGGTTGAATTGAGGCGGCTAACAGCACAGCCAAATATACGCTTCGATTCACATCGTTGAGTGCAAAAGCGACCAAATGACAACCCAAAACTTTGTGTGCCCTTTTGAGATGGAATTTTTGAAAAAAAAATTTCTGCACAATCCGCTGTCAAGTAAAAATGAACGCATGGACTCACATAACTGCATTTGTATCTTACTGGTGGGCGAAGTGAGATATAAATACTCTTGATGGTTCCGTCGAAGAAAAATTGGCAAAAAACGAAACCCAAGAAGGGGATTAGGGGAGAGGCGGAAGGTGGGAGGCGGAACGGCGGGGGTGGGGAGAGGTGACCTGTTTGGCTCAGTTAAAACAGTCTATTCGATCCCTGAACTCGTCATAGTAATGAATCGGAAGTGATAAGAAAGAAGAGTTCATGAAGTTACTAGTTCCTGATTTTTTAATGATTATCAGTGACTGCAAAAAAAAATCAAATTTAGAAAATATTCGGCAAATACATTCATCAAAATGACCGGCTTCATGAATTGCTCACAGATAATGAAAAATTATTCCAAACTAACCACATCGCTTGTCATTTTCCGCTAAGGGCTCATTCTTTAAGAGACCCAATAAGTTGAAAAGGCAACCGACCGGTTGCAAAATGCCTGCAAATTTTTAATCCCCCTATCAGGCGGTCACGAATGGCTTCGGAATAGGGTAAATTTACATTAAAATTATCAAATTTTTCAACTGTTGTTTTAGTGTTTCCCGAATAATTGAAACGTCGGACCAGTCCTCACAACGCGTTTTACAAATGCGAATTTACGAAAATACAACGAAGATTTAAAAAAAAAACTCGAATGAAAAAAAAGAAACAAACTTTAATTGTTTCAGGGATAACAAATCAACTTTAAAATAGATTAAGGTAAGCATCTCTTCGATTCTGTAGACGAATAGGCGGTTTTCCGAACATGCTAAGACGTTTATACGTAGAAGAAGTGCTAAGAAAATGCTCTAAATGCGCTACTTTTTGCTTGTGAAACTAAATTAGCGCCGATCAACACAAAAAAAAACAGAAAAAAAACTCAAGAAAAAGAGATTTTTCTAAATCTACTGAAAAGAAACAATATTTAAAAACAAAGCAGTTCCGCTTTGTTTTTAAATGTTTTTTCTGAATTTTTAAATTTTTCTAATCCAAAAGTTATAATTTTCTTAATTTTTTTCTAAAATTTTCTCTAAACTGAATTTATAATTGTTGAAAGTTCCTGAAAATTTTAAAAAATAGAATGGAAAAAACTTGCTTTCGGGTCTATAGAAGCGTCTAGTAATAGGTTTTTGCCAAACCCATAAAACTATTTATATAAAGAGGATGGGATTTGTGTGGGAGAGATTTTTGATTGCTAAGAGGGAAATCTGCTCGCTGATGAGTAGTTGTGCAATCAATGCTGTAGTGTAAATCGTTTGAAGACGAGTTCGTGAGTTGAAGAAAACAGCAACCGCGAAATCGTTCATTTCAGGTAGTTCAACCAGTAATTCATTCTAATTCATTCTACTGTGAGGGTCAATCAGCACATGATTATTTAGTCAACAAAATCGCTAGTAAACCAAAAGAATGGAGAGAGAGACAGAGGGAGAGAGAGAGAGGGAGGGAAAGAATCAAAGGGGAGAATAGCTACGTACTTGCCTACCTACACGAATTGCTCCTTTATTAACTAAGCCCCACTATATAATTTAGCAAAGCCGGCTAGAGAATATAAGCTTACTGCTACAAATATAAGAAGTTTTGTATGTTTTAAAGACTAAGAGAATAACGATTGCTTTTTTTAAGCTAATGATATTAATAAATGAGCTGATTTATGCTAGTAACTCATCGGATCGCGCAATCATGTTCAATAATATCGGGGGACTTCAGAGCCCAGAAATTGGAAAATTGTGGATCATCGAACTGTGAAGATACAGATCAGAAATTAGAAAATTTTCAATGAGAAATTTTGAAATTTTCAACGATTTCAACGACCATAAAAATTTCGGAATTTTTTTTCAGTGAAATGAAAATTTTTATAACCATTCGGAAACACAAACAGTATACTTTTAAAGTCCTTGTAGCGCATTTTCTTGGGTCATCGCCACGACCAGGCCTTCCCGTTGTTATATGTGCTATGTTCAGATTCATCCGTGCGTATCGCCCCCGCGGCTATATTTCAAATTCGCGCAATTATTTTGCGATTTGCGATAGGTCCCTCGTGCATATGCAAATTTCACTTCCAGCCTGAAGTATCGTTTTAAAAAAAAACTTGCAAAACTCCTATATCAAAAAAATCCTTTCCGTCTCTCTTTCGTTTTCAGTAAATGACCAATTTCCCTATTTGATAAGCTGTTTCAGAAAGATGATTTGAAAAAAAATTGACTTCCCAAAATGACTGCGATGTGAAACTTTGACTTCGTCTGCCAAGTTTTCACTGATTGTTTCGTCATTTCTACAGTTGTGATACCACCAACGTACATCCTCGAATTTAAACACCTCGTCTTTCTCCACTCAAAGTACGCTTTCACTGTTGAATACATTTGTTCCTTGTGAAAATGGGAGTTACTATGACGCATACAGCTCTGACAGACCACTTCACAACTTGATCCCCTGCTGGAATTAGGTACCCACGTTTGACGTGCTACTCCGCGTATGCGATGCCTCTCAGTTACGTCTCTCCTTAAATTGATTCCATCCTCCCTCTCATATGCCAAGCCATCTGAGCATGAATTCGCTAAATTACGGTTTACCTTGAGGAATTAATTTAAGCTACCCTGTTCGAGGTATTCGGGCAAGGTACGGTATAATAACACTAACTTGGTTTTTCGAAAGTGACTTCTAAATCTTCGTCAGTTTTCTTTTCTTTTTATTATAGAGTATAAGGAAAAGTGGAGCCTAAGACTTGAATCAGAAGCTGAAAGCGAATCTCGTATTACTTTTGTGAAAACAAAGGAGTATTATCAAAGTAGCGAAAGGTAATGGTAGTTGTTTGTTATGAACAGGTTGTCAAATAAAGACTATATCGAGGAACCTTCTGCGGATTTTTGTTTTTTCAGGTTCCGGAAACTCAAACTCAGCAGGTAGCAACAGAAGCGTGATTTTAGAGGGTCTCCCGTTTCTTGTTGGATACCCGAGAAAAGAACCCTTCCCACCCCCCCTCACCCCAACCTCCGTGCCCCTACACAAAAAAAGTGTACTATGAAACCACTTTTTTGATTTTGAGAAATGTGAAACCTATTGCATAACCGGCCGCAAGACGTATTTTTCGCATTTCTTTCGGTCACTTTCATGGAAAATTCTTTCATCCCCGAACGATATAAATTTCACATTTTTTGGTTTTTTCGTCTCTCCCTCTCTCATAGAGAAAAAATTGGGAACGTTACGACGAATTTTTTTTTCATTTTCTTAGAGTTGGTAATCTTGCAAGCTTCTCCGCTATTATGTGCATTATTCGAATTTTGTGGAACTAATATACGGCTACTTTTATGGTCATCATATATGGTAATGAATGTTAGCATAAGATTCCATGTTGCTGTACTCAGCCGTTGACGACCTGATGCCCCTGAACGAGTGACTGTATGATTTATATAGGTGAGTTTTTCTTCAACGCATGAGTATAAAGAATGCATAATTCGTCAAAAAAAATATATATATGTATATGTATGTATGCATATACATACAAAATAATAGTTCTTCACTATAACAGTTTTCACTATATTTTTCGCTACATATGCTTATATACATAAAATATACAAAAACGGCTACCTATATATATAAAAACTGTACTTATATATATATGTATATATATATATGTACATAAAAGACGTGGTAACCGAGATGCATAGGAGCAAAAGATCCTGGGCGGGTCATGTTGCAAGAATGTCTGATAATCGTTGGACCTATAGGCGCACATAGTGGATACCAAGAGAAGTAAAAAGGCCTCTGGGTAAGCCAAAAACAAGATGGGATGAGCCACTCGTGAAACTGTTCGGTCAGTGCTGGAACACGATCGCACGGAGCAGAGATGTATGGAACTCGGTGGACCTGCGCTCTCACAGGGAACGAAGAAAGGTTGCGAGGTGATATGTGTACATATATACACGTATATATATATATATATACATGCAAGTGTTGAAACAGTGAGTTAAACTAAAATTTTTATTTTGTTAGTTAAAATATTTCATTATGAATCACCACAAATCTTCCACTTCCGACGACCGCTACAATGTTCTAGAAGGCCAGCAAATTCAAAATGTCATTCATTTTCTTTTATAAATCAGCAAGTAGTAATCGTTTAAGCACAGTCCCGTCGATGAAGCAGGTATTTTGCTACTGACACGATCATAAGAATCTGTTCACTTGCACAACTTAATGGACCTTCACAAAAGCCATTCCCATTCGAATTTAGCCTCACCGGAATAGGAAACTTCATTAAAAATTCTCCGTACATCATAAACTTTACGCCCTATAGAATTTAGTCTTCCCCCCTCTAGCGATACCATTCCACATATGTTCCCCTCCTCACTCTCAGAAGGATGAAGCAGATACTCAGGACGAGCTGAAATTCGACAACTCATGGCACATGAATTCAATGGTTGTTTACACGAATAACAAATACATTATCTACAGATGACAAGCGTCGGTTCAATACAAGTTTATAAACATAGAAAACATCGACGATAAACATTTAGAAAAAAAAAACAAAGAAAATGCGGAAGCTCGCCCTAAATATGCAATATACATTAAAAATTGACAACAATAAACAACAAAACGTTTCCTCATACTTTCATTAATTTGCCGGATCCGAACAAAAAGATGAACGGTAGACAGTAACGAGAGCAAATAAATATAAATCACATAATCACTAGCAGAATTATCAGAACGTAACTGTGTCGACAATTTCTAACATGGATCTTTTGGTCGATACTTGAATCTTTTATCGGCTAACTCGGTGAACGAAAAACGGCTCAATTGTTAAACGTTAATTAAACATTTTTTGGCATGTCACTGAAATTATTTCAAAAATAATAAAGTAATAAAAAAACCCAATTTGGTGTCCAGTTGCGCATATGCGCAAAAAGTAGCGCATTAGCGCGGGGGGGGGGGGGTTATGCCGAAAACTGCATAAGTACATAAACGGAAGGCGTGGTCATAACATGGGCATTGACGTTCACCAACCGTGAAAGACCACAATTAGCATTTAGCAGCAAGAATATATTCGGTGAAGCTAATTGTTTTTGGCACAAATAACACTCTGATGCGAAACGCACTGCTCTCGTTTGTGAGATCCAAAAAGAAAAATCGTACGCTGACAAATGCTCTCGACTGTGTTATAAACTCCGATTCCGAATTCACCACTTTCAAAACGAGTGGGATAGGTGGCGAGGCATTACGTTAACCATAGGTATTACGTTAATCGCAGGTACTACATTAATCACAGGTACTACGTTAACCACAGGTATTACGATGACCACAGGTATTACGATGACCACAGGTATTACGTTAACCACAGGTATTACGTTAACCACAGGTATTACGTAAACCACAGGTATTACGTAAACCACAAGTTTTACGTTAACCACAGGTATTACGTTAACCACAGGTACGTCAACCACAGGCGTAACGGTAACCACCGGCATTACGTAAACCACAAGTTTTACGTTAACCACAGGTATTACGTTAACCATTGGTATAAACTCCGATTTCGAATACCACTTTCAAAACAAGTGGGATAGGTGGGCAGGAATTACGTTAACCACAGGTATTAATTAAGTTAACCATAGGTACTACATTAATCACAGGTACTACGTTAACCACGGGTATGACGATGACCACAGGTATTATGTAAACTACAGGTTTTACGTTAACCACGGGTATTAAGTTAACTACAGGTATTACGTTAACCATGGGTATTACGTTAACCACAGGTATTACGTTAACCACAGGTATTACGTTATCCACAGGTATTACGTTAACCATGGGTATTACGTTAACCACAGGTACGTCAACCACAGGTGTAACGGTAACCACCGGCATTACGTAAACCACAAGTTTTACGTTAACCACGGGTATTAAGTTAACTACAGGTATTACGTTAACCACGGTATTACGTTAACCACAGGTACGTCAACCACAGGTGTAACGGTAACCACCGGCATTACGTTAACCACAGGTATTACATCCGCTCTAACTTAACGAAAAACCAATCGCATATCCACCCACTCTTTGTGAACATTTCATATTTTAAGCTGCATCTTCCTTCCGCTAAACAATAAAAGTTGGAAGGAAGAAACCAATGGAGAAAGGAAAGACTAATTAATGCGGAGGGGTGATGCAAACAGTTCGGAAGGCTTTGATGAGAGTTAAAAGTTAGAAAGGAAGAGAGAACTTTTTTGCTGGGGATTTTCCGTCGAGGGTGAAAGCTTGGAAGGGGAGCAGGGGAGAAGAAGGAAGGTGAGAAGAGCGGATAGGGTGAACGCTACCAGTGAAACAGAAACATTTGCTTTTCGATATTTCTGTAAAATTAAACTATGATATGCAACGGGTCGCAAAGAATTTGCAAGAATGAAATGAGTGCGATCCTCTCAGACTGCGAAAAGCACTTCCAACATCACTTCAGCTTAAATGCAGCAACAGTTGGCGTAGAAAATGGGGGAGGCGGGGAAGATGGAGTCCAACTGTTTTGTACAGTACGCAGAAGAAGAGAAACGACATAAAAGCATCAAACCTCGCTGTAACTTAACGAAAAACCAATCGCATATCCACTCTTTGTGAGCATTTCATACTTTAAGCTGCATCTTTTTCCCGCTAAACAATAAAAGTTGGAAGGAAGAAACCAAAGGAGAAAGGAAAGACTAATTAATGCGGAGGGGTGATGCAAACAGTTCGGAAGGCTTTGATGAGAGTTAAAAGTTAGAAAGGAAGAGAGAACTTTTTTGCTGGGGATTTTACGTCGAGGGAGAAAGCTTGGAAGGGGAGAAGGGGAGAAGAAGGAAGGTGAGAAGAGCGGATAGGTTGGACGCTACCAGTGAAACAGAAACATTTGCTTTTCGATATTTCTATAAAATTAAACTATGATATGCAACGGGTCGAAAAGAATTTGCAAGAATGAGATGAGTGCGATCCTCTCAGACTGCGAAAAGCACTTCCAACATCACTTCAGCTTAAATGCAGCAACAGTTGGCGTAGAAAATGGGGGAGGCGGGGAAGATGGAGTCCAACTGTTTTGTACAGTACGCAGAAGAAGAGAAACGACATAAAAGCATCAAATCGTTCTTTCCCCGTCTTCTACTAGTATGCATTACCTATTGTAACATTAAAGTAATTCTCCGCACTTTGTCACCCAAAGTCGCGGTCGAAAAGGAGCAGCAGTACAGGATAAAGACGGTGATTTTTCAGCAGCTTATTTACGACAGCTGTGGCGGATGTTATGACACTTTGGTTATAGGCTCCTGGAAGCACGAGAATTGTTCGTCTCCTACATATTAGGAACAGAATCAACTTTCAGCTTAAATGCAGCAACAGTTGGCGTAGAAAATGGGGGAGGCGGGGAAGATGGAGTCCAACTGTTTTGTACAGTACGCAGAAGAAGAGAAACGACATAAAAGCATCAAACCGTTCTTTCCCCGTCCTCTACTAGTATAAATTACCTATTGTAACACTACAGTAATTCTCCCCACTTTGTCACCCAAAGTCGCGGTCGAAAAGGAGCAGCAGTACAGGATAAAGACGGTGATTTTTCAGCAGCTTATTTACGACAGCTGTGGCGGATGTTATGACACTTTGGTTATAGGCTCCTGGAAGCACGAGAATTGTTCGTCTCCTACATATTAGGAACAGAATCAACTTTTTAGGTTCTTAACAGTTCAGTGGAGGTCGTATTCTGCGTGCAACCATCGGACAACACGCAGAGATACAGAAGAAATGAACGCAGTATAGATCACCTCTGAAAAGCCCATGGTAACGCCGTTTCAACTTCCATAATATCGAAGAACAAGGTTCAACTTGGTGTACAAAATGAATTTAAGGAGAAGGGAATTAATCTTTGGATCGAGAAATGAATGAGGGAGCTTAAGCAAATGAGGGAGCAAACGTTGACGAAGGACTCAAATTAAGAACTTCTATCGACCGCAATATCAGAACTGGGGCACAACTTCTTGGAAAGAGAAAACTGTGAAGAGAAGTGAATTCGGGATTTATGAAAGCTAATTTACGGACATCGATCACCACATACGTAAATCAAAAAACATTCCCTGCGTTTACTATTATGACAATGAAAACTGAATTCGTTCACCAACAAACATATTTACAATACAACCTATCAGAAATATTTACAAAAGAATCTCTTCAAATTAATTAATTACAGCACAATTGAACGTGACTAGCTGATCATCAAATATTTGTTTTAAACATATTTTTATAAATTGATTTATCACTACTCTCACGTTCTACCCGTAGACGACGAATTTTGCTCATTTCCGTTTCTACTAAATTTGCCATATTCGCGTTTAAACTCAGAAGCGTCTTTAAATCCTCTTCGGCCTGCAAAAAAATACATCATTACCTATTTGCTAAAAAAGATGGAGAACATAGAAGTGACTGGATGAAGTAGACGGATGGGCGATTTCGTCAAATAGTTAAAAAATTGGACTAAGCTATCCGGGTGGAAACTCGATCATTTGACTATTCGCATTATAATGTTATTCAATTCGGCATTCAAGCATCTAACTTCACTCCCGTCTGACTTCAATACCCCAAAAATCCGCACGGCATTACTTGCTTACTGGTTCAGTCGCACACTTTCACTCTTCTCAACCCCCCTAATCCATATTTTTCCTGTTTGTACAAAACCAAAAGTCTACCGCTCGAGCAGGAATCAAAGCTTTAAAAAAATTGAACAAACAGTAAAATTGTACGGCAGAAGCTGAACTGACCTTTTCCAAATCCCAAACGCCGATTCGTGCTCTCGCACGTCTGAACAGCGCCTTCTCGTTATGTTCGTCCCTCTTTAGAGCCTCTGACGCCGTTTCGGCAGCCTCATAATACTGACCCAAATTGAGAAAACACTGCGACAGATTCAAATAAAGTGGCACGTTCTAAAATATTACTCTGCATAAATGCCTATTTCGTATAAAAAACGATACGAATAAAAAACATTAACGGATCGAATCTACGTCAGTGCCTAATAATAACTATTCAGTTCGACGGTTGTCGAATCGATCCGCAAGCTCACATCCTACTTCAAAGAAAAATATTCATTAATCCGTTTTCTTGTAATTAGCTTTTCCTAGCAATAACAATGAGCCTGACGCTAGCTTCTCGATAGTGGATAAAGAAGGTGTTTCTTCTAGAGCATTTTCCACAATTTAACATTCTTTAAGTGACAGTTTTGAAGCATTGTTGTGATTTGAACAATCAGCTTAGTGATATTGACATTTCCTCTTTTTGATTATCTGCTTTTTTAAAGGAATATTATCAAGCTGCCGTTACCTGCTGATCCAACTCTACCCATTCGGGTTCACCCGGTTTCTCGCGCAACAGTAGAGTATCGATTCTACCCAACGCTTCGCGATATTTCGCTGCTGCCTCTTCATATAATTTCTGAAATACATATTTATAAAAATAAATTTCATCACCACAACGAAAACCGTAACTCCTCAACTTCTTAAAACTTCGCATCCTTTTATAGAAGTTTCCACCCGCCTACAATGGACTCCCTCAGATGGAGAACATAGAAGTGACTGGATGAAGTAGACGGATGGGCGATTTCGTCAAATAGTTAAAAAATTGGACTAAGCTATCCGGGTGGAAACTCGATCATTTGACTATTCGCATTATAATGTTATTCAATTCGGCATTCAAGCATCTAACTTCACTCCCGTCTGACTTCAATACCCCAAAAATCCGCACGGCATTACTTGCTTACTGGTTCAGTCGCACACTTTCACTCTTCTCAACCCCCCTAATCCATATTTTTCCTGTTTGTACAAAACCAAAAGTCTACCGCTCGAGCAGGAATCAAAGCTTTAAAAAAATTGAACAAACAGTAAAATTGTACGGCAGAAGCTGAACTGACCTTTTCCAAATCCCAAACGCCGATTCGTGCTCTCGCACGTCTGAACAGCGCCTTCTCGTTATGTTCGTCCCTCTTTAGAGCCTCTGACGCCGTTTCGGCAGCCTCATAATACTGACCCAAATTGAGAAAACACTGCGACAGATTCAAATAAAGTGGCACGTTCTAAAATATTACTCTGCATAAATGCCTATTTCGTATAAAAAACGATACGAATAAAAAACATTAACGGATCGAATCTACGTCAGTGCCTAATAATAACTATTCAGTTCGACGGTTGTCGAATCGATCCGCAAGCTCACATCCTACTTCAAAGAAAAATATTCATTAATCCGTTTTCTTGTAATTAGCTTTTCCTAGCAATAACAATGAGCCTGACGCTAGCTTCTCGATAGTGGATAAAGAAGGTGTTTCTTCTAGAGCATTTTCCACAATTTAACATTCTTTAAGTGACAGTTTTGAAGCATTGTTGTGATTTGAACAATCAGCTTAGTGATATTGACATTTCCTCTTTTTGATTATCTGCTTTTTTAAAGGAATATTATCAAGCTGCCGTTACCTGCTGATCCAACTCTACCCATTCGGGTTCACCCGGTTTCTCGCGCAACAGTAGAGTATCGATTCTACCCAACGCTTCGCGATATTTCGCTGCTGCCTCTTCATATAATTTCTGAAATACATATTTATAAAAATAAATTTCACCACCACAACGAAAACCGTAACTCCTCAACTTCCTAAAACTTCGCATCCTTTTATA
Source organism: Toxocara canis (assembly GCA_000803305.1). Classification (NCBI taxonomy): domain Eukaryota; kingdom Metazoa; phylum Nematoda; class Chromadorea; order Rhabditida; family Toxocaridae; genus Toxocara; species Toxocara canis. Next base: position 190,573 of record JPKZ01001748.1, read on the forward strand.
GAAGTTTCCACCCGCCTACAATGGACTCCCTCTTCAGCCCGAAAATGTCATCATCGGGCCTCCAATTACTCTATAAGAATGCAGCCATGAATGGCGCGCCTGATGCTATATTTAAATAAATGAAAAGAAAACTTATTTACTTTTAAATAATGTTCATTTTTTTAAAACTTATGAGCTTTTAAATAATATTAAGCAGAGAAACAATCGCCGTTCCAGTGGGGATAAAAATCAGTTAGATTCCCTAGGGTCTAATTTCGCCCTACTACCTCAAAATCCACTTGAAATTAGTCGTAGAATTTATCGACAAATTAAGACAGCAAAAAACAAAAAATAAAAAGAAAAAATTTACTGACCTCTTTGAAGAATTCGTTACCAGCTTGCTTAAGATGCGAAACACTAGCCAATTTTTCTTCTGGTTCCAGTTGCCAACTTTCCGCTTCATAATCTTCTGGTTGCAACACTTTCAACAAATGGAATATAAACCGCAATGGTTGTGGCTTTTTCAATAGTTCGTCTAGCATCGGATAACCGGTTCTAAATATTATTGAAAAACTAACATTTGCCGACCTCACACGGCTATGTTAAATGACAACTTTTTGCAATTGACGTGATGCTGCATGAAGCTGGAAAATTTTCAGTTGGAATTTTAGTAAAATTTTTGAAAATTTCGGAAGTGAATTAATTAAAAATTCTTACGGCCAAGAAAAAATATAGCATCGCATCTACTTTTCGTAGCTTTCTTCAGAAATGATCAGGCTTAAAACATAGTTTTTCGTGAAATTTAGAAAAAAAAAAAATTGGTCCACGAAAACAAACGGTTTCATCGAAAAGGAAATGATATGACCAATGGGTTTCTACTTATTAAAAAAAAGAAAAAATTCTTTTTGTCTCATGCGGCATTAAATAAAATCATTGCAAAGAGGTGAGCGAACCAAATGAACAATCCGTTTCACAGGGTAAGAAACTTTGAGAACAATTTGGCGAATGTTCGAACGGTATACCTAGCCACATTAAAAAATGAGTTTTTCGTGAAATTTAGAAAAAAAAAACATTCGTCCACGAAAACAAACGGTTTCATCGCAAAGGAAATGATCATGACCAATGGTTTCTACTTATTAAAAAAAAAGAAAAAATTCTCTTTGTCTCATGCGGCATTAAATAAAATCATTGCAAAGAGGTGAGCGAACCAAATGAACAATCCGTTTCACAGGGTAAGAAACTTTGAGAACAATTTGGCGAATGTTCGAACGGTATACCTAGCCACATTAAAAAATGACGCCACTTTGTGCCACATAATAGCACTGCGATGGCACAATTCTTTTGCAGATGAGACAAGATGAAAATTACCAATCCTTTCCCGTGGTCAAAACCAAGCAAAACAACAGTGCTGTTGATCACACGAAAATTTTCAGTACCACTATAGCCAAGTATCTACAAACCAAGACTGGTGCTTTCGAGGATCTATGTTCGATCCCCCCGCTCGACCTCATTACAAGATTAGTTGCTTTGGAATATGTACGGTTGACGCAACAGATATTTTTGGAGTTTTTCTTGAAATTTTGGCATAATTTAAAATATTTCCATGACCACATCCGGAATGTCATGCCAACTTTCCGCCCCTCTCCCAAATCCCGCTCAATCTAGAAACAGAAGACCTTAACGTGCAAAACTGTACATT
>JPKZ01001748.1:226449-237498 GCA_000803305.1 Toxocara canis
TACTTATTTGTCCATTATCGTTGTACCCTACGAAATGTTCATAAGTTTATTTTTTTCGATTGCACGAGAAAACATCGACTTTTACAGGGGAACATATGGAAATTCAGCTCTGCCCTTGACTAATTTACTGGCAAATTGATTTCGCAATACCGCCCTTATGTAGTAAATTCACCACATTTGAAAAATGCATCCCAAAAAAAACGTTTTTTCATTTCATTTAATTTTAATACTCAAGAGAAACTAATTAATTAAGAGGTAATGTGATAACAAAAATTGTGTTAAAACAAAAACCAATAACAATCAAAAGTGATTAAAATATAAAACCGAAACCCACCATAATTAACTTTGCATCCAACCACGTCACCCAATCTCGTTTTAACAGTGACGAGATCATTTCGATGTGCTAAACATACGCTTAAAAGTATGTCCACCACGAATGCCATAACGATTATAACACAATTCGGTGCCATCATTTTCTTCTGTAACAAAAATATGCGCTAAATTTTTGTTTTTCAATAAATTTTGTTAACGGAGATTATTTCAACAATGCAAAATACAAATTTCATAAAACGTTGCAAAGCACATTTGAGGTACTAACGAAGAAAACAATCGAAAATGACTTTTAAGTAAACGATTTCGTTTTAGGCTTTGAAATGAAATATGAATGCTCAATACTACAACATGACATAATATGCGCACATTAAGTCAAAACAGCAAAACGCTTATTTGCAAGGTGAATATTTGGAAGTTTTGGTCAAAACTAATGAATAAATATCGAGAAGCGAGCAGAAAGCAGGGAAGGCTTTTTAAAGAAAATGACAGAAATGACAGAAATGAAAGAAAAGAAAACGACTTTTGTCAGAAAAGAAATGACAGAAAGAAGAAAAGAGCAATAAAAACAAAAAAGCAAATCTTATGACTTTTGTCGAAGATATTGAAATGCAGGGAAGTTTAAGGGCGGTGAAAAGGGCTCATAGCAGTCGCACATTCCCTTACGTATACGCGTATGTCATATATTATTGATATGCTATAGCCACAGATATGGAAGGCGATAATTTCTATTACAATTGTGCATTATTTTCATTGAGAACGTCGAACCTAATAACCAGACTCTTTACAGATGATCGTGCTAGCCACATGATCTATAAATAAGCCGCACGACCTATAAATGAGTCTATAAATGAGCTATAAATGAGCCACATGATCTATCAGTAAGCCGTTTGATCTATGAATAAGCCAAATAATCTAAAAATAAGCCACATGATCTATAAATAAGCGGCATGATCTATAAATAAGCCACATGATCTACAAATAAACCGCGATCTATAAATAAGCCGCGCGATCTATAAATAAGTCGCATGATCCACAAAAAAGCCAAATGATCTATAAATGAGCCAAATGATCTATAAATATGCCGTATGATCTATGAATAAGCCGAATGATCTACAAATAAGCCACATGATCTGTAAATAAGCCAAGTGATCTATAAATAAGCCAGACGATCTATAAATAAACCACACGATCTATAAGCCGCATGATCAGTAAATAAGCTCCATGATCTATAAAGTGCTTTGCATGATTGCAATGGGAAATAAAACGTAGCTAAAGAAAAGACACAGAGGTGTTTATGCCATGGGCAGTCGGAATGTAAAGTTGAGCTAGATATTGATCGTTAGTATTTTATAGAGATTTTATAAAATCATAGCATATTTCAAATCGCTATATAGTTTGCTGGTTATGGTCATTTGAAATGTTACATTTTTATCGATGAAGTTATCTTAAATGCGGTAAGAAAAAGCCGCTTTTAGAAAGTAATGAAATAGCAATTTTACGATACAGATGAAAAAAAATTTGCCGATATAAATGTCACATTTTTGACAGTTAGGCCAACTAAAAAGTAGCAACACTTCTCATTTAGAAAGATTACTGATCGCCACGAAAATTTCTCAAACTCCAGACACTTTATAAAAGTAATCCAGACATTTTATAAAAGTAATCCAGACACTTCATAAAAGTAATCCAGACATTTATAAAAGTAATCCAGGCACTTTATAAAAGTAATATTATCATATTTATGGAATAATTTTATGGAATAAATTACAACGAGATCTTTTCACCGAATATCTTTGCTTCAAAAAAGAAGAAGAATCTTTTAGACAGTCACACAAATCGCTATACTCAAACATCTGAAGAGAGATTCTTAATGCAAGATGCAAGAGTGATTTTCTTAAAGCTTCTAGCCTTCCTCTATAGCAAAGTGAAACGAACAAACATAATGGTTGAATGGTTGTTGAGTCAAACTTGCATTTAAAAAGTTCAAAGTATTTACTTTTCCGGATCTGGATGTTGGGTTAAATCTCCACTTTAAAGAAAAAGGAAGTTTGACTCAACATTTGCATCCGCAAAAGTAAATACGCTAAATGAAACAAGCGTGACATAAGATGACAAAAACATACCTCTCCGATATCAAACAGTTGCTTTCTTATGAAAAATAAGAATGACTAGTTAGGTAAACAAGGTAACGTCAATGTTTACTATATTCATTGGATCTTTTCTATGTGTTATTTTGATGGCCAAAGATCAAATGCTCACGGAAAAGCTGCTCGAAATGTGCAACAGTCGTCGCTCGTTTTGCAGAAGAAATGGTGCAAAGCGAGTGAACAGGAAGAGTGGGGAAGAAAGGAGGGATAAATGATAATTTAATTGTGCAGTTATTCATCAAGTGACATTTAACACTTTAAAAAAACCGTTGAAGAGATCGAAGGAGGAGGGGGATGATGAGGGAATGGAGGGGGGGAGGGGGGTTAGGGTTGCAAGGAAGAACTGCCTATTACGTCTTTTCTGCTCACTAACCACTCTATCATACCGTCAGTATGATAGACATCTGCAATTGCCAAAAGGGAAGGCTAACGGAGAATTTTACAAGTAATAAATGAATATTGGTGAAGGTAAAGGTAAATCATACTTAACATAGTAGTGGTCACCATTAATTTATCTTTTTTACAGAATATAAAAACTTCTGATCGGAACACTGATAATTTTTTCGCGTTCACAGTCATTACAGCAGTAATTTAGCCTCATTCACTCTCCCAGCTACCACCTTCGGTACACCAGTGACCTAAGAAAACAACGTTAGAAACAGAAAGAGTAATCGAATTGGGCGCGATATTAGCATGATCTGAACGCAGTCGCCACAATATTGGTTTATGTGCAATAGACTTTTCAAAAACAAATTGGAAAATGAATCACGAAAGCTGGAACGATAAGTGTTTTCGTTATTCTTCCGAGCTGATCTATCAGTCTATTAAGCGGACGACCAACAACAAAAGATTTTAATCATTTTTAAAAATCTTTTGTCTTCGATATTTGGTATTAGTTTTAGAAATGCATATGTGAAGCTTGTTCTGCTCCGTTTATGATGCCACTCAGGTATCATCTCATTGTTTTCTTCACCTTCTTGTATATACGTATGTATATATGTATATACATGTGTATACATATTTATGTACACATATATACTATTTTATGTGCTCCATGAAACTACGTTGCAAAAATCGATGCGAGCTCGGAGCCTAAAAAGGTGGAGCGAAACTGGGAAGCCAAAAAAAGCGAAATCATCGAAAATTTCGTTACTAATTTTGAGGCATAAATGTGCAAACTTAAATTCGAGAACGTCAAAGATCGTATCGGAAATCGTCGAGAAAAAAAGAAGAAATATGTTGAAAATTTGTTGTAAAATACGAAGTTAAGAAAATCTTTTGAATCGTTCAAAGTATCACTACAGAAATTCCAAAGAGCGAAAAGGAAGTCAAACAAAACTGGTTTTGTTTGTCCACGAGGCAACAACTGCTTCTTTATTTGTTTATTTTTTTCAACGTTTCCAAAAAGAAAAAAAAAACAGCGTACTGAGAATCTCTCAGCAAAAATTGAACGTAGAACTAGAAACGTAGAGCTATTTCTTAAGAACTAAAAACCAGATATTAAACCTGGCCAGTGAATTTCGTCCTTCATAATATTAGTCCTTTTTTTTTTCCCCGCATTTGTCACATAGAAACAGTTTAAGAAATTCTTGAAAAAAATGCAAAATTATATTTGTAAGTTCATGCAAATTTACATGAAAAATTTACGTAAAAATTTTTCCATCATTTTTTTTTTCAAGACCGCTATCAAAGATGCCACATCAAGCATCCAACATTCATTCATCAGGCAAATGCCAATATCGAGCCTATTAAATCATGGGTGTGTTTATGATCAAGTAAGGGCAATGTGCTTGCTTTTCTATCTAAACTTTCAAGAAGAACTCAAAGCGTTGCATGAAATCGAAAAGAAGCCTACCATCTCCTCAACCTCTTCCGCCACCCCCTCCCCCTACTCCACTTCCAACAGAAGGCGCTTTCTCCGAGTTAAGAAGGTTCTAATCGTTCGAATACCTTGCATGAGCGGTATACCTTGCATGAGCGGTGACAACAAACCAAATAGACTCCAAGGTAATATGCAAGCAAATTCTAGAGTGATCTGACTCCGGAGTCAATAATCACTTATAGAACAAACTGATCAAACAAATGTAAGCAACGTTGAAGAGTAATGAAATCGAAAAGAAGTGCTTTGTACAATGATGCGTTTCACGTCGCTCACAGCTGGCAAGAAACAGGAATTACACGTTGAAATTGGCGTTGTCAAAGCAGTTTAATGTCTTAAAGAACGGAGAGCATCTAAATTGAGCTGAATGTTTAGCTTTGCTGATGAGCATCTTTCTTGTTGGTGTGTTTCATGCATTGCAGTTAATTAACTTATACTTACTGAATGCGGCAATTAGTCATTTAGCTAAACAAGTAGGGTTCTCGAAAAAGAAAATTCGAAAAATAATAGTGAATTTTAAAATTCAAAAATTAAAAGTGAATTTTAGAATTATTTCACTTTTCTTTAAAAAAAATTAAGATGTCCGCATGCTCGATACGTAATTGCTACCTATATAATCGTTGACAAGTAAGCTCATCAGATTTACTAGGGCTTTATGAATTACTAATTAGTGCAAGACTGTATGCGAACTTCCAAATGTTCTCTTCGCAGGAAAACCTGACAATGTGGACACATCAAATTAACACAATATCGTTTTAAACAGAACTAATTTAAGAAATTTTTTTGTTAAATAAAAAAATGGAATGCGTTAAGAATGAGCAAGAAATAGCACAAATAGAGCAATAAAATTCTAATGCATATTAGTGCTTCTTGACGTTCATTTGACTGCAAAGGCTTTTAATTTCTTTTTTTTTTGCGATAACTGGAATTTAGAATAAATGTTAAGCAGCGGCAAAATGCATTGAAAATGAATAATTATTGGAAGAGAATCAAAAAGCAAAGTTAAACGACCGTATACAGCTTCTGATGCATTTATGGAATCGACCAATATTTGTGCATTCAATTAGATGTCAACTGAAATTCCCACTTATATATAAAGGGAATGCAACTGCAACCTTAGAGCTCTCTAGAGGTTTCGAGATGATCCGATTAGAATTTCGGAGAAATGAAGGTACTTCGTTGGCGTCTCCAATCAAGCCGATAAGGCTTGAATTATACGGGAATTTTCTGCTTTTGATCGTTGACGTACCGAAGGAGAGTAGGAAATTCTTAGCGTCAGTGCTTCCACCCGGAGATTTTGGCATAGTTCTTTTGACCTTTACTTCTTCTCTTGAACTGATATTTAGCATTTATCTTAATTAAAATTCTGCATATTACAGACATAGCATTAGATTTTTTTTCTGGCAAATAATGCTCAAGGATTTCGTTGTTCTCTTGTTAAGGGTTACTGAAAAAAATGTTGTTTTCTTTGCTGTTATGGAATAGAGTTTTCTTCGGACCGGTTTTTTTCGCCGACTAAAATTTTTCACCATTTTCATCGATATCTTCCATCCATTTTTTTTCACCGAGTAGAATCACTTCATACTTTACATACAGCAAGCTTTCATTTCAAACTGATCACCTCGAAGCTTTTCGCAATAGCGCCACTCGTGCTACTCGGGGTTGGCCCATTTCAATCAGCTTCGTAATCGGTTTTCCTTACCATTAAGTTGAAAAATATATGGAGACCGAATCGACTTTGTAATTTGCCAATTCCAGGTTCGTCGAAAAATGCTTCCGGCAAGCTGAAAAGTCGAATCTTCCCCAGCTTTCACGGTGCTCTTGCGTCCGGAAGCTCTCACTTAGCTTTCAGTTTTCAGGAAGCTCTCATTTACTACAAGCAGCGCTAACTTTTCCGTCAACAGTTTCATACAATAGGCAAGAAGAAAAAACCTAGGAGTTATAATGTCGATATGTTGACCGACTTTCTTGCAGAATGTGGTCTTGTTAGCCTGATTGATGAGCCTACCCGCGAAAACAGTTTGCTGGATTTGCTACTCAGCACAGACCCTGAAAACCGAAAAATCTCCCCCCATCCCCTCCTCTCATCTACCTTTTTTTCACACTTCCCCCCCCCTTTTTTCTCTGCTGATGGTAATTAATGTTTAAGATCACCCGGTTTATAGCTGCAAAGATCAAATCGCAAATGTGGAGTTTGAAATCGGGCGGGAAATGGTTCTTTTTGATTCAAATTGTTTAGCAAAATTTTCCAGCTTTGATCTTCCTAAAGCGTCAGGTGCGGTAGGTTCGTCGTTATTTGATAGTTTGGTTGTGGGTGCGTCGCGGTCGACGTTGGTGAGGGGTAGGGTTTTGTTTTTATTTAACGTTCGTATGTGATTCTGAAGTTGTGTGGTTGTTCGAATTTGCAATGCTGCCATTTTTGCGACGATTTATAAGGTTCGTCTTCATTCATGAGGTCCAAAGGATGGTAATCAATTGTAATTATAATTAAATTTAATTATAAATGCTTTGTCATTCGACTCAATGTTTAAGTTTCTATGATGATGAGTTACTTATTGTTTAACTTTTTATGATAATTTTGATGTAATCATTATTCACATTAAAGCAATCGAAACATTTTGCACTTTGCATACAAACTTACTAGAAGCCACCCAGCCAAACGCAGAAGTCGAAACAGTAAAACCTAAATGATAGTCAGATGGTTTTTGCAACTCATGAGAGGTATGAAAGTGGTATGACCCTTACTCTTTCGATATGATGGCAGTAAATATAAATGATAATGACCTGCTTAGAATTCATCTCTGCAAAGTATGCAGGCGATGAGCATAGAGTGTCATGGGTGAAGTTTAGCGTTTAGAAAAGAAAGAAAAACGTTTGCTGATTTCCTTTGCTATTTGTAAGAGAATCGCAAGCAATCATTTTCGCGTTAATCTATTGTATAGTTATTACTGTCCCTTTCCGTAGTTTTTACCTTCTCGTTGGTCACCTTTTTTTAATATTATTGCGGAATGTGAATGGGTTGTGGATCAGTTGTACGGCAAGAACATGTGTACACTTCGAAAAGCAAGTAACAGTCAACAAAGAAAATATCATATCAGCATATGTACTTTTTAAAAAAAAAAATTGTACTTTTCAATGAAGCATATAATATCCGCATTAAAACCGAATCGGAACATACAGTGGAGATAATATTGAATTGTTCATGAAAGTAAACCATATGCTTTAATATGGCCACTATGGCGATTTTCTTTTAAGAAATAGCAAAGCGAAATGTTTTTTTAATCAAAAACTGATGAAATTATCTCTACGAAGGGTGTTTATAAATCTTAAATTAAAAGTTGCGTCTCAGATTTAAGTGCTCGAACTTGCTATGAGTTTTTTTCCTTCACTTATTTTAACAGTAGTGAATATTTTGACTTAAGCGGTAGCGAGCGAAATGCTGGAGTATTATAATGTGAGCGACATGAAGAGGATATTTTTAGCTTAACGATGGCATCTGGCGATACACAAGCATTGAATGATTTTGTCAAATTGGAGAAAATCGGCGAAGGTCTGTCTTCTTTTCTAATTCGTTTCTTCATTTATTCGATGTAATGATAGGTCAGCATATGTACTTTTTAAAAAAAAAATTGTACTTTTCAATGAAGCATATAATATCCGCATTAAAACCGAATCGGAACATACAGTGGAGATAATATTGAATTGTTCATGAAAGTAAACCATATGCTTTAATATGGCCACTATGGCGATTTTCTTTTAAGAAATAGCAAAGCGAAATGTTTTTTTAATCAAAAACTGATGAAATTATCTCTACGAAGGGTGTTTATAAATCTTAAATTAAAAGTTGCGTCTCAGATTTAAGTGCTCGAACTTGCTATGAGTTTTTTTCCTTCACTTATTTTAACAGTAGTGAATATTTTGACTTAAGCGGTAGCGAGCGAAATGCTGGAGTATTATAATGTGAGCGACATGAAGAGGATATTTTTAGCTTAACGATGGCATCTGGCGATACACAAGCATTGAATGATTTTGTCAAATTGGAGAAAATCGGCGAAGGTCTGTCTTCTTTTCTAATTCGTTTCTTCATTTATTCGATGTAATGATAGGCGACAATTTATGCGCACAATATATATTTAAAGAAATTTGAAAATAGCATCGAAACACGGGGTTGGTGCGTGTGAGAGTGGCAGCAAGGCAAGAATGGGAATAATCGTTCGATCTCGGATATAATTGTACCATCCCTCATCATTCTTCCTTCTTCCATTCTAGGTCGAATTTTCATGCGAATTGTTAGGCTGTCTAATTCCCTGATTGTCTGTTAAAAAAATTTACTGTGGAAAAGCGATTCGAGGTTCAGTCGCATTTTACGTTCCATTTTTAAATAAAACTCGCCCATAATCTGGAAAATCTCCCTTTTTTTCGTAGTTTACGCTTTAGTTCCCAGGATGTCCGCTCAGATCTCCATCCAGTTGGGAAGCTCGGGAGAGGATTACTTGAATTGGCTGAATTACGTGCGGAAGTTTTAATATAATAAGTGATATGATGCTGGTAAACTTTGTGGCGTTGTTAAAAAGGTGTGAAGGTGTTGTGTTTGCATTACTGGATAGAACTATCTTTTGTAACGTGAACAGCTCGAAAAAATTGCTATTGTGATCAGCACGGAATCGGCACAGATGTCTCAGCATCGGATAAATCGCTTTAATTCGACTAAGATTCAGCTATTTTCGAAGCTTCATAGCGTTGCACACGGATTACCGTATAGGAATTGGACGCGAATAGCTCTATCTTCTAACCGTCACTACTTATACAACTTGCAGTGCACATCCTGTGCAGCCAAAAAAAAGTCACGTGTTTATAAAACGGCTACGAAATAGGTAAGTTTCTGTGCGCATTTTTTAATATCTCAAACTTTTATCAGACATCGCTTGTTTCCTTGTCTGCTTATTTCTTCGAAATGTTCGTCCTCCTTTCCTCTGCCTCCACCCTCTTCACCCCCCTCCCCGTGGCTGTTTATAAGCATTTACTGTTTCCCAGTCGCAGTGATTTTATAGGCACGTATGGTGTGGTGTACAAAGGAAGAAACGTCAAAACAAATCAAATGGTTGCAATGAAGAAGATCCGTCTGGAATGCGAAGATGAAGGAGTACCGGCGACAGCGCTTCGCGAGATGTCGCTTCTTCGTGAACTCAGACATCCGAATATCGTCAGGTTTGTTACTTAATTATTCTTTTTTTTCTTTTCAATCCTTTCTATAGTCTTTTCTCTTAGAAAGACATTTCGGTATCGTATCTTCTGGCTCTTTGTTTTGTCCGCACATCACAGCTCAAAATCTATCGATCTGTTCATTGGTCTACGCAAGATCAATGATTTAATCAATTATGATCTACAATTATTGATCTACGCAAGATCTATTCATGGAACTAGCATTTGATTAGGTACGGGCTTACATTCCAGTTGTCGATCCTTTTCAGTGGGCCGCACCATTTAATAACTCATTTGCAATTTTCTGTAGCTGAGTTTCTGCGAGTAAAGTTCGGTTGGCGGCGAACATTTTGCAGTCGATATACGCTGTTATCAGATCAAGCGCGTTTTGCAAATAGAATCAGCTTGGGAGAAAGTGCGCATTCTGCTGTGCTACGTAGAACAGTTGCTTACTTGTAAACAAAAATCAAGGGGACTTGTGAAAGGAGTAAAATTACGGAGAGATGGTTTTGGTGTTAGTGTTTTCAAAATAGAATTCCGTGCTATATGTTGCCCACGGCGGCTCAGCAGAGCGAATGCTTGTTTCCAAGCCCCACTTTAGGTCGCTGTCTGAGGACCAGGAGTATTATGAGTGGGGAAAGCGTGATTTGTTGGCTTTGTTTCCTTGATCTCGAAAAAGAATGAATAGGTTTGTAGAATGGAAGAGCTTAGGAAATAAATGGTGTTCATGACATTTCGAGTTATTCCAAACGATCACAATTAGCCACTTCTTGATCGGAGTTGACTGCGAATGGCACAGCCCCGCTCCCCTCCTCTCCTTTCTCTTTGTCCCATCTCTTTATGTCTTATTAAAGGAGAGGTTGTACGGCAATAGTGTAATGTGGTTATAAACGTGCTTTCGTTCTACTTGGAGCCACGTCATTTAATTTGAGTGGGTGACTCCTTTTTGTGATCTTCCAGTCAGACTCGAAAAGTCAGCTGCTTTCCGCGGTGCTTTTTTGTTTGAAGTAGCCAAGAACGAGGCAGTTGTTACTGGTATGCTGGTGTTGAATCTGGAAACGGTTTTCATTGGTTTGCTTATAATGCGGTCACGGCCCGGGCTAAATCAATGATGCAATCGGAATCGGGCAGCGGTCGTCCATTTCCTCAGTGAAGGGCATATCTTCGTGTTCAAAATAGGCAGACGGTAAAACTCGGCACATCCTTCTCTTTATTGATTCCTTGGCTTTCATTTCGCGCCTCTGTCATATTCCCGACCAAAGTATTCACTGAGGTTGGAGAAACACGTCTATGAATTTCTGAATTTTCAGTTTGGAAGCAGTGATTATGCAAGAGAATCGTCTATACTTGATCTTCGAATTCCTCTCGATGGATCTTAAGAAGTTTCTTGACAGCATTCCGGATGGTGTAATGATGGACGCTAAACTCGTATGTTTTTGGAAAATTTTTATTAATTTTTTTTTCTGAATTACCGAAGCGGACTGTCTT
>JPKZ01001748.1:243913-256026 GCA_000803305.1 Toxocara canis
ATGGACAGGCCATGGTTCTACAGAGAGAGACAGTCTTTTCGGCACTAGCGAATTTGTGCCGTGTAGAATGCAATCTTATAAATTTCCTTCTCCAATCAACTGATCTGTTCTTCCAAGGAAGACCGGTCAGTCAGTGAATCTTAAAGGTGAGCTGGCAGCAAATGATGAGGTCAAAAGGGGGACAGTTTGCTGATTGGTAATAACTACGGAATTTAAAGGGATTGATCATTCGCAATGGATGGTTGACTCGAACGTGTTATTAGCAGATTGCTTTTGAAAGGAGGGTGAGGTTGAGTGATGACAGACCGATGCCACAAATTTATCACGAAAAAGGTAATTTAGTCGCAAAGCGCTGGTGATAATTTCGCCGATGATAATCATATTGAAGCTGGGTTATATCTTTTTTGTTCTCGTTCAGCATGATTTCAGTCATGTGATTACTCGTACTTTGCAGTAGATCTCATTTCAACAACCTAAATCCATCCTAATTGTCCCGAGATGACTAGACGGCAAACCTACAAAGGGAAACACGGCTATATACAGAGGCTACCATAAAGGACGAAATTGTAGATCAAGAATTAAAACAACACGACCCGTTCTTTTCTGTGTGTCATTATGTGTCTATGGTGAAAGTGACTGTCGACATTAATGTATGAATAAAATCGGGAAGGCCATCATTGAGATGGAGGGGTTCGCCTGTGCGCCAACTTGGAGTCACGTGGATGCGCCAAGCTCAAGATTGAACTAGTTGAAAGAGTGGTTGAGGACGGATAGTGGAGGACGAATCGTTGATATATATATATATACAATACATATGTATATATATTACCTGGATTACCTGGTTATATACACATATATATGTGCATATACATGTATGTATGTAATGTATATGTACTGCATGTACATATGTATACATATATAAGGCTGTAAGACACCATCAAACTTCTAGGTGTGGATCTTAAAGCGCACGATCCGATGTCGTAAGGACTGTTTCACCCGTTCGTTGTGATGCACTCATTCTGCCTGTTTCTCTGTCGTCGTTATCACGCAACGACCATTCTCATGAGTTTGTGTCATTCAGCACTATATCACCTTGACATCGAAGCGCCAACTGATCTCCTCATTAATTATTCAAAAATACCCCATCCAAAATGCTAATTTACCCCTTTCGATATTCAAATATGACTGCAAAATGAATGTTGTCTCATTCTCTAGTCCTCTTCTCGAATCGCGGCGCGAATTCAACGAGTGCTTACAGGCAATTTTGGCCCAAGCGGATACGGTTGTTTGGCATCCATCCAAAACGACTGCGAATCGCGGCGCGTCGCGCGATTGCTGTTGTGTGACGGCGCGTCTGAGTTCAACTCGGTACTGGATTTTATGGATTCGGTATAGATATTTCGTTCATGGTGTGTTGTGAAGTGGGTGGAAGGAGTAGAGGGGTGCGGAGGGCGGGGGAAGGGGGAATCTTCGAGTCGGACATTTTTGCCTAATTCACTTGTCAAGGTTTACTGTCGGGTCAGCTGAAAGAGTTAATTGAGGCCAAAGCAGTTGTCTTTTGCGTTTTCAGCTTTGGTCGTCAGATTCGGCGAAATTTTGAGAGTGAGCTTTTTCAATTTCTAGAACATGTTCAGTGCACATTAATGTCGACGTTTCTGACATAATTTGCCCCCGTTCTGAATTGGGAAGATCTTTTGGTGGATCTTGGCGGTCCGGATGTACAGGAGAGGGTTCGCGGCGTTCCTGGTTTGCTTTCTTTTTTTTTTGAGGTTTTATTTTGCTTGGCGTAAGTAAATGGTACATTAATAATTGGTAGCGCATATCGTATGCGTGTGCGTCGCCGTAGAAACCGCTCCGTTGCAATTCTACCTTTTCGTTGACACGCTAGACTGTGTCGTGCGGTAATTTAACCAAACTTGGGCTCATCAGCCTTCAACATTTTTCTCTTTTATCAGCTTTGTTTCGTGTCTTTTTGTTCCAGGAAAAAAATTTATTTTAATTTTAGCACTTCTCAGGCCAGTTCATCCCGTCAGCTGCCTCGTCGTATCATTGTAAGTTGGTTTACATCATCTTGAATGCATTCTGTAAATATAGGTTAATTGTTTACTTGTTGATTGGTTCGTACATTCCACAAATAGGCAGTGCAAACCAATTCACAGTCGACGAACAGAGGAATAGGGGAAAACTATTAGACAAGAGTATAGCATGAAGAAAGCGGAATTCGCTTGAGCTGTGCAACTTTTTGCGCAGTGATTTCTGCTGAATATTTTGTATAAGATCGGTGAAAATTTTCTTGCGTTGTATCGAAAGGTTTTTGACTATGTCAACAACGAAAGTCGGGTTGTTTCAGTGGTGTGTGAGGTCAGTGGAAACAGCAGCGAACTGTTTTACAGTTCCGATTTCCTGTTTGAGGAACACCATCGAGATTGCAATAAGAAGTAGTTAAATGCGATATACCATAATATTGGTGGCACTTTTTGAGCGGAAGCTAATTCAAGGACTCGAGAATATTTTCTTACCTTCATCGCATCGGACTTGCAAAATTACTCACTTTGTATTCTATGAAAACATAAGTACGGGCGTAGTGGGCTATCTGAGAAATTCAACCGTGATTTAGAAGTGAGACAAAGCGTAGTCGTACGGCCTGATGAACAATGAACTATAGATTTATGTTGACTTTGGATCGTAATTGACAATATCATAATCGGAATTGATCGTAATTGGATCGTAATTGATGATCTTCTTTTTCAGCGTCATGGTTTTTCATATTGTTTTTCTTGTTCGTATCTTCAGCGATTACATTTCTTGTTCTCACTGAATGATACTAATACACCGTGGATGAGTGTGACCGCTCATTAGCGGTTCGCTTAATGCGCCATTGTTTTCCTTATTTATCTGAGTTGCATTTTTGCGGAGTTGTAGAAATTTCCCTTTGTTCGTTGTTTGGCGGCAGTTCACATTTTGGAACCTATATTTCAATGCTAACCTTAGTTAGTTTACCTGTGGGGGGCATGAAAGGTGTAGTACGTATATTTCCAGTACCAGACAACTAGTTTCGTCGAAGCATGTTCTACAGTACAGTTTTTACCGCTTCTTTCAAACAAAAAATTGTATTGGAATATTGGACTTGCAGGCCAACGGAAAGAATGGATTGAGGAGGCGGGCAGTTGTTTCCCAAATTGGGTACGCTCAAATCTTCAGTGTCCTTAATGAAACGATTTATGGGTGCCCAAGTTTGGTCCGCTTTCCCATGAGCATGTGCCATGTCACATTGCCTCATGCGGAATTTACTTGATGAGGCAGAATAGTTGAGCATCTTCATGCTTGAAATGCGGCACTATGGCGTTTGTTGTACTCGCTTTCGGTATGGCCGAAGTGAGCACTGTGCTTATGGATTCACTTGTGTGTGAGCTGCTTTGGAACTAGACTAGTAAAGCACGGTTTTGGAAAACATATAGAAAGAAATTCTAGCTTGGCCCCGGTACGAAGGAAGAGGAGGTGGACGCTCTCTAAGAGGAATACGTGGTGGTCTGGGTGCTAGAAACGGTTTTGCAATGGGCTTTAGAGGACGCAATCCAATCGGTGGTGGCATGCGCATGGGGCGAGGTGCACCGCGTTTTCAGTATGGACGCATCATGAAGAACAAACCTTTCCTGCGAAATCGACATTTCGAGGTTCGTTTTTTGGTTCCGCTTTCGTCATTTTAGTTGTATGGAGGGGGGGAGGGAGGGGGATTGGGGGGAGACGGATGATCATGTCAAAATTCGAATTAAACATATTGCTTTTATTGATAGTTCGCTCTTGGATGTTTTCCGTTTTATATACGATGTCTCATTCGCTTAAATTGTGCACATACGCTGAAGTTGGCCAGATTATCTTGAATGAAGTTTCCTTTCAACATTGCACCTCATTTTTCCACCTCTCTTAATCTCCGTGTTTCCTCAAAAAATACTAACGTCTTCCAAACTCAAACGTCAAAAGAGAGCAAGAAATAGCACAACCTTGAGCAGCTGTGCCCTTTTTGCTGAAAGGTATTGACTTTAGAGTGTAGGAGATGTTACTAGAGAGCAGCTCAATGAGCTTCATTTAAACGAATGCTATGTGTAATCACACTGTTTCATCTGTTTGAAGTTCGCTTCAGCCAGAGCATTTTTAATCGTGATGCTTGAGACATATGGTTTTGCCAGTTTTATTCGTTATTTATAGTGTTGAGAAACTTCAACGCATAACTTTCACTCCCACAGGCGCATGATAACTTTTCCCTTTTTTTTTAAGTTGATTGTGATAAGGGAAATTGCGCAAGTGATATAAAAGTTGGACTCTTCTCTCCTTGCTGCTGTGGAATTTTAGGCATTCCGGAACTGAACGAAATGGGACTGTCCATGATGTGAGTGAATTAAACGAAATGGGACTGTCCATGATGTGAGTGAATTAGTCTTTTTTGTGTTCAGTGAATTCACTGAGAAATGATCAGTCACATCGGCTAGCAAATAATATTATATGTTTCCTTGAAATGAGATGTTGTGTTTGCAGTTCAAGAAGTTACCCGAATCGGCAAAATTCAAGGAGTTCACTGTATCGCCAGACAATATTGTGTGCTTCTCTGGGTTTCAAAACGTATTCACCGCACAGCATGACGTTAGTCGCATATTTCTCCTTTTAAAACGATATTTGATTGTTTTTCTTAAAATGATTTTAGCATCACTTGTAATACCCTTGGGTTGAGACGATTATTTCATCCAGTCGGGTTCATATCCATTTCCTTTTCCATTCTTTTTATGCATCTTTTTTTTATCGTTGAGATGGTTTTCTTGCTTGATTTATTGGGAAACTCCACCACGTATTTAATGTTGTCGAATTTTTTAAATTTTGCTCAGAGAAGTACAACATTTCAGTTTCCGCTGCAAATCGATGGTCGAACGTACGACAATGTCAACCATTTCTACCAGTTGGCGAAGACGGAAGCGCTATGTGGGGTGACATCGTTGCTGATGACCGAAGGTGAAGAGGGCTCGACGAAAGAGAAAATTAAGGATTACAACACGCTCGCTCGTAACATCCTCAAAATCAACAAGGTTTTTTTTTTGAAGATTGTGCTGTCACGTTTTTCAAGAGCGGAGGAGAGGTACAACCATCCGTATCCCCTTTTCCCGTGCACCGCAAAGCAATCAAATTAGGGAGCAGCGAAGAAAGGAACTTCCTGATTCTGCCCTCCACCTCGGAAGTGAGCATCATTCTAAAACGAATCTAGATGATGCGTACCTTCTGGATTTAGATTAGCGCTAGTTATTTATGAGCACATTTTGCGATGTTATAACTTGTAATTGCTTTGCTCTGCAGGTGGAGAAAAATGCAGCAGAAGAGTGGCGTAAAACGGCTGGATTGGAGGCGATGCAGGTACGTTGTTTTGGACCGTTCGCTAATTTTTAAAATTATTTTTTAAATGAATGATGCGAAGAGGAGATGAGGGGATGGGGTGAATAGACAGAAATATTTACTTTTTTAATGAGAGCAGTTATTGTGGAATGTAAAATCAAACATGTTTGTCCGCAGTTTCCATGAACTTTTACACGTCATTCGTTTTTCTTTCTTTTCGTGGAACGAAGATTCGCTGACCATTAGTTATTTAGCATGAACTTTTGAGCTTCTTTCTTAAATATTACATGCGTCACGTTCTAAAATTTTAATCAAGTGGTCGTCTTTTCTAGTGTTTGCTTTTAGAACTGTTAGTTCTTTCCATTCCTTTGTTTGCCGACTGCGGGTCACTTGATCGGAAATCCTGAAAGTTGAGGGTTCCCACCTCGTTGCCCTATCCACCTTAGCTGCATGGAGTCGGACTCACACATGTATTAGGAATCCGTCTGTAAAAACTATGCATATTTACATCTTAATTTTCGCTTTAAAAAAAAAAAAACATTGCGGAAGGTTACGACGATGATAGCACCTCCTCCATCCATCGAATGATATACCCTTGACCCCTCATCTCTTCACTCCTCTGTTCTGTAGTACCTAGTATGCTGTTTTGTTTTATTATTGCTTTCGTTTAATAAGCTTTGTTTATGAATAAGGGATGTCGATAAATTGAGTTCATACGCACCTGAATTTGCCTTTATGGTCTAGTCTAAGACATTCGAATGGCGGCGTTCCCTCCGCTACCTTTCTCGGCCTGACTTTGTTTAGACGCTTTCGGTGGAGATAGTTACATGGTTTTGTAAAGTTGATGTATTTAGCGAGCGCTGTTGGCAAAGGTGGAACAGTGTGAGGAGTTGCGCAAGGCACTTCTGGATTCCGGTGACAAACTGCTCATTCACTGTTTCGGTGGTGACGATTTCTATGCGACTGCCTGCAATCATCGATATATACAGGACTGGGCGAGGAGCATGAAAAGCAATAAGGTCGTCATCAAGGTAAATAATCTATGGCTTCCGCTTTATATTGTCGACCATGCAAAAGTTCGGTTGCTGTCGAACTCAAAGGCACTACTTTATAAATGACGGAGCTGACACTAAGAAGAACAGTCGCCTCCTTATATATCATTTATAAACCAAGTATATATTTGCCAGTTGTGCAGTTTTACTTCTAATAACTCTTTGAATGTCTTCGCGTGCTTGCAACACTGCTGTTTCTGAGAAGTCTTCTGGTTGGTTCTTAGTTTAAATTGGCTGTTGGCGCAGTGGAAGTTCGTCATTCTTGCTGCTTGTTTATGGATCATATTCGCATATGCGATATAGGGCTACTTGCATATGATGAGTGAAATTAATTTAGTTCAGTTGATATGACGCGAAGCTGCTAGCGCGCTGGCTTTAGAGCCTTTGTGGTAGCCGTCTCGAATGAACACTAAAACGGTTTTTTGCTGTACTTGCTAGTTTACTGGGATTTGGTTTAGAAATGTTAATTGCACATATAGATGTGAACATTACTTTTTATGAATGTGAATAGAAGGTGATATTCTTATGTTCCACATTCTTTTTCGTCAATCTGATATTACTTTTAAAGGGATCACAGTCAACAAAAAAATGGCAAAAATCTGTTTTTTAAATTTTAGCGTTGATTTGAGGCGAGCACTACCTAACGGCTGTGAACGTTTCAGAGCATTCCATATTGCTCAATATTTAAAAAAAAAAAATACAAAGTTTAAAAAATTCAATTGGGGGTAAGAAAAGCTAATGGATTTTAAAAAATGGGTAAAAAATTGGATAAGCTAATGAATTTCAATGTCAAAGTTTCTGTAAAGTGAATCTAACGCGGAACCAAGTCTACTACTCGTTTAGTGGCGTGTTTGAGGACGACGAATTTAACAATGTTGTGGGTGTATTTATATTGTTAGCTCAAAAGTGTTGAAAGAACTCGCCTTTTTTTTACTACGAGGTGGGTTATGTGGCCGTAAGCAGGCCTCGGAATAAGAACGTTACAGGCCAACATGTTTTAATCGAGCGGTATAGGGATTTATTTTTTTTATGGTCGATGAATTTTTGCTAACGGTGATGTCATATGAATGTTACAACAGCTACCTATGGGAAAAATGTGGTGCTAGCAGGTGTAGAAGAGGACTCGAGAGGAGCGGAAGGGGAAGGAGGGGAGGGTGTGGCAAAATTAGGTTGTTTACATTTGTTGGGATAACTTTTGCGAAAATGTAGCGTTGGTGGACGAAAGGTCATTTGGTGGGATTGTGGCGGATGTGGATCTAAATTGAAATTTTCGATTATTGATTTACTCGAATTTTATGCTGTATGCAGTGATTTGTTCTCGTTAAGATACCATTGGATTTCCCGCTGACGTCAGAGACAGTGTTGTCCGTACCAAAGTTTGGTTTGGGACGCAATGCCCTGGGTGTTATCTACATGCAGCTGAGAGAAATGGTTGGTCTTTTTTTTACTGTTACCGTAAGGTGCTTTTTATTGCCCCTGTGCAACAAATCGGTTGTACCATACCATTTTTGATAACAACTTTTCAACAATTCGAGACGGTATCATTGATTACTGCTGCTTTGTTTAGCTGGTTTAACTGAATACAGTGGATCGGATAAGGATTATATTCTTAAGATCTGATGCCATCAGCGAGTGATGCCATCTGCAGAGTACAATAAGCTTCATTCTGACTAGACGTTTCATATTTATCATTTTCGGATTTCGTTATGGTTGTTTTTTTTCGTTGTTATCATTGATTTCGTTATCGTTATCATTGATTTATAGTCGTTATCATTGATTTATCATTTTCAGGCGTTCAATCGTTGCGAATATTTATTCATTTGTTAACAATCTCTTTATCAGTTATCATTGTTATGTGCGGATATTTCATTCAAAAATATGCGGAAACGTAGAAGAGTTGGTGTTGTATAGGAAATTTCGAATTTGCTACCGTTTGGTTTTGCAATATTTCCAAATTTGGTGCTTTTTTGTGCGTTTTCAACATAAATTTTATTTGTTTTCAGCTGCGAGACGGTCTGCTTCCTTTTAAGGGGTCGATGAAAGCGGTATGTGGTCAAATGATTTTTTTTTTCAATTTTTATTTTCGTCTTTTAGTTGAACCCGATCAGAAATGACGAATCATGAAGGGGGTATGTAATTCATATTTTTTAAAATAATTCATGCGATGGCTGTAAGTAACATAGTCATTAAAAGAAATGGTGTTTATGAAAGTTGAAGATAAGTGCGTCATCTTTTGTTTGTACCCAAATTCATAGTGCAGCCCTAGCACGTACGAAACCTATTGATGGTCTAAGCAATTGACCACTTGAATTTTCATATCATTATGAAGACGTTGAGTGGTCGCGCAGGCGATAATGAACCGTTGAAATCAAGTAGGGCGACGATCGAATGTGCGACCGACGATGTGTTTGCTGTTTAAGCATACAAATAAGCGAGCAGACGGGCGGTCAAGAACCTGCAGTTATTAACATATGGAGTTTTTTTTCGTCTCTTGTTTTTAACCGCTGTGTTTTTTCAAAGTTCGCCGTTATAGAGAAGAGGGGGGGAGGGGATAGGAGCGATACAATTGGCCCTATGAATGTTTTTTTAAAACAATTTCGTCTGCATGAAAAGCGATCGTTCCTTAGAGTAGCGATGAAAACACTATGGATATGCAGGCCGAAGAGTTGAGCGGACCAAGTGTAGTGCCCAGCGTACCGGCGCCCATTAAAGTAAGTGTTCGAGAATAAATTTTTAAAATAATTTGTCTTTTTTTTCGAAAATTTTTTTTGCATTGAATTGTTCAGTATGGTGATTGAAAAGCGCATCGAATAATATATCTGGAGGGCGTGTTTAGCCTGCAGAGTTGAACTCTGTAAGGGGCATTTGATTGTTTTTGTTTAGCTTTTTTCTAACCTTATAGTAACAACTTCATTTTTGTCTAGAGGAATGCAGAGGCAGAGTCGGGTGGGACCATTAGTGAAGACGGTTTTGCGGTGAAGGATGACTACTTGGGATAGAGATATTCGATGCGCGTCACCTTTATCTAAAGCTTTCAGAGAGGGATCTTGAACCGTATTTGTTTTTTGTTAAGAACTTTTTTTTAAAGAAAATAGTCGGTTGATATGTGTGTACATTTTTAGTTTGCCGCCGACAGTCGCATAAGGAACTTTCGGAATTTTTTGCCCTGTTTTCGCTTGAAGAATGGGACATCATATTCGAAAGTATGAGAAGGAGAGCGTCATATTTGAGCGTGGGGAGCGAGGGGAAGGAGTCTGAAGTTTTAGAATTTTTCAAGCGTTTTATGCGACAGATTTTCTCAAAATTCTTTTAGAAATGAAGTAGATTGGGGAGCACTTCTGGATACATGAACCGTTAGGTCTCATCTTTTGCGCGATTTATCGTAGTGATTTGAGTAGTGCGAATTTCGTTGATTATCGTGAATTAAAGACTCTGTGGGGGTCATCCGGAAGTTGTACGACGGTTTTTCATTTTATTTTTGTTTCAACGCAGCGCCGTGTTTTGTGATGGGAATTCAATATTGACCACTTAGTGGGGAACTTTTTTTGCATTGCAAAATATCCGCCGAGGGCTTTTACCGTGTGGGTTCGGATAAAGCCATGGGAGAGAGGGGAGCAGCAGAGTAGTGTTATTTCGGACCGGATTTGAACTCGGGAAGCCTGACGCATGAGTTGAAGGCTTGGGCTGCCGAGAACAGGCTGAAATTGCGCAAGCTTAGGAATCCTCTAATCTTGAAAAGGGTGCGTCGAAGGGGGATCTACCTTCTTGTCGAGCTATTCAAAACATAGTGCAATGATATTAGTGCTCTTTAAGATACCGCGAGAGCAACGAGCCGGACCCAGTGTGCAGGAAGTTATTCCAGCTCATTATCTTACCCTCTTCTTTCATCTTTCCATCTAACGAGACCATTGAAGTTAATAAGAGATAGTCGGTTGCAAAAGTTTGTATCACGAAAGGTTTCATCAGCGATATCCTGATTGCACATTATTTTTTGGTTTGTTGAAGATGAGATGTCATGAAAGTGCTAAATAATGTCCGATTTTTTTTCAAATATCGTGTCATCTGCTTTCAAATTTTATCCAGACGTGATCACTGCGCTCTCTATGAGTATTTTAGGGGGCGCATAGGTTGTAATGTCCGATTTTTTTTTTCAAAGGTCGTGTCATCTGCTTTCAAATTTTATCCAGACGTGATCACTGCGCTCTCTATGAGTATTTTAGGGGGCGCATAGGTTTTATAGGTATGTGCCTGTTTGAGCGCAGTGCCGTCTAGTATGCCTGGCGGAGTATAAGTAATATCGTAAAAGAAATGAACGTCTTGTTTATTGTTTCTTTTTATCTTAGTAGTGGCAGCTGAGTGAAACTTCTTTCGATCAGTAACTAATGCGAAGATGATAAGTGGTCACCGAAATTCTGTTAACGCCGGGAATACTTGAAAGCGATCGCTGATCGTTTATCGATCGACGCAACCGTGAAACCTGAATTTCGATTGCAGCACTAAAATGAGAAAGTGAAGAGAGGATTTTGAGGAATGAAAAGTTTCGATCTGAGAACCGAAATTTGGTTATGAATACCAGAATAGCAAAGAATACAGTTTCGCCAGCCAGCGCTTGCTGAGTTTTGTTCGAAATGAAACTAGAAAGGGAACAAATAATCGTTTGTGGCTTGTGAGCATCAAAAATGAACTGAGACGCAGAACAAGTAAACTGGCGATATTTGGTTAAACGGAAAATAATTCGGAAATGTTCGTCGATCAGCGATCGGATTGATTGAAACGTTTTCGGTTGCAAGCAAAAGAAAGTGAATGCCAGATTTAAATTAGTTGAGTGGAAATTCGCCCGGTCGGTTGCAATCGCAAGTTCATTGATATTGACCTGCACCCCTTGATCGACATATTTTCTAAGCAGAGCAGGGTTGCCTATCCACCTTGCCCCTTCACCACGGCATTGCCTTTCTTCTCGACGGAAAAAGTCTTTTCGCTCATTAATGAGGTGGGGGGGGAGGGGAGTCTTTTAGAAGGACTACGCGAAACCAGTCTCTGTTATACATACACTTCTATCGTTGCAAACTTTATCGATGTGCAAATGACTGTAACAGTGTTATGATCATAACCATGCTTACTCGTTTACGTTACGAGCATTTTTCGCAGGTTTTTTTAGTTATGTTATTTATGAACCGGTCATGAGATGAAAGCATCTAATGTATTATCGATTCAACCGTTGAATCACTAGGGGCATGAATTTCCTTTATTTCAAGTTTTGGGTATTTTATTACATATTTTCTAAGCAGAGCAGGGCTGCCTATCCACCTTGCCCCTTCACCACTACATTGCCTTTCTTCTCGACGGAAAAAGTCTTTTCGCTCATTAATAGTGGCCATGGAGAGGTGCCCATCAGCTTCTCCTTGTCCATCAACCAAGGTTTGCAGAATTCGTTGCGTTTCATTTTAAAATGTGGCGATTTTGAGTGGAAAAAATTGAAACGATATTTGAAAAATAGGTGATAACGAAAAGATATTACAAGAGAAAGCAGCAAAAGGCGATTGCAGAATGACTCTCGAGACAGTGGTATGGGCGATGGCTTTGTTATTGGCGGAGGCTCTGTGCAGGTACCTTATAGCTGCTGTAGTCATTATGAGGACGTTTGCACCTCGAATATGTTCACAACGAATGGAAGCAGTAAAAAAG
>JPKZ01001748.1:256397-271164 GCA_000803305.1 Toxocara canis
GGGGAGGGGAGTCTTTTAGAAGGACTACGCGAAACCAGTCTCTGTTATACATACACTTCTATCGTTGCAAAATTTTTCGATGTGCAAATGACTGTAACAGTGTTATGATCATAACCATGCTTACTCGTTTACGTTACGAGCATTTTTCGCAGGTTTTTTTAGTTATGTTATTTATGAACCGGTCATGAGATGAAAGCATCTAATGTATTATCGATTCAACCGTTGAATCACTAGGGGCATGAATTTCCTTTATTTCAAGTTTTGGATATTTTATTCCTCAAAGGTTTTGGTGAAAAAGAATCCTGAGCTTCGAAAGTTGGCTGGAAAATCACTTGAATATCTAGCGCATCGGTGGGATTGCTATCACAGTTTTTGGAGTGATCTGTTTAACTCGCTACTGAATACGTGGGAATTCATTCACTCTTTACGGCTTGGTGTTGTTAGACGAGAAGGGAGAAGCAGGCAGTTCGGCCTGTGTCGAGGAAGGCGGGGGTTTGTAAATGATAAGTCCATACATTGGTATAGACGGGCAACTGATGCTTGCTTGTCGCAAATTTCCCTCAGTCATTTCTCCGAAACCTTTGACCGAAGCATGTCGTAAAGATCGTAAAGATTCAGCTTTCTTTGTTGTTCTATCGCAAAATTCACACTTTTTTGCTGCTCAGAAAATATCATTTGGAGGTTTTTCTAAGAAAATCTTTTTTGTTATTTGCTTGCGTTGTGAAGCATGTTTCTAACACCTTCATCTTTTTTCTTGCGTTGGATCTAATCTTCGCTGAAGTTGTTCTCGTTGAGTTCAACAATAGATGTATTGTTTCAACCGTCATTTGCTTCCCCGCGTTGTGTATCTGCAGCAGTTATCATTTGCTATGTTCATCAGTTAATCTCGGCATTTCTTTAATGGCAAGAAGATGAGATGACTTTCGAATCCTACCGGATGCTAATGTGTTGAGCATTTTGAAGTTTAGCAAATTATAAAGCCGATATCATCGCAATTTTAAGGCCTAGCAAAATGTAGAGTCCGCGTAACTTTAATATTATTTATTGGCGATACATATGTGCTCTAACGATTATCGTTATAGTAGAGGCAGCCGGTTAAATCTAACGAACTAAAAAGCATGTATTTGCTTTGCGTTACTCGCAAAAGGCGTTAAGATGAGCCTTTGATATATGCGCACATGTTCTGTCTTGCTAACTTGGCAGTTTAATGCCTATGAGATTAGGTTGTAAGTTGGGGTGATATCTACAGGTGGTGTCAGGCTTGAAATTAATTTTGGGATGTAAAAGGAAAAGCTAAGTGACTGCTCTCATTCCGCCATTCAGTAACGAGATTATTAAGATTTCCGATTATTCTTTAATTAGGTAGAGGGCAGAAGCCTAACGAAACAGGGAGAAGCTAGTACGCGCATGAGATGTAGCATGGAATAAGCTGTAAATCTCATGAAACGGCTTTATATCAACATTAGGTAACAGCATTGGTGGCCTTATTCTATAACCCTTCACGGAGTTAAATGAAGAGGAATTATACACTTGTATCCGCAGGTGATGACTCTTGGAAGAAGGCGTAAATAATTCTACTTACACTGTTCTTTTACTGCTGATGGTAGTGGGACCGGCGCGGTTAATGACGAAAGCGGGAGACGGTAAGCGGTTAGTGACAGGTAATACTGAAAGGCTAAAATAAAGCCTGGATGTATATAAAAAATGTTTAAGCGGTCAGATTACGTCTTTTAAGGAACATACCCTTCATGTTTATTATGTCACGAGATATCAGAGGTAACATTTTAATCTTGGGTAGTAACTTAGCCACTCGTAAGTAAACAAATTAAATAGAATCAAGAATTCCAAGTTCTCGCTAAGGGGCGCCTCGTATTAAATTTGGGATGTGCGGGTGTTCTGAGAATTTCCCAGGAAAATGGTGTTGAGAGACATACTAAACGTAGACGGGCCAGTACCATCAGGCGTTTTTTGCAGTGCAGTACTAAAACTGCATAATTCGGAAAAGGATGAAAGGAAAGAGAGGGGGAGGGGGAGGACCTGTAGCATCTTACTAAGGTGCTGTAGGTCTTCCAGTTGTTGGAGGAGGGAGGTTAAAACAAATTTCGTGCTCAGGTAAGGAGTGTTGCAAGAAAGAAAAGCGCTAAATGTTAGTCAGCGAGCCGCATCAAATTACAGCTTCGTCCAAGTTTGAGAAAAAGAAAAGTATGAAAGTGATTATGTTGACGTCGCTTGGGGCGATGGTGTAGCTATCGTTTAAAGTGCATCTAAGTATTGTGTTTCCAAGGTCTGCTTCAAAACCTGCTTCTCTCTCTTGCATTAATATGTTGGTCGAATTTATGAAATGTTCTCTAACTTCTGGTGATCGTGATAAGATTTCACTTCTCTGCTCTTCTGTTGTTTAAAGGGGGAAAATTCTTTTTCCTTGAATCTCCCTTTCTGTTTCTGGGATGGGGGATATGACAACATCTCTGCTATCGTTCTTTAAGGTCGTTCTGTTGGCCACATTTTTTTTTTCATTTTAAGCCCACTTTTTCTTTTTTTATTTTGCTCTGTGAATTACTTCGCATCTTTCTATGTCACGGTAGTTTTTTTTTTCACTTGCTGCTCATTTCTTCACACCTTATACGCAAATGCGTCAATGTCCCTCCCACGCCAGACTCGTTTGAAGGGAGGGAGGCTGTGCTTGTCTGAATGCGTAAGTGTGGTGAGGGCATTGTTGATGTGGTTTGCAGACGTTGGAGGATGGCGGCTCGCAGAAAGAAAAGAAATATGATGGTAACGTTGCGTGGGTTCCGCTTGATTATCTCGCCAAATTCGATTAAAGTAGGTTAGTGAAGAATAAATCTTGGTGGGATTACAGTTAGTATTCGTAGAATAAGTTTTAGTTCACCTAAGGGTTTAGATAGTAATGATAATTATGATTGAAATCATTATTAGGAATTATGACTGAAACTACTTCATTCTTGTGATCAAAGTGCAACCCCGGCTTCTACTACTTACTCTCCACTCTTCTCAACCGCCTGCTCTCAAGCGGTCGCAGAAATGTTGTTCATTTTGGCCCGATCTGAGACGCCGAACCGTATTTTTCACTGTTTTATGCTTCGGAAAACTTGCATTTATGGAGAGCATCATGGTTGCGTTATATCATTGCCTGTGTGTTTGTCCGGTAGTTTCAGTTTCGGAATCAGGGAAGGGGAGGGGGAGGAGGGGAGATATGAAACTTCGCATAAATGATCTGTGCCGCAGAATGAAGCTGGTATGCTGATGTGGACCTTAGCCTCATCTTTCACACCCAATTTTATTCCTATTCTTCCCAGCCAGGGGAAATTATAAGTTGTTAAAAGAACGAAAAATTCGCGTGTGTTTAGCAACCGATCGAGTTATGCGAAACAGTTTCTAGAATTTTGCATGAATTTTACAAACGGTTGTTTTACAAAAGGAGCAATTTTCAGTAGGATTTTATACCGAAGGTTGCTTAGAATTTAAAAAAAAAAAAGTTTTTCTTTAGTTGCGAGCACTGTTGATCGACTTAGCGGACTGTTGGGGAGAATGCAGTTTTACTCAGCTGGCACTATTTTCCACTTGTTTTTTTATAATTTTTGTTTTAATCTAGTTTGTGAGTGTTGATAATAGTAGATTGTCAGGAAATATGGCCTGGAAAACATCCAATCGGTGAAAATCTAAAAATCCAAATTTTCCAGCTCGTTTATTTTGTTCTATTAGGCAGGTTAGGTTCGTTTTGCATTTGAAAGTTCTTTATGCGCTTTTGGTCGAAAGTGAACAAGCACAAATGAACAAGCAATGGGCACTGTCTGTAAACGGATAAAAATCATTCTGGAATAAACTGAAACTAGAGAAAAAAATGTTTCATAGCCGCTTGCTTATTCGAATGGCGTCGCAGTGTTAGCCAAAGCAGTCGTTACCTTTTGAGGAAGTGAAGAGGAGCCTGAGGATCCGTTTGTCTTCTGGAAACAGCGTAGATCTGAGAAGTTATTGCTTGTCTGTGGTGAAGTTTTTAAAAAAAAAAAATAATGAATTGCCCCGCCTCCCTCACCCCGGCATGCCTTGACTTGTCCGAATTCAACCGTGAAAAGTTTTCGAAAGAAAATTGAGTTGACAGTGACTGAGGCGAGGCCTCGCTGTACTGTGTTGGATGTATGTGATCTGTTGAATACGTTAGATACATCTGAAATTACATGAAAAATTGAGAAGAGGTTGGTATGAAATGAGGTAATGATGTGAAGTGATGAATACAAAATATTTGATGGAATTAACTATACTTACAAATAGGCCTTCCGTGCCACTGCTGCGCAACAGCAGTGAAATTAGCTACATGGTTGTTTTGCGTACATCGGTTAAAGGTTGCTGGCATGAGTACACGAAATGTTTCCGTTTTTTTTTCCAAATCTGCTTTAGCATCTGTGGCATGTGTTGCTTCTGTTCCAGTGAATTTTTCTGAGGCCAGAAACTACGAGTCACCAAGAGAGAAAGACTACGCTTCTTTCCTTAGCGTCTGCTGGACTCCTAACAGCTCCCACTCGTCTCCCGATTGCGGGAGATCTGCCTCTGCTGCAGATTTTTGCCGCAAAATGGCTACCACTATTCGTTTGCCGATATCCACTAACCGCAATTCGGTTGTCAACGCTTTAAACCGAGGGCTGAAAGTGGAGGGAGGGCACCCGAAGCAAACCTAGTTCCTCGCTACCAGTTCAGGCTCTGCCTTCAATGGAAAGGAATATAAAGCGGTGAATTCATTACATCCAGCCTGTTGTGAAACATCTGAAGGACCTATTTTCAAGTTCCTGCATCTGGCATGGAGTTTCTTAATTGTGCCTGCACGTTGCCATGTTTTTTGTTTTGTCTGTTGTGCCGTTTCTACTTTATCTTGCTTCCAGTGGTGTGATGAGATAATTTTTATTTCCCATCGCAGTACTGGTGCTTCATAATGTTATAAGTTTTTGGATCTGAACTTTCAGCTCGCCTTTGTTAGTGCACTTCAGCTGTTTCATCCACCAATTTTATGGTAATAGTACGCCCTTGAGCCAGCTTATTTCTATTTTTACGCTTAATTTTTTTCAATTTTTTTTGGTTTGAAGTATGACGGCAGGCGCATAGCTAATCAGGGCAAGATCGAAAGGGGAATTGTTTTTTCGGTTTGTTGAGAAATATAAATATCCACAAAGTAGCAATCAAAATTCGCAGTATTTTTAGTCTTGATTTCCATTTCCTTCAACGGCTACGGACCTGATGACGGAACAAGTAGTTATTCTATTTTGCGTCGTAATTTGGTGTGCTTTAATTTTAAAATTCTTTCCATTCCTGGAAATTTCAATTTTCTTGAATATTCTTGTTTTATAATAAGTTCTGCTTTTTTTTCAGACGTTCTGAGATGTCGCGAAGGTGATCGTTTGGATGAAGGATCTCGAATGGAAAGAGGCGTCGTTGGTTTTTTTGTTTCATGTCACAGTTGTTATTGGTTGGTTACTGCGTATGCATATTCGTATGTGTGTGTGTGTGCTTGAAGGCACTCAGGACTTGCTGAATCACACAGCTATCCTCTCGGTTGGCATGTACACGTTTTTATCGATCGTTTCAATTGATTTTTTCTTTGAGCATTTTTTTCTGATCACATCGTCAGTTCGTCCTCATTGTTTTTGGTGGTACCTTTCGTCTCAATATGCGAATTGCTACCTATTAAAATTTGCATAAACGTGTTCTTGTGAAATAATAGACGTTTTTTGCATACGAAAACA
This sequence comes from Toxocara canis, assembly GCA_000803305.1. NCBI lineage: Eukaryota > Metazoa > Nematoda > Chromadorea > Rhabditida > Toxocaridae > Toxocara > Toxocara canis. The sequence continues at coordinate 262,151 of JPKZ01001748.1, forward strand.
ATCACAGTGACAGTAATTTAGTAAAGAGCGTAAAGTAATTATTGGTCGATAGGGACTAGGTTAAGTTTGGCGGAGGGAAAACAAAGTGCCATAAAAGTATTATATAGATGGGTTGAAGTGACGGTACTACGAGCACATCGAAGTGAGGACAGATTATTTGTAGAGCACGACTAGATAGAGATGGGCCGGGTCATGCTTTTAGTTTCGTTATTAAGCAACGGACCTCCTGAGAATCTAGCACTTAATGTTGGTAACACGTTGTTATTGTTGTTATTTTATTTATTTTCGAATTTTCTTTAGGTTTTTTGCTATTTCGTTTTGCTTTAAAAATCTGTAGCTTTACTGCCTCAAGCCATTGTCTTGTATGGCTTCAGTGATCTTATGAAAAATTCAAATTGCAATAATTTGATACGAACTGGGATTTTTAGTGAAAATATGGAGAAGCACAGCGGTCATGAAAAATGCGAGAGATTTTCATCCACCAAATTTTGGTCACTCTAAATTGCTGTTTAAATAATTTTATTCCTTTGGATAGCAATGTGCAAAATTAATTCAACTTTAATGAACAGCTGAATAGCTTTTCATTTTAGTCAGTATTTTCGAAATAAATGCACTTTTCTCACTCAAACGAATGCGAGAACCTGGTGCTGTTTCGTGCTTTTTACGTATTATATGAGGATTCACTGACCTCAATAATAGCATATTTATTGGTGGTAGCGAAATTATAGTTTTGATCGGACTGTTGCAGTTCAAATACGTAATTCGATAAGTTATTTAATTTAAGCAGTGAATGCAGAATACCTCGTTGATATTTCCGCTGTTCGGTGTGAGCCGGAGAGCAATGCTTATTTAAAGGTTATTGATGGAACAAGTATAACGTAAGTATTGGAACAGGTACGGACGGCCTTTCGTGAGAATAGCGCTAGTTATTTTTTCGAGCTTGTTGTCATGAATGCAGCGAACCCTTTGCGAGTTGGTTGGAGGAGAGTGAGCTGACGAAATACATACTGATAAAACAGATGGGACGATGAGAAACGCTTGAACGTCGTGTGCGAAAGGCGATCGCTCGATCGTTGGTTGTTGAGTATTGTTTGTGTATTTCTCGATTTGGCTAGGTTGCGCTATCATGCTAAACCAAGCCAAGCCCACGATCTCTTCGAAGTGGATCTTTGGATTTGCGACTTTTGGATCTGCTGCATACATACACGTCGACGACCGTAGGGCTTTCATCTTGTTCCATTTTGTCGATTTGTTAGCACACACTGGTGATCTATTTGCCGATTTTGCGAGAAGTCGATTGAAATGAAAGCGATCGATCAAATTGAACTCCGAATTTTTGGTTACGTGTGAACAGGTGCATACGGGAATCGCATGCGCAAAAAGAAATATTGTGCGCTGGTGTTGTCATCGGCAGGTGACTGAAACAAATGAGACAGTCAGGAGAATTGGGGGNNNNTTGGATGTTGTTTTATTTCAGTATTTTCACCGAATCTCTTGTTGCCGTCAATATTTGAACATTGTTGGCATGTACCTTCGCCTAATCTTCGTTTTTTTTTGGGGTAATGACAGAAGCATTTTGCGTGTTTTCTAGTTTCTTTTCGCGTAACCAGAAGTTCTGCTTTAATGAATCGTTTTCCTTTTGATCGATTGCTTATCAGTTCGGCGAGTCGACTCGATCTGATCGTTGCTATTCGCATTTGTCTTCGTTAATTTTAACGACAAAATGAATGAAATAAACCATTTATATGAACATTTGTCTCTTTGAATGATTGGCTTGAATAAACAGTTTCACTGTTTCTAATGGTCTTACTACTTTATATGCCAACAAGTAATAGGTGGAGAAAAGTGATGATCTCCAGCTAACTGTCACGGGGAGGGGGGGAGGAGGGAAGTTGGCCATGGATATAGTTGACAAAGTAGTTTTTGGTGGAAAGTCTCGGGTTTTTGCGATATTTCGGAAGTCAATGTCGAGGTCGTTTATTCGAAGAAGTGATTTCTGGTGAGCAATTTCTCAGTGATGTTCTAGACGGGTGGACTTATGACTTGTCAATTGCAATGAATGTTGGCGGCGAAAGTTCGTTATTTGATTATAAGCATCAGAAGATAATAGTCTTTCGTCAGGACCTTCAGAATTCGTTTTAGAGGCAGTCGGGTAGTCATTCAATATATGGTGTGTCCCTGTTTAGAGGAAGTCGTGAAGTGATGACGTAAGAACGGGGGCCCAGATTTAATGTGAGGAGTATTCGGGCAAAGGTGAGGAGTAGAGTGGGGGCGGGGGGAGGGTGAGCACGAGACAGGCTTCACACGTTTTTGAAAATTCACAGCAGAAAAATCATAGCAAGTCGTTAGGCAAGATGGCCCACATTTTACCTCAGATCCTTACTAGATCGCATTAGCCGTCCATCACTGGCGTGTATTTGCGATGCGAAGTTTTTTTTTTTTTGCAGGGAGACTGTTTGTTTTTGTTTTGTGCAAACTTTGTACAACTTTGTACAAGCTTTCATATTTCAGTTTTTTTCCATGTTTGCGATACAGGAAGACCTGGAAAAAGAAAAGGCGAATTTTCCACTTATGCATAAGCTTTCACTGAAGCAGAATTCCCAAACTGAATGAGAGGTATTAAAATTTTCAGCATTAATTAGTATGTGAGATGGCTATAGCGATTATAGCAATTTGCATTTGCTTGTAAGGAGTCAGAAGAAAAGTTGTAGAGATCTCTCCCTTCCATCAATCGGAATCCCAACGAATGTCTTCCATTTAAATTTTTGAAGAGCAAATGAAGTCATTCTAATTCACTGAAACGTCGAATAGACTAAGAGCAAATTGCGAGTTTTGAGCTTAAAGAGGGGGAATGCTAAGCTGAATACTCAGACGATCGGCTAGAGTGAATATTTAAATGATATGATAATACAGAAATAAATACTTATGCTTAGCCCTACACAACAGCTAGAGTTGCGCTTGAAAACGCCGGTTCTATGCGGATTTAGCCGCAAAATTGTTTTAGATTGTCCCCTAGCTGTGTCACTGCCTCGCAACTATTTCCCCGTTGCACCACGCCCTCGTGTACCTGCATTCCGACCTACAGTACTTTTTCGTTAGTCACCGTTATCACCGTATTCTAATCAATGTGCCCACAGAGTGAAAGTGTACGAAAGAGTTGAGCATACCGTAAGCATTTATCAGAAAAGAAAGGGAAAGGCAACGCAAAGGAGGAACAATTGGAACACTGTGTAAATGGCTAGTTGGGAGAGGGGGACGGAAGAGGGAAGAGTGGGGCATATAAACCGTTACAGTAACGAGATGTGGAAGCCAGGTATGTTCTGTTACTTGAACGCCTATTGCCTATGACCTTTATGGTTCTTAAGTGAAGGTACTGGAAATGGAATGGGAAGATAGAATGTTACGTCCGCGTTTCCGAATTAGCGGCCTGATACTGAGATGTACGTGTCTGTAATTTATTTAAGAACTAGGGTGAGGAGTTTCGAGGCACTATTTACGCCTCTCCGTTGAGTATGCAATTCGATTCATTTTTTCGCTGCAAAACTGTGATCGATCATAGGCGTCATATGCGCGATTGTGAGAATATTACCAACAATTGCGGTACTTGTGACTGCCACGATCACAGTGATCAATACGAACAGTGGTTCACCGAGCGAGGTGGTGGCACTTAATAGCTGTGGTGTTAATCTTTTCTCTAATCGATTCCCAAGGAGCCAGTAGCGAATGTTTTCATGCGCAAATGTCAAAGCGGCATCGTTAGAAATAGTGGGGGTGGGAGTGACAGAAATTGTTAAAGAAATGACAAAAAGAATTCTAGGTTAGACACATTCGGACATGACTGATGAGCAATGCTATGGTCACAGTTGAAAGTAGACGTGCGTTTTGGGGTTAAATTTTGCTCTTCGGCATTTGAGCGACCAATTCTTTGGCTGTAAGTTTGTGCGACAATTCTGGAGTCGTTTGATGTACGGTTGCAGGGATCGGATTCCAAGAGTCGGACGCAATTATATCGCCAAGAGCACCATTCGGCTGAAAATTGTGAAAAAAATTAACCATTTAAAAACAACAACTTATTGAAAACGTTGAATGGACGTCGTGCAATTTCTCAAAAGTTTTTAAATTTTTTTCACCGATATTGTTCCAGGGTATCACCTAGGTCGGGGAATTCTCTCTGTTTGACAATGCTCGACGTGCAATCGTTTTCTCGGCAACAAAAAAATTTGATGGAACAAAACCAAAACAACTGAATTTGATGGAAGCGTAAATCGGATCATATTCATTCAGTTCATAAAAGAGCTGGTTTGTCTGTCACGATATATATATATATATATATATATATATATATTTATATATATATAACAGTTCCAATAGAAAGTGACGATAAGTCGTAAGGTGAGCACAGTAGCGAAAATAATCGAATCGGCAACAAAAAAATTTGATGGAACAAAACCAAAACAACTGAATTTGATGGAAGCGTAAATCGAATCATATTCATTCAGTCCATAAAAGAGCTGGTTTGTCTGTCACGATATATATATATATAACAGTTCCAATAGAAAGTGACGATAAGTCGTAAAACGTCGTGCAATTTCTCAAAAGTTTTTAAATTTTTTCCACCGATATTCTTCCAGGGTATCACCTAGGTCGGGGAATTCTCTCTGTTTGACAATGCTCGACGTGCAATCGTTTTCTCGGCAACAAAAAAATTTGATGGAACAAAACCAAAACAACTGAATTTGATGGAAGCGTAAATCGGATCATATTCATTCAGTTCATAAAAGAGCTGGTTTGTCTGTCACGATATATATATATATATATATATATATATATATTTATATATATATAACAGTTCCAATAGAAAGTGACGATAAGTCGTAAGGTGAGCACAGTAGCGAAAATAATCGAATTGTATCTCACCTGTAATGAGGCGAAATAGACCATTTTCCTGTGTGGAACGATATCGACCTTATGTATTCCCACAGAATACGGTATGCCGGTATCAAAATAAGCATGAGGATCATTTGAACATTTTGTTAATCCCGTTATGCAGTAGACTGATTGTGGTGTTGCGCTTTCGACTGCAATCATTCACAATCACAAGCAATGCTAATACCACTGCGTTTCATCAAAACGCATCCCAACACTTAATCCTTTAGCAGATCCGTTCGCCCACTTACAAAATGTTTAGTGTTTAAGCGAGTTCTAAAAGATGCCCAAAGTTTCTGAGTTACTTCTTCGAAAATTTTATACCTGGCTATCGCCCATATTCCGCTGTCATCTTTCTTTGCTCATGCACTACGATGGTGAAGTGTATAGGAAGCCATGCAAGTTCGTGATTGGGGGAGATCCCGAAGTTCTCAACTTAAGGGAATATTCTGATATTCACATGAATATCCTTCAGCCTTCAACCATGCCATATAAGCCATTCCTCTAGCTAGCCGAATTTTATAACAAATGAACTGCCTGATGAATACTATAGGCAAATTTGAACATTTTTCATTCTATCGAATTATCATCGAATGGTCACAATCTGCAAAGACTTATGACCTCTCGAATGAATCAGTCAGCTAACAGAACTTCTTTGCGATATTAGCCCAACCGCTTTATTATAATTATTTTATTTACTTTACTTTACTTTACTTTTAAAAACAGTAACATTGGCTTTACTTTAGGGCTTATTGCAATTGGCATAAAACGTGTGATAGTTGTATTTCTCTCCATCGATAATTTCGATCTAATGATAACCTGTCACTGTCATTAAAATTCGTAACATCCAATTTCCCTGCTATAAACCTACCAGTGCTACTCGCTGAGCCCCAGCTTGAGTAAACTAGATTTTGCATGGTTCTAAATAAACCAATCTCTATGTACTCACCGAAGCTCTTATCACAATAAACACTATCGGGTGATGGTGCTCTCTCGAAAGGTAAAATCTCGGATGGGATCCTGCAATAAACACCTTGAAATAAACAGTAAGTAACGCGAACGTTCCAATTTAAAATCCTCCTCGGTTACTCGTTGTGTTCGCAAGTCATTAAGTCTTCTCTATCAATTAAATATCTTTCAATACTCTAAAAGGTGGTAAATATCCAGGTGCATAGCTTTGTGATCGAATCTTCAAGTTAGATTTTTTTAAAATAATTGTTCTCTTAACTCAAGGACGCTGAATTTGCACTTGTTTTACTCCCAGCTCGATTTTTTGAAGCATATTGTCGAGGGGAGGATCTACTGAGGAGATTGACGGAACGCAGTTGTCAATTGCACTGACTTATGATGAATTACGCTCACTGCTGTGCCCTTTGAGAATTCATGCGGTCGCTAACTTAAAATACTAGTAATTTAGCCCATTTTCCTTCCAACTTTTGATTTAACATAAACATTTTGTACGATTTGCTCTTTTATTCATAACGAGAAGTGGAAAGGTAAAAAGGGAAGTGAGACCAGCGAAGAGGAAAAGGAGATTGATCCGTTAAATATTCGTGAACAATTCGATTTAGTTTTAAATCCCATTTGGTTAGAGAAGAGACAAGGAAGAGGCGGTAGTAGAATGAAGAGGTAGTGAGGTTCGATTACCTTTCTGCCGATCTATTTCCGGTCAAAATCCTATGTGCGTATCTGCCGATTCTGCCGATCTATCCTATTTCTTCATTTACTTCTATGCGGAGTAACTTGGTGTACGTTAAAAAGAATACCGGAATCCGCCCCATTATATTCGAACAATTCGATTTAGTTTTAAATCCCATTTGGTTAAAGAAGAGACAAAGAAGAGGCGGTAGTAGAATGAAGAGGTAGTGAGGTTCGATTACCTTTCTGCCGATCTATTTCCGGTCAAAATCCTTTGTGCGTATCCGACTTAAGGTCGCCGTCTTGTGGGAGTAAGATAGGCGATTGAAAGAGTTTTTGTTTTCTTCATTTACTTCTGTGCGGAGTAACTTGGTGTACGTTAAAAAGAATACCGGAATCCGCCCCATTATATTTTTAGTTTGTTCCCTTTTTAGGTTCAAATTGCTATTAGTTTCATCACTGTGTAGAAAATTTTCAGTGAACAACCATATATGTGCTGCTTCTTATGTTAACGATTGGATGAAAACAACTGCGTAATACTATGGCGGAACTTACAGCTTATTTTGAAGATCTTTAGCGGGGTTTTCGGAATTGGCAAGCGGGATTCTGAGTTCCGTTTTGCACCTTTCCGCGCCTCCTGGTGCACGCTTCTCTTGCCCTTCATAGGGATAACTCTTTAGCGAACACACAGATGCTGAATCGAAGTATGCATCATCTGAGCTGATCACTATAAAGAATTCCATTGTTTTATTAGACGGTTATTACTAATTGAGAATTGTTGTTGAAGGAAAGCTGAGATGGATCAAGTATGAAAAGTGGGGTAATTATGGAGACAGGTTGCCTGAAAAGAACATTTTAAGAAAAAAATCCCTCGACTTTGCCTAATCACATTCCGTTGCTCAAAACTCACCCCTTAGTGAGAAAGCCAAACAAACTGAAGTGGAAAACTTCGTGAGAATGTTGGATACCTTAATGAACTTCACTATATCAAAAAAACAAACCAATATAAGCAACCAGCTCTACTCACCAGTTTTGCTGTCGAAAATGTGTATTTTTACGTCCTTTTCGTTGTTTGTTCCTTAAAAAGTCAGATTGCCATTTAATGAACCATCAGCAAATATTTTCAGAACAGAACTCGACTACCTCTTTCAAAAGGAATTTGTTCAATTTTTTAATTACAGGCTCTGAACTAATAGTTCCAGCGATCAACAAGTAGGATCCCACAAAACAGACAAATATCGTTCATCTGCGTTATACACCATTTCAGTGACCTCCTTTGCACCATCTGCTAACAATAAGTAATTGCCGCTGAATCATTTCAAAAATGTTGAGTGTTTATTTCTGATTCAGTTGATCGATCACCTCTTATCAGTATGCATATGAAACTAACCGAAAGATGCTAGTTTTCCTGTTCGCTGTATCCAATCGTAGAAATACGAAAGCGAAGCTGCCGCAACGATCATCTGGAAATTAATTGCAAAAAAGTTTCTGATTATAATTATTATAATTATAATTAATTATAATTATAATTATAATTATAATTATAATTATAATTATAATTGTAATTATAATTAAATTATAATAATTATTATTATATATTAAATTATTATTCCTCTGCTTATTTAGAAGCCAAATTCTTAAAATAGCATTGAAAGAAATCGAGCAGCAAATTATTCGCTGGAAATTCCTCCCATATTTAGGGTCTCCAAATGAATGCAGGTGGAAAGTTTGAAGAAAATCCATGTTGACCTGCATTCTTTCAATCCGGCACCTGATCCCACTAGTGGAAAAGTAATTCTTGACTTTTACTTGTTCGTTCTTCATAAAATATGTGCTTAGTAGACGTATATTTTCTTCAACTTCATAGATGCAGTTTCTTTCCGAATGCGTTAGTCCTGTGATTTTGTTTTTCCATGAGCTGTGTTCTCGCTCTTAACAGTTTTTTTTTCGGTTCGTTTCGGTAAAGGTCGCATCCGTTGCTGTCAGCAAACTACGTATAATAGTCTCATCATAGCCCCGTTTCATTCATGAAGAGCCTACGTTCAGCACAGATGGACAACCTGACAAAAAGGTTTTCTTTGGACGGTCCTTTAAGCAGCTATTCTCCGGCAAGATGAGAATGAAAAAGGCATATAGCGTTCCCAATTAACCTGACTCGGTTTATTAACTTGGGAGATCATCTGATGCGTTTGCGAATAATAACATGCTCAAGCAGTACCGAAATTGACTAACGAAATGATTTTTTAAATCAGTAATTTCCGCTTTAATGAGATCTTTGCATGGCTCAATGCAACTATAAGTGAGCTGCGCTACGATTGAGAGATAAACCATTGAAGCCATACACAGTAAATGCAAAACATATGACGTGCAATTATAATTAAAAACCGAACGACCTCAAATGTTTTTCATTTATCAGTTATGTTCTGTTCCCTTCCCAGCACTTCATACGT
>JPKZ01001748.1:279479-303824 GCA_000803305.1 Toxocara canis
CTCGCTTTTCTCAGTCTTTGCAGGAGATATGTACAGCCCTCCTGCAGAGCACGCATCATATGACGATTTAAAAAAAATTCAATCGCATGTTCATATACGGAAAAGTTGCCCCGTGGCATTCCGGAAATCTTTCCCCGACCATAACTCTGCTACCGTTTGCTGGGTAAGGCCAATTTGGTGTGCGTCACGTAATCTGGAGCACCGCCGAGCTCCTCCGCTGCCAACTTCCCCGGATCCGTTAACCAATAAGAAAAATAAACATTGCCTTATCCTTTGCTGAATGCTTTTAGGAAAAATATCTTTCCAACGTTCGCAGTAATATCTCGCACAACGCCTAACAAACCGCAAGCGATGAACTAACAAGGTACGCGGCTGCTTAACAAGAGTCAACCATTGTAGCTATAGCAGGAACTACCTGTTCAAGTTCAGCAAAAATTTCCGGTGAAGCAGTCTTTCGACTGTGCATACCTCTGATTATTACGGCAGTCGCTGAGAACTCCATTCGATTACTAAAGGCGTTGCGCCCTAATGCCGTTCATGCAGTCCAACGCAGTTTAAAAAAAATTTATATTCTCCAGTTAGCTTGGCTGGTTTTTTGTAGCATGCGGTGATTCGCATGGTATGTGCAATACATATGTTTCCCGCTTTGAGCTGCCTATGCTACCACCTTCCCATCCCCCTTCCTCACTCCTACCAGCTCTCCTACCTCCTTCCACTCTACTACAGAAACCTACAAACCAACCAGCCAATCTACATGCAGGTCTTCCACTCTAACTGCCTATCTATCCTCTCCCCCTACAATCTACGGACCAATCTGCCCAGCTACAAACTAGCTAACTCCTCACCCACCAACTACCACTACTGACTTACCTACCAACCCATCTACCAACCACTTATGTACGTGCTCTCATCCTGCCAAGCTACCCATCTACCTTCCTACTAAGCTATCTTTTAATCCACCTACCCGCCCACCCCCCTATAAACCTAACTACTAAATAACTACCTGCCGGATCACATACGCGCCTGTCTACCTTCCCATCCGCATACAGACTACTACCCAGCGATTCCCTCGCCCACCTACCGGCGTGTTTACCTACCTGCCCAAGTTCCTATCAGCTCATATCGCAATGTTGAAATCGAGTAGTCATTAAGCGCGTCAGACGAGCTGGTAGACTGCGCTTTTGTAGATTACCTTCTATACAATGGTTTCCAACTCATTTTACGACCTGATGGGCTATGCTGTGTCGTTAAAAGTAAAAACCTGTTCATTTACCAGCGTTTGCATTTCCTCTTGGCTGACAAATTCTAGACTGACAAATTCTTCATTAGGCGTCGTCATCCCGTATTGTTTACACTCAACAAACTTGTACCTATAGATTTATTTGACTATACATTATCTTACATTACCGTACGCAAGGACAGACAAGTGCTTAATGGACAGACAAGTACTTGATACTCTTAGGGTTCCAGTCGTTTAATGTAATTTTATAAGAACTGCAGAACTGCACAAATAGTAAGCTACTGCTTATAGTTTTGTGATTGACAGTTTTTTTCTACGAATAAAACAGAGGTCCCCACAGCAATAAATATTTCTTCCAGAGAAAAAACGATTATATCACCCAGAAAATGAGTTTAATATGCAAAGGGATGCAAAGCCAGCTGTAAGTTCATCGGTTCTCGTATCAATACAACTGACAACCATGCCCACGCATGATTGTTTTGACCAGTTTCGGAACGCCTGGCGGTCAGCCTGCTGGCGATCCGTCGGGTAAGTAGCCGGGAATCGAACCCAGGTCTTCCCGCATACGAAGCGAGAGCTCTACCACTGAGCTACTGCCCGCTCCAGTTTAATATGACCTTTTAAAAAATTAAAAAATACTCGAAGCAGTACCGATTGTGTAGGATTGGACACGTCAGACGTTTTGCAGTCATCCGACTGCGTGAATTGTGTGGAAGCTGTGTGTCGTGGATCTTCGGTGGTGTTTGTTTTTGTGCTGTACGTTATAAGTGTTTCATCTTTGCCTATACTTAACAGTGATATGGCCGTGTCAAATGTATCTTGTTTTGGCGTTTTGCTTTTTTCTTCTGTTGTTTGTGAACGTTGCCGTTTGTCAATCTGAAAAAAGGTCATGAATTCCACCATGAAAAGTTCGCCAATGAACGATCAGCTTATCCTATTCTTGCTTTACACTCAAGTAAAAAAACACTAAGCATATAAAAAACACAAATTAAAAAAACATATGTCAAAAAACACAAAAAACACATGCCTAGCCTTAGTAATAACGTTTAAGGGAAGGGTATACCTATGAGATGCACTCTCTTCGGGCTACATAGCACCATTCTTTTAACCACTCGCTTAATAATGATCCGCACATTAGTGGTCACGTTGTCTGTAGTATGCGCGCAGAGAACAAAGTGTACAGCTCTTCTGATACCAAATTCTGTATTCTGTTCCTCATTCTGTAGTGGTACAGGTAAAACGAGAATTCTATACTCTGGGACAACCTAAAGCGACCTGCATACAATTCCATCCGATTATACAGACGAGAACAGTTGTTCCATCTAGCTGACCTCACAAGTGAACGACCTTCCCAATAAAGAAATTGTCTTCATATATGCTAATGCTTTCGTTGCAGCTACCGATTTGGCTCGCCAACGGTCGTACAAATGTGAATTCGATTTTTAAATTCGGTGGGCTGATAACTGGTCGTACGACTAAACGGTGAAGGAAAGGTTCGAATAAGAAGGGAGAGAGAGGTACACAAAGGCATACGAATGAACACCGGCAATTATTGTGTAGATTTTCATGACTACATCAATGACAATTAAAAAATACTTTTTATTTAACTCAGCTGAAAGCAGTTGTTAGTAGTAGCGTGAGGTAAATTGTGGGCAAACGAGTGGGTAGGTCAACCAGCCGTATCGCTGCTTAGTTTGCCAATTACTTTGATTATCAGTTTTGACGTATGGAATTAGAAAATAATTAAAAACTTATCGATTGCAATGAGTGATGTTGAAGAGAACATAGCTGTTTGTTGTTTATTGGATCGGGTGAATGGTATGATATGCTAGCGGATGGAGTTCGTTTGACTGAAGAGGATGTTCTACGCTCACACCGTTCGCATATGATCAACACACAACAGCTGATCATGAAACCCACCATTAGATCAAAAAGCAATGCTGAAAATTCAGAATTCTGATGTACTGCTTAACTTCCAACGATCTTTTCACTCTCCTTTTAATTAACAATTTACATAACCCATGTAAATTGTTAATTAGGCAATGAAGGATATGCTCGAATAAATCTTCTGGATGAATTAAGAGCGTCGGATACTTTAGTAGAGACGGTCGTTCATCGAGTTTATGAGATGCATCTTTACGATTCATGAAAGCGTGTTATGAGCACGAAATGAATGCTCTATGAAAGGTTGGGTACACTCCTTAATATGCTCCTCTAGATTAAATTACGGAATGCATACAGCAAATATCAAAGGACTGATAGTTTCGAATTATATTGAAGCAAATACAAATTATTACTTCTCGTTATATATCAGGAACAACAGGTTCCTTTGTGGTACCGTGATGTTCAAGAAGCTGTATGATGTGGGTGGCTCGAAATGCCAAGTAAGCGATAACACTCTACTTTTTGATTCAAACAGCCTGATCAGAATTATGCGGGAATTAGTACTGCTATACTTTTAGCGCACGCATTTTATCTCATTTTATTATGTTGTGCTTCCTCAGACTTCTAAATTTTGTGGCTTTTTCAATATGCTTCCACCGCACACTCCCCGCCGATGTGCCCACCTCTCCGAAAGTAAAGGAGCACCAAGATGAGAGTATGCATAACGTGCATAACCGTTTGATAATATGTTAGCTAACGACTAAACAACAAATACTTTCGCCAAAAGAAAAATTAATGACTTCTCTTTGCTTCAAGCTTAGACGATGCCAGTCTTGATGTTTGTCTGTGCACAAAATGAACAGTCCGACGTGTAATTGCTGTCAGCAAACATCTATAAACGGTCGTTTTGCAAGGATATCGCTAAATAAATTACCAATGAGCATATTCGATTCAGGTTCCATAACTGATCGACTTAGAACACAACTAATTGCAAATGGCAGCTCAACAGCACCAATAACTTACGAAATGAGGCAAACGTTATGATTTGCAATAAACCAAGCTGACGTTCTATGCAAATTTTTGCGAATATTTTATTCATCGAGAAGCTAATCTCAAAAGAATTCTTAGACTTCGGAATGCTTCCAAGAATTCTTCGATCACATCAACCGAACGTCTGTTATTTATTCCCTTAACCAAAATCATCTCAACTTTCCACTTTCATCGAAATGCATTTTTGCAAATTTTTGCAATGTGCAAAGCACATTGTGACGTCGGCACATCGATGAGTAAGCATGCGCATTCCGATCTGCCTACCTCTTCGATAGTTTTGATTTAGAAAAAGTTCCGAAACTGGAAATATACATTCGTACAATCTAAACCCATATCCTGTACCAAATGTCGAGTTGACATATCAACTTGCAGAAAGGATTGTAAAGGTGTAAGCGTTCCCAAAATTTTGCGTGCATTTTGCAAATGACTTGATTGCATTATTCGTCGAACTTGGCCATTGATGCTCGTATTTGTGCAAAACTGCGCGAAACTGTGGGATCAACTCTAGTGTAATACGGTCACATGTTTTCTTGCTTGCTTGCAATTTGGAAAACCTGTTCTTTTGGTTGTTACATTTGCCAAAGCGCACATTGTGGCAGCCGCCTGGTATCCATCCCACCTTTACTTCATTAATCACTTGTAAAAATTTTAAAAAATTGCAACCATCATCGATCCTGCTTGCTTTAGCAAGAATTTACATAGCTGGCATTTTTATGCAGACTTTTTTTCATACAGCATGTCAGCTTTTCCAGATACAGCTTTATTTGATATTGTTTTGTCTTGCTACGTGGCTGCATCATTGGCTCTGGTAACTTTGCCTTAATTGGATGTTTTGAACCGAATGGGCAGACTTTTTTGTGTGTGAGTCTCTACGGTAGTTTCTCAGTTGGAGAGCCGTAGAGATGCAGAGATACGAAATTTAGAAGTGATAGTCTACCGTACAGGCAGAACGCGATCTCTACCGTAGTGGTGGATCGAAGTTCTGCGCAGCCATTTCTTTTTTTTTGTTGAAATGCGCAAGTTGATTCGGTTACTAAATCAGTCTGTGTCACAATTTAAAACAACTTCATTCTGAACTTAAATAAAGCAAAGGAATTTTGGAGAAATTTCGCTTGTGTACAATTTATGCTCCAAACTTATCAGCTGAAGTGTGAAGGTATAAATAAGCGCTGAGTTGTATACGTCGCCAGAAAACAACAGGTATTAAGCGAAACTTGAGAGATGCAACAGTTGATACTGTTCAGCTAGCAGTGATAGCGCAGAAAGATTCAGTGGAATCTTCTGGATCACATTTCTACTGAGCTGTCGTTAATCACATTGTCTGAAATGAACCTCACCAAAACGTCTTGAGATGAACCTATTTGTCCTGAAGGTTTAGGAGAAACTCTGCTTTGTCCTAAACGGTCTGGTTTATTTCGATGCCCTTTAATGACAACGTTTGCCACTATTGAACTAGTCGAATAACCCAAACACCAGTTACGCACCGATAAAGTGTGTAAGCTAATAAGCATTTTAGAAACGCTACCAGTGCTTAAGGATAAGGAGTTCTTAAATGGCCGTCGAGATTTGCCCCGCTTAAAGGAGTGTTTCAATCAGATTGGCGGAGCAGTGAGAACCCATTAAAAGAGGATGATGTAAATTCATACTACTTTAGAAATTTATTAACCAGTTTTTTTTCTGCGCATTCACTAATCGCTTGCTCATGAGGGCAGTCTTGCCGATAACTGAGTGCCAATGATGCAGAAATATGGCGTGGCCATCAACCGTATGCAATTCTGACCAATTTCGGCCAAATAATTTTTGCGTGACAAAAATTTGCAATCTATAATATTTTTTGAAAATTCACGTAGGTGACAAATCATCAGCGCAGACTGCCAATTATGCTAATTTTTGCCCTCCAAAATTTTCGCAACATTTTTTCTTCCACTGTTTGTTTGATACTGTTTCTTTTTGTTGGGTAGTCGACTCATCATCACAAGGTCTTTAAATTTATTGAGATAATCGACGGTTGGCAATTTTCATGTATGACGTTGGCTATCGTCCAACCTGGCGAGAGCGATAGAATTGGTCGTGAGGGTGTTTATAAGTGATAAAATGAGCTAAGAGATTAAAATTACTACTTCTATTAATGAGCGCTAATTGTCGCTGGTTGGTTTTGCTCACTCTTGTCCAGGAATACGACGTTATGGCTATAGCAACAAATACTTAACTGCGTTCACAGGCTGAAAATTGCTAATGATCAACTGGAGAGGTGCGGCTAGGGATACGTGTCATACCTCTCATAGAATTTTTAAAAGACGGTAATTATATTTTTTTTTCAAACTGAAGAGCTCATCATATCAAAAATTTCAAGGCGTACGCATCGTTCTAAGGCGAACAACGTCCCTCGACCACAGAAAAGCTAATGATGCAGTTTTGTTTCCGCTGAACCAAACGGCCGCTTCTATTAAAATTTTGTTTACATTTAAGACAGGAGATTTCTAGTCCATCCCTCACTCCTTCCTCTATAACCACTTCTAGATTGGTACTATTTAAAAAAGTACATCAGCCTTTATTTGTTCCTACTGACTAAAAGAAAAAGTAAATGCATGAACACCTACTGCGCGACGCACACACACACAAATTTGCATATTCACATGTGGATATGTAGGGAATTTCGCAACCAAAAGCATCAAATCAAGTTAATATGATCAAATGCTATCACCGCATGGAAGGAACACCTTTCGCGCATCGATGGTGACCTTTGAATGTTCTTTTAAAAATTGTTCTTAATGATTCCGTAATAGTAAAAAACTTTGTAGTATAATAAATTGCGAGCAGTAGTATGATATGGGGCAGTAGGACATATGGTGATAGCCGCATATTTTTTCCAATGTAAGATGAGTGGCGTTCCTGGCATACGCGGCGTTTGTAACTCGGCAGCGGGTCGTGTTACTGAGGATGTACGACATTTGTAATAATATCTTGAATATTCTATCCGTTCATGGAATAAAGAGTGATCAGTTAGACCGACAGCTGCATTCGTACATAGACGCTGACGGTGAATAGAGTTATTTCTTGTTTTGTATAATGGTTTCGCATTCTTGTTCAAATTTCGTCGTTATATACCGTTCACGTAGCCTGTATAACCGAGAGCTCGCTTATAGAAAATTATATACAGTATCTTAACTTCATTTTCTTTGCTGCTGTGTTGCAGTCTTCCTTCGCTTTTCCTTGTTCGCCAATAAGGAGGCTACAATTACCGCATTAAAAACTATCGATTGAACATGTGTGGGTGGTCTCTCGAGTAATTATTGATTGAAACTCTATGGGTGGTCTCCCGAACAATTATCGATTGAAACTGTATGGTGGTCTCCCTTAAAATTATCGATCGAACTTGCACGAGAGGGGATCTTTTTTAATGATGCCATTAAAAAATTTTGCGACGTTTTCGTATGTCGTGTATTTGTAAAAAAAATATAATTACCGTCTTTTAAAAATTCTATGAGAGGTATGACACGTATCCCTAGCCGCACCTCTCCAGTTGATCATTAGCAATTTTCAGCCTGTGAACGCAGTTAAGTATTTGTTGCTATAGCCATAACGTCGTATTCCTGGACAAGAGTGAGCAAAACCAACCAGCGACAATTAGCGCTCATTAATAGAAGTAGTAATTTTAATCTCTTAGCTCATTTTATCACTTATAAACACCCTCACGACCAATTCTATCGCTCTCGCCAGGTTGGACGATAGCCAACGTCATACATGAAAATTGCCAACCGTCGATTATCTCAATAAATTTAAAGACCTTGTGATGATGAGTCGACTACCCAACAAAAAGAAACAGTATCAAACAAACAGTGGAAGAAAAAATGTTGCGAAAATTTTGGAGGGCAAAAATTAGCATAATTGGCAGTCTGCGCTGATGATTTGTCACCTACGTGAATTTTCAAAAAATATTATAGATTGCAAATTTTTGTCACGCAAAAATTATTTGGCCGAAATTGGTCAGAATTGCATACGGTTGATGGCCACGCCATATTTCTGCATCATTGGCACTCAGTTATCGGCAAGACTGCCCTCATGAGCAAGCGATTAGTGAATGCGCAGAAAAAAAACTGGTTAATAAATTTCTAAAGTAGTATGAATTTACATCATCCTCTTTTAATGGGTTCTCACTGCTCCGCCAATCTGATTGAAACACTCCTTTAAGCGGGGCAAATCTCGACGGCCATTTAAGAACTCCTTATCCTTAAGCACTGGTAGCGTTTCTAAAATGCTTATTAGCTTACACACTTTATCGGTGCGTAACTGGTGTTTGGGTTATTCGACTAGTTCAATAGTGGCAAACGTTGTCATTAAAGGGCATCGAAATAAACCAGACCGTTTAGGACAAAGCAGAGTTTCTCCTAAACCTTCAGGACAAATAGGTTCATCTCAAGACGTTTTGGTGAGGTTCATTTCAGACAATGTGATTAACGACAGCTCAGTAGAAATGTGATCCAGAAGATTCCACTGAATCTTTCTGCGCTATCACTGCTAGCTGAACAGTATCAACTGTTGCATCTCTCAAGTTTCGCTTAATACCTGTTGTTTTCTGGCGACGTATACAACTCAGCGCTTATTTATACCTTCACACTTCAGCTGATAAGTTTGGAGCATAAATTGTACACAAGCGAAATTTCTCCAAAATTCCTTTGCTTTATTTAAGTTCAGAATGAAGTTGTTTTAAATTGTGACACAGACTGATTTAGTAACCGAATCAACTTGCGCATTTCAACAAAAAAAAAGAAATGGCTGCGCAGAACTTCGATCCATCTCTGCCACTCCATACTTAAAAAAAGAGCGGTAACAAATGCGACAATCCGGCCGTCTACAATCGGCGAACTACCAACGGTTTTCAATTTGGTCTGTAATCCCTGATTGGTAGGACGACTGACTGAACCTATATGTCATATGTAGAATACAACTCCAAAAACCGATTCAACACAATAAAGTGATTTCACTTTGTGCAGCATGGAGATGAGTCAAAAGAGGTGCCCAACGAATCGGACAGTAAGTTGGTGCATACGGCACTCGAATTGGCGTGGTCGCTTTTTGGTCCTAACACGACCGTTGTAAAAACACTCCAAATGGCTCCTGGATGTATGCACACCGACAGTGAGAGACATTCGACTCCATCTTCTGGTAAGACGTTATCATCGGCGTAGAGCAACAACGAGTAAATAAATGGTTATGGTAGGGCATGATTGGCGACATTTAGCTGCGCAGAGCAACGTAGAAAACTCGAACGTTTAGAAACGCGTTTTAGTCAGAGCGGCTTATAAACGCTATATGGTAGTTATTCTAATGGTACTATATGCAGAGCGAATATTCTACAATTAAAACCATTTAAATTAAACAATGGCAACAATGTCTTTTTGCTTGCGATGAATTTTTCGACCACCATCAACCTCTGTTTAGGACGAATTTAGATAACTGAGGAGAGCGATATAGCTAATAAACTTTAATAAGGACTACTATACGTAGCGAACAGTGCAGTAGAGCACCGCGACCAAAAATTCGCTTTCTTTGTCGCAGTACCATTTGCTGTGCGGAATAAAGAGTAAAGTTGTGGATTTTGAAAGGTGTGCTCGTGATGGAAATGATTTTACTAGCTGAGTATTTCGGGATAACTACAGCATATCGGTCATACGTGAAATAAGCTACATCACTGGACATACAATACAACAGTTCGGCCAACAAGTCGTCTATTGATGTTAAGAAGAAGCACTGTACAAAGGCTACCGTCATCTGAAGCTATGCCCCGTTTTCCATTGTCTTGATCGGATTATGCTGATTGTTTTCGCAACGAAAATGGCCACTGAAATAATGTCGTCGTCATGAATGTAGGGACTGTGAAATGTTTTGCTTCCCAATGAGCCGTAGTACTGCTCAGGGGCATGTTTAGTATACTTCTATGACATCGGGCAAAGAGTGGTTGCGTTGTTGTAAAATCTTTGGACGGTAGTCATGTTTAACCCTGATTCCACATTTACGAGGATAAGACTTCAACTTTTGAAGAAAGCGGAACCGTAACGGACGAGGATATGACCTCTAAGGAGATCTCCAACGATTCGCATTATAAGCGCAGCGCCAGCGATGGCGCACTGTTTGTGCGTAGTACCAACACCTATGAGACGGTGCCAAACAGAGTGATTTCTTCGGCTGTTGGAATGAACATTCCCACTGAAAACAACGTCGTCACTTCTGGCGTAAGTAGTTTTTAATCTATATTTCGTATTCTATCTACCTAACTCTATACATATATATATATATATAATCTAGTTTATGAAAGTACTAGATTAAAAAAGTAATATATTCTAATAAAGAAATATAAAAGTAATATCTACCTATACGAAATTACGTGCAGCGATATATATATCGCTGCATGTATGCGACTCTTAGTTGCAAAAAATGAAATATTCTGTGGGGACGACTGAAATTGACGTATTGAAACTCACATAGACGCATGAAACTTCGCTCGCCTATTCTCATGTCGGTAGTCGTTTAATGACACATCTTTATATTTTAATCATCATATGCTGTACGACGCAAGCAGCTTTTGATGTTCACATCTGTGTTGTGTGTTGCGAGATTATTGCTTGGCTGGCTCTGTGTGATTAATTTAATTCAGGTAATTACTGTGGGTGAAATGCTCGAATAATGGCACATTCATATCTTTCTAAATTCCATTAAGATAAGCTACACGTTGTTGGTACTAGTATAGGTGTGGGGTTGTTTATATGAGTATAGGTGAGTATAAGTGTGAGTATAGGTGAGTATAGCTGTGGGGTTGTGGGTCCCGAAGCTCTGTTCCTATGAATTTCTTAGACAGGATAGGCTAAAAGCTGTGCCACATTACGCATTAATATGTTTGGCAGGTGTACGAAAGGTGGATCGCTATCTTTGCTTTCGTCGCATAAACGTGTGTCAGATTCGAATACATTGCCGTAGATCCTATCCGCCTTTATCGTTTAAGATTCTAAACGATTTCCGTGGTGAAAAACTCGGTGGTAATGCGAACAAGTTTACAAGACCAAAATCGCCTGTATCATTTGACATACCAAGACCGCATGGAGCTCATGCACAACTGAAGACCGCAAACAGTAATTTTTTTGTGTGCTTTCTATAGTAATTGGTGTGGCTGGAGAAAAGCCTTGTCTAAAAAAAGTCATATAATATATTTCAAAAAAACATGCTTCAGGATGTATTCTGAAGTGGCTGTTCAACGAATCAACCATCCAAAACACAACTCTAACAACGGCGATGTTGAAAATTATAAAATGTGCGAAAATTCAAAGACCGCAGTTTGGTACAAAAAAGTAAAACTGTATTATCAGACAGTCTTTCTGTCAACCCTTCATTATGACTCGCCTGAAAACTCTACTGTTCGCGTTTCTTCGCCAGTCAATCTAAATGTACCAGAAAACCCTCTACATGGCCATGGTTGCGCGTATTAATTGTGAGCTTGTGACATCGACGTACGAGATCTAAGCAATGCATAGATCGAATGTGCGAATTCCTTGAGATCCTTTCCTATGCTATGTTTATGAAACGAGAACTGAGCAGTTGAACGATGCAAAAGAAAAACTTAAGAAGTGGCAAACTGAATTTCGGCTAAGCAGGTAACTTTGTGCTTAAGCGATAGATATTGTGCAAAGAAATCTGTTTCGCAAACAAGCTGAAGCGTTTTTTTTTTTCTGCAAAAGAATCGCAAGAAAAATTAATTGATTTTTTTTTGCTGATCAAGTTTCCAATTTCATGAGATCGAACCTTGATGAGGGAACCACTTTAGGGTGTTGACCGAAAGGGGTAACGGCTGGGTGCAAACAGTCACTTTTCTATATTCGTCGTTGTCACTCCATGAGTTGTTCTTCTAGCCACAAATTTTGAATTGCATACTTAGGCGAATGACGGTTAATATACAATATCGCGCCGTTGAATTTTGAAGACTGACATCCGCATATGTCATATGCAAGTATCAAGCCGTATGACAAAGTAACTAAGGTAGATTCTGTAATCACTCCCCCGCCCTCTTCCCAATTATGAAATGATGGTTGTCCTTTTTTCTCTTCCTATTCACTTGATTTTGAGCAGTCGAATCGAGTGGTTAGTTATTTTTCAGCGATGTCGAAATCGCTCACAGACGAAACGCGGAACGCAGAAGGCGACAAAGATAACAAAGAAACGTTGCGTCAACGTCATCGTGAGCTCGTCGAAGAGTACTTTCAACATTGTGCTGATTTTCGACACCCTAAGCTGCAGTTTGGACACCGTGATCAAACATGGCAAGATCGTTACTACTATGAATATCATCAGTATCTTTGCAAGGTTTATTTTCAACTTTTCTGCAAAATACTAATGCTTAAGCAGTAATCTTTTAGATAACACTGTTTGTAAAATTAAAGTATGAAAAGTTTGATGGGGTTGAGAACGATGTAGGGATGTAGGGACTGATTTGGGCAACGTAAAGCTTTGATGCTGTGAGCTGGAGGAATGAAAAAGACAGTTGCAGTTGAAGGAATTAACGATTTTTTAAAATCAAGACAAGAGAATTTTTTGTATCAGGACAAATGCGCTTTGGTTTTCACCACACCTACCAGACGCTAACAACCACATTACTTCTTTGGTGTCGATTCCATCGTGTAGAAGCGGCTCTACTTTATCGAGGAGGGCGGATTTGGAACACCTTCAAAAGGGGCACTTGTTTTGAGGTAATACGGTACATATTCGTTTCATTCATTATCCGAAATTATTCTATATAGGAAAAAGGCTAACGAATTGCTCAGAAACAATGTCCGATAGGCCGCCTACGGGCTCACGATTGCCAACACGGCGTCTGCATAATATGCAAGGCGAACACAGCTTTTGGACGGATACCTCACCAACCGGAAGCGTGAGCTTTTTGTCTTCGTGATATAAATTGCTACTTTATTTTTTGGATGCTCGATCGCGGTTGCTTCCATTTGAATTTTTATTAAAAGCAAGCAGCAATGTTTTGTTTGGCGCTCGAAAACCACATCTTCTTGCTCTCAGGCTCAGTAAAATTTGGCACATCGCTATAAACTGTTATGGGACGAACGACATTCAGATTTTTTTGAAAAAGTATAGAAAACGATAGGCACTGGCAAAGACTTATTCTATTGCATCGTTTAAACATCGTTTGGGAGGATAATTAAGTGAGCGGCGCGACCAAACAAAGGAATTTCTATTGATGACTTCTATGTCGTAGGGCAATTAGGTTTGTGTTATTTGCCCTACACAAAGCCCTACATTAGCCTCTACGTTTTACGACCTACATATAGAGGTCGTAAAACGCATGTCACTGTCTAGGAATATTTTGATTTAGGCAAACGATGTAATATCCAGTAATCTCTTAATTGTCTAGGATCATTTTGAACGGAAAAATACCCCTTCCGAGTTGTGATGCATTTATTTCTTTATAGCTGAGCAGTAATTCGAACAGTACGTCGATGTCCTCCGAAGATCACAGAGGTCCTCCAGGATCGATATGCTTGAACGGTTTCGAAGGGGAGCGTTCGGGTGCATCTAGTGGACGACGTTCGGCCAGAAGGAATAGACGCGATCAGAATACGTCGCATGAGGAGCGTGACGAGTTGAACGACAGTCGTAACGGAGAGGTATTCCTTTGAACGTATAATAACACCTACGGTATGATATGATCGGAAATGATTTTCGAGCGATTAGAACTGAAAGCTCAATAAAAGCTTGCAATCTAGTAAGCTAGTCATATTTTTCACGGGATTTTCTCCTCGAAAATTGAACTGTTGCAGCGTTTCTAAAAGCGATATTTTCTAATCGTTCTTGACATAAAATATCGGAAGTTCCTGGATTTGGTACTGCATTTCCATACTTAAAAAAAGAGCGGTAACAAATGCGACAATCCGGCCGTCTACAATCGGCGAACTACCAACGGTTTTCAATTTGGTCTGTAATCCCTGATTGGTAGGACGACTGACTGAACCTATATGTCATATGTAGAATACAACTCCAAAAACCGATTCAACACAATAAAGTGATTTCACTTTGTGCAGCATGGAGATGAGTCAAAAGAGGTGCCCAACGAATCGGACAGTAAGTTGGTGCATACGGCACTCGAATTGGCGTGGTCGCTTTTTGGTCCTAACACGACCGTTGTAAAAACACTCCAAATGGCTCCTGGATGTATGCACACCGACAGTGAGAGACATTCGACTCCATCTTCTGGTAAGACGTTATCATCGGCGTAGAGCAACAACGAGTAAATAAATGGTTATGGTAGGGCATGATTGGCGACATTTAGCTGCGCAGAGCAACGTAGAAAACTCGAACGTTTAGAAACGCGTTTTAGTCAGAGCGGCTTATAAACGCTATATGGTAGTTATTCTAATGGTACTATATGCAGAGCGAATATTCTACAATTAAAACCATTTAAATTAAACAATGGCAACAATGTCTTTTTGCTTGCGATGAATTTTTCGACCACCATCAACCTCTGTTTAGGACGAATTTAGATAACTGAGGAGAGCGATATAGCCAATAAACTTTAATAAGGACTACTAGTAGTCCTTAAAAAAGCATATTATGTAATACTTGCGATTTTCTCATTGCTTCTAACAAAATAACCGAATTGTGCACAAATTATCGTTCGATGTCGATTCACCGTTATACAAAACACTTCATTTCTTGTCTCAACTTTTGAAAATTTTTGACGACCATCTTTTTCTTAGGGAATGTTGCAGTTTATATTTTTAATTTTTAGACGGGAAGCTTTTTTGATGGCAGTTTTTCTAAAAAAAACTCAAAAAATGTTCCATTTTTTTTCATAGCACAGTAAGTTACTAGCTGCGGGTTGTTCCTCAAAAATTTTCACATTTACACGACATTCCCCCCTTCCGTCTCAACGGAATGGGAAGAAGATTATGGGATATTGAGGGGAAAAAAGCGACCAAACGCTTTTCAAAATCGTCTTACTACATGGAGAAAGTGAATCGCTTGAAACGTTTTATCTCAAAAACAGTTGCGTTTTACGTTCTGTTTGTGTTCGCCGTTGCAGTTTTTGTTTAGGGCATTCGACGAGCACTCGCTCATCCAGGTTCGTTCAGTCTGGATTGTGAAGCCGGAAGTGTGCATACACCCGCAAATCAACAAGCAACAGGCATTTGGTAAATATTCTCTTCTAATGGGATTCTTATTATTCGTTTTTATGCCGTTTCCACAAAAAGCGTCTGGCTCTAAATTCTTATTTGCATGCATGTATCAAACATTTCCATTTTTTTGGTCTAAGAAGCTCCAGCGAAAGAGGTCCTTGCAAAGATGTTTTTGACCTTAGTTTATTTTCTTTCTAGTCGCTGGAAATTAACTAGAAAAATTAACCTTAATCACAATATGACACCTGGAACTATAACGAAACGAAAACAAATGATGGCTATGTTAGCAGAGCGTGCCTTGTATTTATGGTGTCAGCTAACAACGTGAGGTTATCTGTCCTCTTAACCTTTACCATGCAACTATAAGTCGATGTGACGATGCGGACTTGTAGCTGTAGTTGAGCGAAAACAATGGCGAACGTTCGTGGCCCGTGCATCCTTCGTACAAGATTGTATTCAATTGCTGTTTGCTTTCTCTCACATGGCACCCGCCATATGCTCTCGGTTTCCTACATGAGCGTAACCAACAAAAGATACTCGTGAATAGCTAATGAAAAACCTATGGATCATTGGAAGCTGTAAGAGTTAACGTTTCCGCGGAACGATGTTAGAGTGCCAAGGAGGAGGTTAAAAGCGGTTACTAATCACAAGTGGCCGTACTTTGTGATAGGCAGGAATGTGCAAATATCACAAGTACTAGTAACAATTAGCCCAGTAAACCAATTGGTAATACGGACAGAAATTAATTAGGTTTGGATTTCCTTAGGATATTTTCATAACCCCTTCGAACAAAGGGTCCAATGAAAGGAAACCAGATCTTGTCCCTTGCAATCCTGGCTTGATAGGATCGGGCGAGAGTATATCGCGAATCGGCAGTGTCTGTTATCGCATGTTTGCTTGCACTCACAAGTTGAGACTGTCCAGCGTGAATGGCGGACAACAGTGCATGTGTATTGAAAATAGTTTTCCAGGTGATCATTTCATTTATCTCTGTACTTTTGAAATGTTTAAGTTGAAATAAGTTATCTAATTTCTACGGTTTTAGCAGAGCTATCAAGTCCGATCTCTATTATCAGTACAATCCTGGATCGGAAATATATTCTCGCAAGGTATTCGCTGGTGGTCTTCCAATCGACATCGACGAAGGTTTCCCTTCAATTCCATTTTTTTGTCCGAAATATTGCCCATACTCTTTTACCTAGCTAGGTAAGCTGTGAATACATTTCCCTTTATTTTGAAAACTGGGATTTATTGCGTCATGATCTCGAGTGAAATAGTGTATATCTGCGGAACTAAGACATCAACATTTTTGGGCGAGGAGAAAGTGGGGCGGAGGGGACGGGAGAGTGGAGGAGAAGAGGGGGGAGTAAGTGCGGGCTTCTAGTGTCACATACGATGTTTTGTTGCTGTGTTGCTGTACAGACTTCCTATGATGGGGGTTAATATGAAGCGACCATTCTCGGAAAAAGTTTCCATTCGGGGAACTTGTTATGCTATATGGTAGTTATTCTAATGGTACTATATGCAGAGCGAATATTCTACAATTAAAACCATTTAAATTAAACAATGGCAACAATGTCTTTTTGCTTGCGATGAATTTTTCGACCACCATCAACCTCTGTTTAGGACGAATTTAGATAACTGAGGAGAGCGATATAGCCAATAAACTTTAATAAGGACTACTATACGTAGCGAACAGTGCAGTAGAGCACCGCGACCAAAAATTCGCTTTCTTTGTCCCAGTACCATTTGCTGTGCGGAATAAAGAGTAAAGTTGTGGATTTTGAAAGGTGTGCTCGTGATGGAAATGATTTTACTAGCTGAGTATTTCGGGATAACTACAGCATATCGGTCATACGTGAAATAAGCTACATCACTGGACATACAATACAACAGTTCGGCCAACAAGTCGTCTATTGATGTTAAGAAGAAGCACTGTACAAAGGCTACCGTCATCTGAAGCTATGCCCCGTTTTCCATTGTCTTGATCGGATTATGCTGATTGTTTTCGCAACGAAAATGGCCACTGAAATAATGTCGTCGTCATGAATGTAGGGACTGTGAAATGTTTTGCTTCCCAATGAGCCGTAGTACTGCTCAGGGGCATGTTTAGTATACTTCTATGACATCGGGCAAAGAGTGGTTGCGTTGTTGTAAAATCTTTGGACGGTAGTCATGTTTAACCCTGATTCCACATTTACGAGGATAAGACTTCAACTTTTGGAGAAAGCGGAACCGTAACGGACGAGGATATGACCTCTAAGGAGATCTCCAACGATTCGCATTATAAGCGCAGCGCCAGCGATGGCGCACTGTTTGTGCGTAGTACCAACACCTATGAGACGGTGCCAAACAGAGTGATTTCTTCGGCTGTTGGAATGAACATTCCCACTGAAAACAACGTCGTCACTTCTGGCGTAAGTAGTTTTTAATCTATATTTCGTATTCTATCTACCTAACTCTATACATATATATATATATATAATCTAGTTTATGAAAGTACTAGATTAAAAAAGTAATATATTCTAATAAAGAAATATAAAAGTAATATCTACCTATACGAAATTACGTGCAGCGATATATATATCGCTGCATGTATGCGACTCTTAGTTGCAAAAAATGAAATATTCTGTGGGGACGACTGAAATTGACGTATTGAAACTCACATAGACGCATGAAACTTCGCTCGCCTATTCTCATGTCGGTAGTCGTTTAATGACACATCTTTATATTTTAATCATCATATGCTGTACGACGCAAGCAGCTTTTGATGTTCACATCTGTGTTGTGTGTTGCGAGATTATTGCTTGGCTGGCTCTGTGTGATTAATTTAATTCAGGTAATTACTGTGGGTGAAATGCTCGAATAATGGCACATTCATATCTTTCTAAATTCCATTAAGATAAGCTACACGTTGTTGGTACTAGTATAGGTGTGGGGTTGTTTATATGAGTATAGGTGAGTATAAGTGTGAGTATAGGTGAGTATAGCTGTGGGGTTGTGGGTTCCGAAGCTCTGTTCCTATGAATTTCTTAGACAGGATAGGCTAAAAGCTGTGCCACATTACGCATTAATATGTTTGGCAGGTGTACGAAAGGTGGATCGCTATCTTTGCTTTCGTCGCATAAACGTGTGTCAGATTCGAATACATTGCCGTAGATCCTATCCGCCTTTATCGTTTAAGATTCTAAACGATTTCCGTGGTGAAAAACTCGGTGGTAATGCGAACAAGTTTACAAGACCAAAATCGCCTGTATCATTTGACATACCAAGACCGCATGGAGCTCATGCACAACTGAAGACCGCAAACAGTAATTTTTTTGTGTGCTTTCTATAGTAATTGGTGTGGCTGGAGAAAAGCCTTGTCTAAAAAAAGTCATATAATATATTTCAAAAAAACATGCTTCAGGATGTATTCTGAAGTGGCTGTTCAACGAATCAACCATCCAAAACACAACTCTAACAACGGCGATGTTGAAAATTATAAAATGTGCGAAAATTCAAAGACCGCAGTTTGGTACAAAAAAGTAAAACTGTATTATCAGACAGTCTTTCTGTCAACCCTTCATTATGACTCGCCTGAAAACTCTACTGTTCGCGTTTCTTCGCCAGTCAATCTAAATGTACCAGAAAACCCTCTACATGGCCATGGTTGCGCGTATTAATTGTGAGCTTGTGACATCGACGTACGAGATCTAAGCAATGCACAGATCGAATGTGCGAATTCCTTGAGATCCTTTCCTATGCTATGTTTATGAAACGAGAACTGAGCAGTTGAACGATGCAAAAGAAAAACTTAAGAAGTGGCAAACTGAATTTCGGCTAAGCAGGTAACTTTGTGCTTAAGCGATAGATATTGTGCAAAGAAATCTGTTTCGCAAACAAGCTGAAGTCCGGTATGTTCGAAGGAACACGGAGTCACAAGAGTAGCATACCTTGGTAATGGGTGCATAGCACAACTCGACGAAAGAAATTCATTCACATTTTTCGCATCTATTAGGTCTCTCTCTCTGCGTTTGTACTTCCATGTTTTTAGCTCTGCTAGAGATTTCCTTTTTAAAAAAACATATCGAACCACCATATTTACCTGCCTGTTTCATTGCATGCCACCTGTTTCATTTTAATCTTTTTCTTTGCATACTTAAAGATGTTTCTTTCATTTCGCTGGTTCCAATGTATCTCAAAAAGTAAACTTCGAGCCCATCATGCACAGCTTTCAGTTGCAAATGATTTTTCCAGATGAACTGTCAGCAACGTTCAGCAGTTTTGGGCCGCTTGTGGTTGATTGGCCGAACAAAAACGAAAACAACAGCTACTTTCCGCCCAAGGGTACGTGAATTTCAATTTGTTTGCTCGCTGAAATAAGTGTAAGCAATGATTTGAAAGCGGTAATATAGAAAAAACTAGAACCTTCATCGCTTGAAACGATTTTGATCGACTGAGAAAAAATATGTGGACCACTCACTTTGTGTTAGCTAGGAGCAGTCGGCTTTCCGTTAGTGATCAGCAATCAATCAATTTTTTTTGAATATGTCGATTGTACTAAATGGTCTGATAATTCCGGTCTGCATTCACGGATCCATGAAAATGACCATTGAAATTCGCGATTGTTTGACAAAATTTACTTGTTCGGCTTTTTTTTTGCGTTAGGAACTGATAAGATCTGATTTCTATGTTGCCTGGTTCCAACGATTCGCATGCTGTTAATTGTAAATGGCATATTTCGTGAAGACCAAATGTCGAGACTCTGATGGAGACTATCTATGAACTTCTTACTCTCGTGGCAACTCCAAAGTGATTCCTTTCTCTACCAAAAGCGTTCAACGATGAAGTTGCAATAGATGAATTACTCGCGTGTCTTTGAACATGCAATCAATTTGGAAAAATTGAACAGATGAAAGCACTGTTTAATTAATATTCTTCTTAATTAATTAATGAATGTTTCTAGGCTATGTGTTCCTCATATTTGAGTATGAAGTGAGCGTACGTGCATTGGTGCAATCGTGCTTTGTTGAGGACGAAAAACTCTTTCTCTATATTTCCAGCCCACTCTCACCAGACAAATTGGTAACTTTTTAAAATATAACTCATAGATTTTTCAACAATACCGGAAGTTGTCATGAAATGTTTCTAAAACTTTTCAGACACTTGAAGCACAAACATTCCGTTTTCCCTTTTGCAATGGTCGCATCATTAGTGCTGCCGTATTGGTTTTCAGTGGAAAGCCGATGTTCGAGCAATATCTCATTTACATTATCTGTTTGAAAGGGGAAAAAATTAAAATTATTCAGGATCGCTAACTAGTAATAACTAGTCATGTTGTTTTTAGACTTTCTAGACCAAAGAATTTTTATTCAAAAAAGCTTCCTTTCCATATTAACTTTTTTTTTCTATTTGATTGACGGTTATTTTAAAAGCGAAAGTGTCCCTTGCTATGACTAGTGGAAGACACAGCAATTTCAAATTATTAACTAATAAATGAGTAGGACATTGCTATATTATTCTCATTTCACGTGGTCAGAAAAAGAGGATAGAATACAGTAAGGTATTCCCTGAAAAAATTAAATGATCATGTTTCACTGTTCATGTGGAAATGGTTTCTAGTTATGAGCCATTTTGTGGTCTTTTGTACAATTACAGGTGCTATTCGATTCTTACACACCATCGAGAAAGTGACCATCTTATCAAAAAATAATCTTGTATTGAAGAGCGCTTCTTTCATTTCGGGGAAACATTCCCTACCTTTCAAGACAGCAGGTAGTCTTTTGGGTAATCTTTCATTCAAGGTAATAAGCGCTAAACATTTCGACATACTGAACAGTGCAAGTTGTCGTCTCGCAAATTGGCGTATGCACTGTATCACGTTTTGAAAATACGAAAGTGTCACACATTTGTAGGTGCAGATTAGACCTTGGCGCCTAGCGGACGCAGACTATGTGGTCGATCCAAATATCTCAATATCGGCTCATCGAGCCGTGTTCGTCGGTGGTGTTCCTCGTCCGATTAAAGCAGGCTTGTCTCTACGTTGTGCTTGTATATCACCTTTTTTTGTGATACTACTTTAAAATAAGCGGACAGTGATGTTCTATTTCGTGGGCGTCTTATTGTGTAAATTTTCCACATGCACAACATGAGGGCGAAATTCGTGCACTACAGTTAAAGGGAGCATCAAGTACTGAGATTTGTATTTGATGACAAAAGCCAGCTGTCCCCCCCCCCTCCCACCGCAAGCCTAGCTACCTAGATGAATGGTCTGCTTAGAGCTTTCTCTTTGAATCGGATAGGCTGAGAATTGATTGAAGAAACCATAGCACTAAGTATAAGGCTTCATTGCTTGTCGGTACAATGATATACGCATAGCTTCTATGAAAGACGATGTTATTTCTTAGCCGTTGTGCGAATATGAATATATGAGCCATTTTGCAGTGGAGTTAGCGCATATAATGGACCGCCTTTATGGGAGTGTAGCATGCGCGGGCATCGACACTGACGTCGAGTACAAATATCCTAAAGGTTTGACTACAGTGTTGTCTTTGGAAGTTCCGAATAACACAAAATTGCAAAGGGAATCAAGGGTGGGGAGGGGGGGGGAAGGGGAGAGGAGAAGCATAGTCTAATTTAATGATTTTTAGTGGGCAATTTTGACGCGTTTCATCTTATCAGGCCATCATGAACATGCTTTCGGACTCCCATAGATGAAAATTTTGGGAATTCTTAGAAAATAAAAACGCACTGGTTTCATAACTTGTATCTCAGCGAAAGAAACATTGAAGTTTTCGTTTGCACTTCAAAACTCCCTTTCCGTTTAGGGCCAGGAGAATATTTGCCTTACAAACACGCTGTTCGGCCTCTCGAATCTTTTATGAGATTCTTTTCTTTTATTTTGAATTCTCTTTCTCTTCTTTCTGATTTTGTTTTTGCTTAACTTTGCATTCAGTTTCGTTAGTAATATTCCAGTAGATTTTCAGGTGCCGGCCGTGTGGTATTTACGAATCGAAATTCCTATATGAAGGCAATTGCCGATCGATACGTTCAGCTAAGTCATGGAGAAGTGGAGAAGACTGTATGACATCTTAATTATTTCATAAATAATTACTACTTTAATTATTATTTTACAAATAACGTCGAATAATCCCTTTCGGAACTGAAGTTTCTTCTTTGAATTGAATCGTTCTCTTTTAGTGACCGCAAAAGATACATGCCTTGATGTGATCTCCTTTCGATTCGTTTTTGCATCGTTAATGAGATACAGTAGAGAAGTGAGGTCTGTCAAAATACCAAACAAGGAATCATGAGCGGTTTGGATATTATAAGCGTTTGTGGCTCTCAGCGTCGATCAACTCTAATAAGGAAATCTATCAAAATACCAATACCATACGGCAATCAACCCAAAATGATCATTCAGGAAATCTTTCTTTGGCGCCTCATATACCAGTTAGCTGCTTGTCTTACTTCCTCATACTAAATATTTTACTCTTTTATGCTCAATATGCAAAACGAAATGTTTATATTAAGGTCGAAATAAAGCCGTACGTGTTAGACGATCAACCATGTGACGAATGTGGTGGTGAACGTTGTGCTCATCGTCCAGCACCGTTCTTTTGTCCACATTTGTCCTGTCTACAGTATTACTGCGAGAAATGTTGGGAATCAATTCATGCATCTCGTGCACGTGAGGATCACAAACCGCTCGTTAAAGAGGCTTGAAGAAAATGCGATACAATTTGTGCAACACATGCAAATGCCTTCCTTATCGATAACCATTAGTTAGTCTTGAATACTCCTGCTCCATGCCTAGTGCAACGTATAATGCAACGTGCTATACAATTTTTTCTTCTCATCACCTCTATGTAATCATCATATATGCAAATTAGCATACTGTACCTACACCGTCGCTGTCGTGTGATGCGCTTAACGCTCGTATAGTGTATGCCGATTTTCGCCTTACGTATGGATCTCCCGTTCGCGCTCTAGTTTATCATAAAACCGCCCGCGGCAATCTCCGTGTGAAATTATTCGGACAACGTCAAATTAAATTCGTCTTATTTATAAATGTGCTTAGAAAAAAAATACCATCGGTGCGCTAAAAAACAAAGCAAAAACTTCTTAGTGTTTTTGTTACCGTATCACATTTCCGCACAGCAGTTGGCAAATGAATGAATGGATCAGGGTGTGCATCCGATTGGTATATTCATTCGTTATCTGCCTCCGAGTACTCTTTAATAAAATTACTTTTTACTTTTTTCTTTCTATCTTAGACTGTTTCTAGCGTATCGTTCGGCGTTATCATGATTAAAGTGAAATTATTTTTTATTGTTTGTATGACGAATTTCGTTCTTTTTTCCCCTCTTTGAAACATATCGTCTTATGTAGTTGTTTTGCCTTTTTTGTCTTTTTTGGCTTTTTTGTGTCTTTTTTGTTTTTTGTCTTTTTTGTCTTTTTTGTCTTTTTTGTCTATTGTTTTTTTTGTCTAAAAAAAACCAATGGCTTTTTTGTCTATGGTATTTGTTTTGTCTCTATGGCTTAGTTTAATAAAAATTGCAAAATGAACGCAAAATCAACCCAAAGTGATCATCGATCACTTTTCGCTCAATCAAAGCCTTATTGAAGATATTGTCACTTCATTGTAATACACGCAGTCGCTATGCCGAACGATGACAGCTGGAAAGGATTTTATTCGTTAAAAAAAAAAGAAACAGTGAATGGTCAAAGGCACTTAGAGTTTTGAAAAGTTATATCGTATGAACCGACAAATATATAAGCTCGATTATAATACACACATACTCCGGGGCACAAATTGAGAATCTTTATATGATTTGTTTGATATAGCTGGTATAAGCGGTGCTACCGCATAGCTTCGACTACCATCGCCGGACGTTATTGACGTCCCAACACCTGATGGAGCTTAATCGAAGCTTCACTTTGTTTCGCAGTCGTGCGATCGTTCATCTTGGATTCACCGCCTATCCATATTGTTTTTCATCGAATATTTTTACAAAG
>JPKZ01001748.1:310182-321507 GCA_000803305.1 Toxocara canis
TCATTATCATTATCATTATTATTATTATTACGACTGTTATTATTGCAATTATTGCAGTTCTTACTGCAATTATTACTATTACAATCAATTATTGCAATTGCAATTATATAAATAAATATATATATAATCGATAGAATTATTATATTATTATAATTCAAATGCAAACAGCATTCCTCTAGAGGAACCATCCTTCAAATACTAATAAAAGTTTCGTAATGTGGAAAAAAAACCGAAGCGATTTCTAAACAGAAAATTTCATAACGAAGGAAATCGAGCTATTTCGGCGTTCATTTATTTTGTTGATATTTTCATCACTCACTTATATTGCACAATTTTGTGAGCTATATCCGCTGAATTCTTAATATAGAAAATATAGCGAGCGGTTCAGCGTCATTTATTGCAAATGAAAATTGTTGAGTCGAGCCGTAACGAACGAGAATTTTTTTTTAATGAACGCGAATTTTTTTTCACGAACAAGAATAAAAATCTTGCAAATTATATCAATTCGTATAAGAACTCTGATATGAATATATTTCATGTCGCAGAAAAAGTTAATTAGCATATTCGAATTTCACAAGGTAGATGATTATCATGAACTTAACACTTCAGTAACTCAAACTTGCGCATCATACTTCTACTACAATATCAGCACAATCGTATACGCCTAAGTGTATACCGTGTAAGCTCCAACAGAAGCCCCTTATCAACAAAAATTCGTTTCGATAAAGACCCCTTTCGTCAACCATTTTAATTGCTTTACGAAAAGCAAACCTCATTGTTATCATTGAAAAGGTGAAACCTCATTGTTATCTCACTACTGCAGAACGAGTAATAAAATTCTGTAAGCTATGTTGATCTCCTACTGGAACATGTAAGCTATTTTTCGTGGTGCCTTCCCCTGAAGTTAGGAATTACACACATGCTATCCGTAATGTCCAGTAAAATCGTTGAGCTTCCGAGCACACTGAAATTACAAGTAGTTCAAAAAAAAAAACGTTGCGCAAAACGGATGAATAAGGAGACGTCACTAGTGGTAACTTGGTAGAAATGTGCCGTGAACATGGGCAAAAGGGATCATTTTGGTTTGCTCAGACTATTAAGATCATTTATGCCGATCGCTAAAGTTCCTGATCGACGGGCAGAAATCGTACAGAAAGAGTGCTCAATGATACGGTTGGTGAAGAAGAAGAAGAAGAAGGGGTTGTACAACACGCAAATTTTTCTTATAAACCTTGCGAAAGGGCTTAGACTTTTTCCTTTTATCGAAATTATCATATATTACTTGGTAGTGAATAATGAAAAATGTACAAGAGCTGCACTACAAATTGCTGGAAAGATATATTAGGCTTAGAGAGTCAAAACGGCTCTTTTCATGTTCCACCATCACTAATAACGTCATACACATTTATTTTGTTGAAAATGTATGCACTAGCATCATTTATGGACACCCATGAGAGTCGTAGCAAATGAATATTCTTTCCATTTCGTCTGAGAAAAAGTTAGAAAGAAAAAAAAGAAAAAACATATTGCGCTAATTTATGCATGAAGAACGAGACAAATAATTTGTGCTTAAAAGGCAGCCATATTGAATGAAAAGAAATTGGAAAATTTGATATTCTACGAGTCGTTTCGATATAACAAATAGCAGCCGTAGCTATAATGGAATAGAGTGGGCATGATTTGTCCACCATAAGCATTTATTTTAGAACGCGTAGCTTTCGCTTATGCTAAAGCACCTTTTTAGGACAGAACGAATAAGATATTGACTTGTGGTTTATATTATTTTTTGACTTTTACTCACACAAAAAAGAACGGATTATACGAGCACATATGGTACAGTTTTGTTGAAGAGATGATGTGACACAGCAAATGGACAGCATAGATATGAGGCTATTCGCTGAAAGGTTGCCACAAATAGAGAAGCTGCAAATTGTACGAACGATAATCGATAGACAAGGTGACGTATAGCAAAGAAAAGAAACGAATAAAGGCATCTAATTCATTAGTGATGCAATTCAGCCTAATTAATGAGTGAAAAATTCAACCTTATAATGCCTATTACGGCCGCCCTTCAACACATACTCTTTGTAAATAAATAAGTGCTCATTTTTTAAAATAAAAACAAGCTACAATTAAACCAGAATATTAATTAGAAGAAATTCCGTCTAGCAGCTCCCTATAGGCAATTCATCTCCGTTATATGTGTCGTCTAAACAGGCGTTAAACTCACTCATATTAGCAAGCAATCAACCAGCTATCTGTGTTGCTGTGTGACAGCCAATCTTTAAATGACTTACACGAAGTGAATATTCATTCCAGTTACTAAACATTCATGTGAGAAGTGATTCTATTATGATACTGAAATTGAGAGCATTCGATATGCGCCTTGGCAAGATTGCAACTTGCAAAGCGCATTATCGAGACATCATATCTGCGCAAAATCATGTGTTTACATATGAACGGGTGTGTTGCGCCAAGTGTGTGTCAATCTGCTCGGTAGTTCCAGCTCGCGAAACACTAAAGATAAAACTTAAAAAATTAGTGTCCATAACATTTTCCCTAAAATTAACTCACATGCTCAATTTCAAATCAGCTCTTTAACCCCAAGGGGAAATTTACCCGATTAGATGGGGAACAACAACCATTTGCATTTAATTTGATCGATCGAGTCGCACAGAAGCGAGTTTTTAGTAGATTTGTGGGAGCGGAAGGATAGGATAAAAACCGAAATAAAAATAAAAAACAAAAATAAAAAATAAAACTGAAATTAAAAAAATAAAACGAGTTATCACTTGCAAGTAATTTACGCAACCGGCAGGACTGATAGATAAGCAGTCAACGTATATTACGCCAATCCCTTTTCATGCGTTTTCACCGCTTTTCAAAGGGGTTTCAAGCAAAGATTGGTGAACTGGCGCTTTGATGCAAGATATATAAAGGAGAACACGTATCGACACAATATTCGGCTCGGAACGCATCAAATTGTTCCTTATTAATGAGACGTTCAACAAGTCGGCCAATTATGTCAAATGCTTACGAAGTGCTATGAAATCATAGAATCGGTTGAAAAAATATCTTGATTGAATATTGAAATATCAACTGAACTGAATTGAATTAAGTTGAATTGAATTGAATTGAATTGAATTAAATTGGATTGAATTGAATGAACAAAAAATATCAATTGAAAAAATATGAACAACTGCGAAAAATTGAAGAAATCGCTTTGCTAAAAACTCTTCATTTGAATGGCAACTACTCGAGCGAATTATTAATTAAGGATGCAATTAGCAAAGAATACTTTAAATAACATCGCAGCATTAAGGAAAAGTACAGATCGCATTAGTAATGTGCATTGTGCGCACCGGGTGTATCATATTGGCGGTGGGGTGTCACATGCGTGTTTATTCAATTCTACAGATCCTCTGCTTAATTTAGAACGCTAACTCTCTAGGCTTCTGCTAGCCGAGAGTCGTTCGTTGGTGCTCGGTACACATCGCAGCTTATCTAATCGGCAAGTGTGCCACACGCTTGAGTACTCTTGAGCGCTTACTTCCCCATAAATGCCTTCAAAACAACATTAGTGTGAAGCAAGCAAACGAAAAAAAAACGCGGCTTACTTATTTAAGCATAAATCTTGTGCGTAGCTATAGTTGCATGAGGAGCTGAAACTGTAAAGGCTCCATCGATACCTAGGTTAAATTTCAAAGGTAACGTAAAATATTCGAGAGAACAGGTAAATAAGGTGCAAGAGTATAGAATACTTGGAATAATGTTCACAAAACTGAAAAAGAAAAGTACGGAGCAAAGAAGAGATACAGAGGAAAACTATATCAGTCAAAAAAGAAAAACTTTCACTTGCAGCTAGTCAAAAATAATGAATGGCAGAAAGTGCGACCGAATGATTTATATCTTTTTTCTTTTGCGTAATTTCGTACACTAAACCAAAGCATACGAAGTGTTCGTATTTATCATCAAGGTGATTACGAATCCGACCATTCGCTTTGTGTTCACGAAGTTATTCCTCGACGAAGAAAAAAAAAATGGAACATAAGATCCTGGTTGTGCATTTGCTATGAACAGCTAGAAATTGATACAAATTAGTAGAATACTATATTGTATGAATATGGAACAGCAAGAAAGAAACATGTCTCCTGATTGAAACTAATGATTACAATTAAAAATTAAATAAAAAATTAAAATAAAAAAAGTGATGGAAATCACTTAAAATTCTCAAAAAAAAAATTGAAAATCGGATAGAAGAGTAATTTCGTGCGAAAATGTTAGTATGAGAGAATGGTGGACGCTATCATAACAAGTTGGACGCAATATTGCGCTGATAGGCTTTTAGGTTGATTCACGTTGACAGGTGCATATTTAAACGAAATTACCAACGTTGTGAAAAAGCCGGTCGCAGAAGCCGAAAACCGACTACCAAATATATCTTTTACAAATATCCAACAAAATAAGTAACGCTTAAAAACTATTTGATTGCAGAAACTTTATTTTCGTTAAGCCGAAAAAATACTGCCGGAAATTTCAACCGAGCCGAAAATTCTTAACCTTAATGAGTGGTATTTTAAAACTGATTGTAAAGTTAACGCTTTTGAAATTTATCGCATAACGATAATTTCTTTGGATTGTTATAAATGATTCTTCGCTCAATACTTACATATTAGCACGTTAGCACGTTACCGCTCGGGCCTTCAGTGCGATGTCTCGATGTCACTGAGGCAATCGCTCGCCGAGCACAGCCATCCCTTTGACTGTTTTAGTCTGCTGTTAACCACCCGCTGGTTGGGCTGTCAGTAGTATGGTGGGAAGCAGCCGGGAATCGAACCCGGGTCTCCCCGCATGCAAAGCGGGGGCCCTATCACTGAGCTATTGCCGCCACAATACTTACATAAATGTGTAAAACAATTATTTGTTGTTATTTATTCATTTATTATGGATCTTGATTATTTATTAATTATAAATAATAATTATTCAATTATTACTAGTAATAATTATTCTACTAGTAATAACTATTTGTCAGTAAAAAATAATTGTTTTTTTAGTAATCACTCGTTATTAATAATTATTTCGTACTCGCAGGAACAAATTGGAAACGATCAATACTCTGACCGATTGTGCATCCGAACATTGATGCGCATACTCCCTGTTTCAACTGGTCGGATAAATTCCAATAACATATGCAAATGGGTTCGAGTTATTATGTTCAACTGAGTTATCACCTAAACGACAACTGACCATATGAGTCGCCGATTCGAGCATGCCGATTCTGCCTATCTCAACAATCGACCAATCGCATTTGAATACGCAAAATTGATAGGCTAACAATTTAATTATTGAATGCAACGGACCATGTGAATAGTAATTAAATATGCAAATAAGCGGGCAAACAGATGAGCATGCGGACAGCAGTCGACAACTATCTTACGCAACGCATATAGACAATTTCGTGGATGAAAATCGAGTAAAATGGATTTGAAACACATCGAAAAGAGCACAGCCATCCGATCCCTTTGGCTGTTTTAGCTTGTTGTTAAGTACCACCCGCTAGCTGGGCTGTTCAGTGGTATGGCGTTTTTTCATATCTTCAAATCTTTGTTTACCATCTCGACCATTTTGAAGCGCCCAAGCAATTAGTTGTAAGCATTTATGAAATCTACAGGTATTGCACTCCGAAAATGCAAATTACGCAGTTCTCAATTTGCATGAAATTGCGAAATGCACCTCCTTTTATTGCCGCCTCCAATTTCTACTCGAATACTGTAGTATTTAAAAAAATGAAGAGTAGACAAAATAGCGTCTAACAGATATCGTTGCAATATCGTTAACAGCTTCGAGAGATGAGCAACCATACGAAAATTAAACGCTTTGTGTAAATCCCTAATTAAATCTTTTCATGTTTAAAGATTTGCTCAACTTTACTTTTAACTGTTTTTAATCGAGTAACGAAAATTTATCGCCATAGACAAAACGCATCAAGTTGTTGTCTTCGAATGGATGATAACGAGAATATCTTAGTCGAATTTTTGCAAGGACATTCGAATTTTTGATTGCTTCACAATCCGTGAAGCAAAACCTAATTAGTTTAGTGAAAAATTTTTTAAAATATGCGAGATATGAATTAGATAATAATCAGTGTTCAGCTGTTTATAAATGCAGAAACCTTCTTCATTTCAAAATTCTCGGAAAAAAAAAGAAACCCTTCATGATATACAAATTTATATTTACATATATATATATATATATAAGTACGAACATTTATATATATATGTATATTTATATACATATATATACATATATATATAAATGCGAAGTTTTATATATATATACATGTATACATACATATATATGTATATATCCAAACGCTTTAGCATCTCTCAACGCTAATGAATGCACTAGTCCACCCCCTCCCCGTTTGCATTTACGCTCGCACCAGTTTGCAACCATTGATTATCGCTGACAGATGTATGGAATCGTTGGTACTTACCCGCGAACCGCTGAATAGATGTATAGAACCGTTGGCACTTACCCACGAGCCGCTGAATAGATGTTTGGAATCGTTGGTGCTTCGTACCCGCGAACAGCTTAATAGATGTATGCAGTCGTTGGTACTTACCCGCGAACCGCTGATTAGATGTATGGAATTGGTGGTTCTTACCAACGAACCACTGAACAGATGTATGCAATCGTTGGTACTTACCGGCGAACCGCTGAATAGATAGACTCGATTTTAGTGACCAGGACTTTTAAATTTACAAGGAGAAAATGTTTCACAAGGAAAGGAATGTGGGTAGCTCTCTTTACTAGAGCTGAAACTTTCTTTTAAAACATAATTTCATTGCAATCCAATTAGAAGCATTTAGTGGAGTGGAAAAATTAAAATAACTTCTGAATCGTATGGAAACGAAATGAATAGGTCGAACGGGAAAAAAAAACTGGAGAGAACTAATGAAGTAAAGAAAAAAAAAGAAGTAAGCGAACAAAAATGCACTCGGAGCAGCGCATGCTCGACGTCCTCCAATGCGTGAACGCTTACTCACTTGGGCGTGCAAATACGCTTATATTATCGCACCCAACCACCACCCTTCACTATTCTAGCGTCCATAGAAATGGTACCCCTCTCCATCTCAACCATACATTTCTCTATCTTTTCATTTCCTCATGTATTCCTATCCCCTCCCTCCCTTTCCTTTCCCCTCCCTTCCCCCCCCCCTCTTATATTCTCTATTTTTTTTCATATCTTCAAATCTTTGTTTACCATCTCGACCATTTTGAAGCGCCCAAGCAATTAGTTGTAAGCATTTATGAAATCTACAGGTATTGCACTCCGAAAATGCAAATTACGCAGTTCTCAATTTGCATGAAATTGCGAAATGCACCTCCTTTTATTGCCGCCTCCAATTTCTACTCGAATACTGTAGTATTTAAAAAAATGAAGAGTAGACAAAATAGCGTCTAACAGATATCGTTGCAATATCGTTAACAGCTTCGAGAGATGAGCAACCATACGAAAATTAAACGCTTTGTGTAAATCCCTAATTAAATCTTTTCATGTTTAAAGATTTGCTCAACTTTACTTTTAACTGTTTTTAATCGAGTAACGAAAATTTATCGCCATAGACAAAACGCATCAAGTTGTTGTCTTCGAATGGATGATAACGAGAATATCTTAGTCGAATTTTTGCAAGGACATTCGAATTTTTGATTGCTTCACAATCCGTGAAGCAAAACCTAATTAGTTTAGTGAAAAATTTTTTAAAATATGCGAGATATGAATTAGATAATAATCAGTGTTCAGCTGTTTATAAATGCAGAAACCTTCTTCATTTCAAAATTCTCGGAAAAAAAAAGAAACCCTTCATGATATACAAATTTATATTTACATATATATATATATATATAAGTTCTTTAGACCATCATGCATAGGGCTTTTGGTCATTTTTCGGTTAAAAAACCATGTAATACATAGTTGAAGTACGATTTTATAAGACCAAATTTTAATTTAGTGACATATTTCGAGCTTAAGCTTATTTCCTGTTTGTGACAATTTGGTGACCTAACCGACAATAACTATAACAATTTCTCTAACCTAAAAAAAACCGGTACAATAAGTGCAGGTTTAGCAGC
This sequence comes from Toxocara canis, assembly GCA_000803305.1. Taxonomy (NCBI): domain Eukaryota; kingdom Metazoa; phylum Nematoda; class Chromadorea; order Rhabditida; family Toxocaridae; genus Toxocara; species Toxocara canis. The sequence goes on from JPKZ01001748.1 coordinate 318,319, forward strand.
AGCAAGACTCTATATGGAACAGCTGCCAAGATGAGTAAAAACGTGATGGATCCAGAATGGTCTCTTTGAAATATCCATCCATCCATGCTCTTCGACTAACTGAAGTAGTTACAACTTTAACGTTACTTCGATCTGTTCTCAAGTACATTCGAGTACATACTTATGAATTCAACGCACAATGCATTTGCATTTCAACAATTTCTGCTCATTCTTGTACGACGCTCTCAACGCTAATGAATGCACTAGTCCACCCCCTCCCCGTTTGCATTTACGCTCGCACCAATTTGCAACCATTGATTATCGCTGACAGATGTACGGAATCGTTGGTACTTGCCCGCGAACCGCTGAATAGATGTATAGAACCGTTGGCACTTACCCACGAACAGCTGAATAGATGTTTGGAATCGTTGGTGCTTCGTACCCGCGAACAGCTTAATAGATGTATGCAGTCGTTGGTACTTACCCGCGAACCGCTGATTAGATGTATGGAATTGGTGGTTCTTACCAACGAACCACTGAACAGATGTATGCAATCGTTGGTACTTACCGGCGAACCGCTGAATAGATAGACTCGATTTTAGTGACCAGGACTTTTAAATTTACAAGGAGAAAATGTTTCATAAGGAATGTGGATTGGGTAGCTCTCTTTACTAGAGCTGAAACTTTCTTTTAAAACATAATTTCATTGCAATCCAATTAGAAGCATTTAGTGGAAAAGGAAAATTAAAATAACTTCTGAATCGTATGGAAACGAAATGAATAGGCCGAACGGGAAAAAAAACTGGAGAGACCTAATGAAGTAAAGAAAAAAAAAGAAGTAAGCGAACAAAAATGCACTCGGAGCTCGAACGGGAAAAAAAAACTGGAGAGAACTAATGAAGTAAAGAAAAAAAAAGAAGTAAGCGAACAAAAATGCACTCGGAGCAGCGCATGCTCGACGTCCTCCAATGCGTGAACGCTTACTCACTTGGGCGTGCAAATACGCTTATATTATCGCACCCAACCACCACCCTTCACTATTCTAGCGTCCATAGAAATGGTACCCCTCTCCATCTCAACCATACATTTCTCTATCTTTTCATTTCCTCATGTATTCCTATCCCCTCCCTCCCTTTCCTTTCCCCTCCCTTCCCCCCCCCTCTTATATTCTCTATTTTTTTTCATATCTTCAAATCTTTGTTTACCATCTCGACCATTTTGAAGCGCCCAAGCAATTAGTTGTAAGCATTTATGAAATCTACAGGTATTGCACTCCGAAAATGCAAATTACGCAGTTCTCAATTTGCATGAAATTGCGAAATGCACCTCCTTTTATTGCCGCCTCCAATTTCTACTCGAATACTGTAGTATTTAAAAAAATGAAGAGTAGACAAAATAGCGTCTAACAGATATCGTTGCAATATCGTTAACAGCTTCGAGAGATGAGCAACCATACGAAAATTAAACGCTTTGTGTAAATCCCTAATTAAATCTTTTCATGTTTAAAGATTTGCTCAACTTTACTTTTAACTGTTTTTAATCGAGTAACGAAAATTTATCGCCATAGACAAAACGCATCAAGTTGTTGTCTTCGAATGGATGATAACGAGAATATCTTAGTCGAATTTTTGCAAGGACATTCGAATTTTTGATTGCTTCACAATCCGTGAAGCAAAACCTAATTAGTTTAGTGAAAAATTTTTTAAAATATGCGAGATATGAATTAGATAATAATCAGTGTTCAGCTGTTTATAAATGCAGAAACCTTCTTCATTTCAAAATTCTCGGAAAAAAAAAGAAACCCTTCATGATATACAAATTTATATTTACATATATATATATATATATAAGTACGAACATTTATATATATATGTATATTTATATACATATATATACATATATATATAAATGCGAAGTTTTATATATATATACATGTATACATACATATATATGTATATATCCAAACGCTTTAGCATAGATTTCAATATTTTCGTTTAGGGTGACAGGTTGTTCCTCAAACAAATCTTTGAGACATTCAAATGGAAATTCAACAGATCAACTTTTCCGCTGACTAATTTGTTGGTTAACTCAGTAACTCAGTAATTAAGTTGCCTATCTTCATTGGCATTATAATTAGTCAGGACTTCAAGGTAATTAAGGCATATGTGGAACTTAAACAATTCTTTATGAACGCGAAATGAATTTTAAAGGACACTATACGATTAGCAAAATATGATACACTGAACAATGGTTGCTCATGACTTAAGAACGTTATGTTTATTTAACGCATATACTTATAAACCAATACAAATCTATACAAGCTTTCAGCAAAATAACTTATCGTTACGCTCATCAAAATATTTAGGCAAAACGAACTATTAAAAAACCTAAAAATATTCCGTAATTTCTATGTATTTCGTGCAAGGAAAATTGGGAAAAAAATGAACCAAACAAAAGTTGCGTTAACTAAGATCTCACCTGTACATTTTAAAGACCTGTTAAGAAAGCATGATGAGTCCATGGAGATTATAAGTAAACTCGGTGGATAAAAGAGTGAACCTGAACCCAAAGTTTCTACAGCATTACCACTGCCGCTCTTCTTCTATAGCAAACATTTTTTTAAAACTATCTATAAAGTTCCTTCCTATTAGATTCCGCCATAGCCACTCCGCACCCCCCTCCCCCCACTTCGTCTCCACCTCCAAACTGCAACAGGCATGGGTAGAAATCGAAAAATTTGGAAAAGCAGACCACGAAAAGCGCATTCATTGACTTATAAGGAGGTTGCACAATCGATTTGCGCTGTTCGCTGCCTTCAAATGGTCACTCAGATTATTGAGTGCTCACTTTGCCGAAGTGACGTTACAACAACGAGCAAAGCAAAATCTCATCAAATCTGTGCATCGTTGCATCTCCTCGCTATTTATTTCACCTTCCCTTGTTCGCTGCGCTTGTTCAACATTTGTACAACTACGGCGATGGATCCGTTTCAGATGAGTGCAACGAGCTGCGCAGTAATGTAAAGTAATTGCAAATGCTAAATTGTTGCTATTACCTAAAGCATTAGCTTTAACAATTATCCCTTTTTTAATTGATTTCCACTTCCTCCCTCTCTGATCTCCCCCTGATTCAAAAAGAGCTCTTCGAATGTGGCTTTTATCTCGAACAAAATTTCTCCCATTTGAATGGAACCTCCTTCCCACTTCTTCC
>JPKZ01001748.1:372694-384497 GCA_000803305.1 Toxocara canis
CTCGAAACTTAATCTATCCTTCTGCAGGAGTTAACTTATTCATATCGCTCCGTAATTCACCAATCCCCTTCAAACTTACTGTATAGCGCTTAGAATATACCCCGTTAAATGAAGTCAACTTAATTTCGGCCCTTCCTTAGACTGAGTCCTCCTACTAAATGAGACTGCTTCAAATAACCACCGTCTTCATATGCACCCTTTCCGTAACTAATGCTCAACCCTTTGACCAGCCTTTGACCAACTCAAATACAGGAATCCTCGAGTTTTGAATTTAAAGGTTTATGGTAATACATAGTTTAAGTTACTCGATATTGTCAGCTACTTTTGTCGCTTAAGCCTGATTTTAGTGGTTAAATATAGGAAGTGACCGGGAAAGTATCATTCGGTCCCCTTCGCAAAATTTCTAACATTTTACAAGTTACGTGAGAAATAGAAACCGACATCTCGAGAAATTCTTAGTTGCATGCTGGTAATTGTGTACTGTAATGTTACAATTTTATGCCTACGACGTAATCGTACGCTGGCTAAACCATCATCTTATTTTATTTAGGAGGTTATCGAAGGGAATGTACCCGATGAGCTACGAAAAGCAATCGAGAAATTCAATTAAACGCATCGTCCGGTTGAGCATTCATTGAATCTTTATTAATTTTATTGTTGTTTTCTAACAGTGTGCATGCACTTATCACAAATAAACAGCCTCTTATGTTTTGCATTACATTCGGTGGTCGATCAGTGGTCAATGTGAAAATACATCATATTCATAAGACGCTAACACAAAGAAATATAAAGTATACGAAGGAGCTCAAAGCAATAGTGCGAGGCGTATATATATTATGTTATGTATACATTTATAAATTACATATAAATTATAGGGCTCCCGCTTCGTATGCGGGAATTGGATTTGATTCTCGGATTCTTACCCGACGGATCGCCAGCAGGCTGACCACCAGGCGTTCCGAAACTGATCAAAACAATCATGCGTGATCATGGTTGTCAGCTGCATCGATACGGGAATCGATGAAATTACAGCTGCCTTTGCATCCCTTTGCATCATACATGCATAATTCACCGTTGTTACATAACAGCTTATTTGCATATGCATCACTTGTAAGGCGCATATCGTATACGCACAGATATATTGATGTGAGTCGAACGTTTCAAATTTGCTATGGATCCAGAAGAGAGGTTTTTTTTTTTCAGCTGTTCGCTTATTGTCTCAGCTGCAATTCGAGAGAAATTGTTTCTTTTTTTCCGGTTTTTTTCTTCGCAACAGTAGTTCCATTAGCGTTCACACAATTGCGTGATTTATTCAGTGGTTTTAAATTTCGGATAAATCCTTCAAACATTTCCGATCTGTGTTCCATTTTTATGCAAACGATTACAGTATTTTATAATTACTCTCAACAACGAAGCAGTTTTGCCGAAATGTTGAAAATATGACTGTTTATGTTCACTTCATGTGCGATAGAATGGTCATAAAAGTTTCGGTATGAGCAATTTCTAGTTGCTGATTTGCATGGCCATCGCCTAGATGAAAATTGGAATGCTCATCAAGCATATTTTACCACTAGCTCACACACTAGGGAATCAGTCCGTGTGATGGTCAAAACTGAAAGTGCGTATTGTGCCGATTCCTTGGCGTGCATTCCAACTTGTTCTTCCGTTCCACTCCACTGCTTCTTAAGAAGATCGCTCGACTATTAAAAAATCTGGTTGTTTCTACACGTTATTTGTTGCACTTTTCAAATCGAGCTGATCAGTCATTCTCTATGGCGTAATATTTACTAATAAGCCAATCATTAAGCCGGAAATTTGTGTACTTTTATTAGAGTGAAATGTTTAATAACATCGAACGTCTAAGAGATCTTAATGGCATGATTTTCTGACTTAATTGCGTCATCAAACTGCATCTCCAACTGAATTGAATGATGATAAGTGCGTAGATACTACGACAATCAAGCAGTTAATTTGCTGGTTTTCATCCCAAATGGTTAATTTATGGAAAGAATCGCACTTCTTAATAACAAAATCTCCTTAAATAAAGTACATCTCGTTCATCAAAAATATGCTTCGCTTTTTGGCTCGTTTTCTTCTAATTCATTTCCGCCAAGTTCAGCTGAAATGACGAACATCGTATGTGAATACAATCAATGCACGCCTCGTACTCGAACGCTTATTACACCTGCGCTATGCATAAGGCACGCGCCGTATGCATAAACCAAGAGCGCCATAAGTTAGAGTTTCGATAGGTAGGGGTTAGACATGAGCGGGCGGAAACGCAGAGAGTATCCTGAGATATCAGTGCTACTGGGAGGTTTTATCTTGAGCGAGAAAGGATTGATAGTACATAGCAATATGGATAATATATTAGTTCCAGAGCCGTATATTTTGTGCGCAATCTATCATTCTTCTCTCTAGAAATTACTGAGATGATTCTTTTATAGCGCTGATTGCTTCTGACTCAAAAATCGATCTAATATCGATCGATTTTCATATGTTGATCATGTGTCTTTTAAAAATTTCTTTTTTAAATTGAAAAAACTTCGATGTTATGCATCTGAACGCATCAACTAGTTCAGCAATACAACTTATGAGTACTATTGGAAACTAATATTTTATTTTCATAAATGGAATTTTCATTCCGGGATGATTTTTAAGGGACGGCAAAAAGTGTCTCGGTCTTATTTTTATGAAAAATCGCAATAAATACGGAATGCACTTTTTTAGAAGCGGAGTTCATTTCAATTTCGGTTTCATATATTTTTCTTAGATACAACTCTATAACTGTACAGATCAATTGCAGCAGCGATTATACAAATTGAAGTCGCATTAGACTTCACTGTTTTTTTTAAACAGATTTTTCACTGGATTGCGCCTTCTTTTTTTCATTTTTCACGGTGTGATTTTATTGGGGAACACTAAGAACTTGTTGAATTGCGCTCTTCTTCCGTATATATAGCATTCACCGCTGTTTATAACGATATGATATTAGGAGGAAAGATTTTAACTTGAAACTAGGTCGCCCCTCCCCTCCTCCCCTTCTCATATTGGGTTTGGAGGGTGCGGGGGAGGGGGGGGGGTGGGTCTGGAGGAACGTAGTCTCAGATTATTGCTACCAGTAAAGCCTTATAATTTTAGTACTTGTAATATTCTCTTGAGAAACGTAGTGTTTCAGATAATCATAGTGCTCTTTTGAGCCAGCTTATCTATTAGCATAAATGCTAATTGGTTGATCATCTTTGTCAATGACTCAACCGATTAAAAATGACTGCACGTAAATCAACGATCCCAATCAATCATCATAATTCGGCGCCTAATCAGACCGTAGTGTAATCGTTGCCTTGCAGATATGTACGTTCTCGCTCAAACTTGCCTATTCGAGTAATCACACTTAAATATTGTAAAGTAGTCGGAAATATCCTACTAATCTTCATGCCTATTCAAAAGTCGCTATGAAAATTCTCAAACGAATTGCTCATAGAAGCGGAATTTCTAAAAATGTTCAGTTGATGAAACATTTAATGGATAAGGAATTATTCATATTCTGGATGGAATGATGTTGAGTTAATTTTTCTTAAGAAAAATGACTGCATAACTGAATTTTATAGCTCAGCACCTTCCCCAATAAACGATCACAATTTGGTTGCGCAACGCGATAGGAAATGGTTCGGCTTTGTAAATATGTTCAAACAAAAGATATTTGAATTTAAATGAACGCCGTTTTATGAAATATTTATTGAGGAATATTCCTTTGCTTAATGTGCTCGATGAAATTGGGCAAAAAATTTTCTGTACAGCCAATTTTCTCGTTCTTCAGTGGCAGGAAAGATAAGAGTCAATGAAGTGAATTTTCCTCTCATGTTGTCGCATACCCGAGCACAGAAACGGCGAAAGGTAAGAAAGAACTCGTCAAGGAAGTTCTTACCTATTATTTAAAACTAGTTTTTTTTTAGAACGAATTAATTTAAAATTTAAAACTAAAATAATTTTTTTTGTGCGACAATAGGTAAGAAAATTAAATTGAAATTTAAAACTAAAATTTAAAACTAATTTAAAACAACATGACTTTAATTACTTGGTAGAATACAATTTTACATATTCTAATAGGACTTAAAAGGTATTCCTAAAGGAAAATGTTTAATGTGATTAGCGTTGCATTTTGTTAGTGTAACAAATGCAACCATCGCACTTTTAGCTGAGATGGTGGGTGGCATCGTACCTGAGTATTACGAATTAAGATTCTGCTAGCGAGTCAATATTTACATTTGCCGACTTTTCGACACCTTCAGTTGACATCAAAATTCGACTTCATTCCGCCCACCTTCNNCCCTTCCCCCCCCCCCCCAAACTCCTCTCCCACTCATTTCGTTATTGAACCTCTCAATCAAAATACTAATCAACTACCAATCATTTGTGCTCAACCAAAAACTTTAGCAGCGAAGTGCGTTAAATGCTGGTGCAAAACCAAAAAAATACTTCAAGAAAGCTTTATTATAGATATATGCCAAGAATCCTATAAGTTACGTCGTATCGCCCTAGAAGACAAAAAAAACGTATCAAATTTACATAACACATCATTGTGCAAGATTCGTTGGAGCTGTTTGTCCATTTATACCAACTGCACCACGTTCACCTTTAATCGACGCCTTTTCGATTGACGTATTATTACTTTCATTACTGCTAAACACGGCTGCACTTCGTGATTTCGAACGTAACTTTAGAAGACTATTCTCGGCCACTTCAGCTCGTTCTTCCGCATTTTCGAGCGCTAATTGAATCTGTCGATACTTTTGAAGATTCATATTCGCTACTTCTTCCTAAATAACTATTATCAGTTTTTTAATGAGCGTATACGTGTGTGTTTGTACTTTTAATATTCGTACCGTTTTGGCTATTTGTTATTTTAAACAGAATTCGTTTTACAGTTATTAATCGACTGTTCCCTCAAAACGAGTGAATTTAATGATCGTCATGTAGATTCAGCTGTCTCAATTGCAAATATATTTGTTTCTTTTTTTTGAAGATAAATCGCCCACTGAAACAAAAATCTCATATATTTTGTTGACCTTCGTATCAACACTATCACGAACTTGTCTTTCCCGCTATGCCTTAGAAGTCATGTGATGGAGAAAAATCATGCGAACTTACAGCTTCATCCACTTGTTTTTTCTGCAGCTTGATCTTTCCTTGAAGTTTATCGATAAGATCATTCAGTCTATCGAAATTCTTCCTATCCTCGTCAACTTGGAACTGCAATTCACGGCATCGTCGTTCTTGTTTTGACAATGTCTTCAGTGCGTCTTGATAACGTCTCGATTCATTTTCCAATTCAGTTTCTGTTGCTCTTACACGTTGTTCCATTTTAGCGATCGCTTTTTGACCACCTTTGACAACAGCACTTTCCGCATCTTCAAGCTTAGCTTGCATTTCTTTAATTGTCATCTCAAGACCTTTGCGTACTCGATCAATATGAGCACAATGTTCTTGTTCTTGGCGCAGCTCTTCAGAGAGTCGTGTTGCATCTGCGGCAGCTTTCTTTGAACGTTCCTCTGATGATTTCAATCCGTTTAGTGTTTCATCCAAGTCGGTCTGGAATATGTAAATTTTTCTTCATCTATGCGCAATTTCGCTGGATCTTCTACTAAAAGATGACTTGAGTAGAAAATTTTGAAGAAGGAAGAATTGAAAAAACCTGAAATCATGGCGAAATTTCTTCAGTAATTTTTACCTTTCTACTCGCTAACTAAGAAATTTCAATCAGATTTCATTTTGAAAAAAACAATGCCTTCGGATTAAGTCATAGATACAATTTTTAATGACAAATGAGAAAGAGTACAAAAAAACATCCCAGTCATAAATTCTCATTCATAGATAAGGAGTTCGAACCATAACACCTATTTTTGTACGGTCTATTTTTGTCATTTTTGGAGGAGTGAAAATGACAGTCGTACGAAAATGAGGATGGCGGACAAATTGCCTACTCTTAAAAGCAACATTTCAGCCTCGAGCTTCTTCTTCGCCGCATTCAGATTAGCGTTTCGAGTGGTCAGCTCATTGGTTTGCTCTTTGCATTCTGCTAGCTCTGCTTCTTGTTGTTTCTTTAGCCGCTCGGTCTGAAAGTAATTGATAGTAATTGATAGAAAGTAATCGAAAGTAAGTGACAACAAATAATTGATAGTTTCCGATCGATGATCAACGCATAGATCATTCAAATAATCAGAATTTCAGAAATTCTCAAAACGAGAGGACTGAAAGAAACAAATGAGACTTGAACATTTATGTTTTAATTTTGCTTCAAACTCTTCCGCATTTAGCAACCACTAAAAGCTCCTCGTCAACCGAGTTCAAGAAACATAGATGTCTCAATGTTTCAGTTATCGCACGCAAAATATCGTATTTTTTAAGCTTTACTATCCATCCCATCATTCTTAGCATTTGGTACCAGACGTCTTGAACCTCCTTAAACGACAGCGTTGCTCATACTTCTTATCGCATTAACAATATCAAAGTATAATAGCAGAAAAAGGTGAACCTGCATGATATTGGCCATGATATCCTCTTTTTCGGACTGTGCTAGAGCAAGCCTCTTCTCAGCGGAGAGGAAGTTCTCGCGAAATTCGTCACGATGACGTTGCTCTTCATCGATCTGCAGTTGTAGCTCCTTGATCTGCTCCATATGACGTTTAATGTTCTTCTGAGCGTCTACGTTAGCCTTGTTCGCATGATCGAGTGCAATTTCCAGATCCTGAATAGTAGATAATTTCGAGAAATGAACGACTCGATATTTTGAAAGCCTACGGGCACAAGTCGCTTCCCATTTTGGGGCGCCGGAATCATAGCATATATTTCGCATCTTCATCCTCAACGACGCTAATGTCATCCATTTTGCTCATCGCTGACTGGGATGTTCGCTTTCGTTTTTCATAGACTACAGTTGCTCAGGAAAATGGCAATTAAAGTTTACTAAATAGTGGCCACTAACAGTGCTCAGTTGTAGCACCCCACGATAAGCATAATGGTACGATGTGTTCTTGATATTTTTTAGGGCGCACAACGCGGTGTACTTCTTTCTTTTTTGGCATCCAATGCAGCTTACAAGGAAAGCTAACAAAAAGCGAGCATTTGATGAAGCTACACAGGCAATTCGATTAAATGACTGAAGCATAGTGAAAGCGATTTGCGCTTTACGGCCGACCATAGAAGACCATCATCCGCCCCTTTTCATCACTGCTTCGCCGCTTTTGTAAAAGTAACAAATGCAGTCAAAAACAAAAAGAAGCACAATTACCTCTAAAATTTGTTTTCAAAAAATCGGTAATGAAAGTGATCTCTTACATTGATGTCCGATTCGAGCTTCTTCTTCACGCGAAGAAGTTCGCCTTTGCCCTTCATTTCAGCCTCAAGAGTAGCCTACAAAGACAACACTATGTAACAAAGTAAAACTTTAAAGCTGTAACAGGAGGACTAATACTGTTCAGATCGATGCTATTCGTTTCCGTATATTCGGTGAAATTTGAAGCTTCCTTTATCGGTTCATTTAAGAACAAGAAGTATAGTATGCTCAGGTATAGCATTGATTTGTTTAAGAAAAATACCGCTCGACTACCAATGAATATGGTTGTCATTAATTCGATTGAAGCCAGCTGTAATTTCATCGATTCCCGTACCGATGCAGCTGACAACCATGCACACGCATGATTGTTCCGATCAGTTTACGAACGCCCGGTGGTCAGCCTGCTGGCAATCCGTCGGGTAAGCAGCGGGAATCGAACCCAAGTCTTCCCCCATAAGAATCGGGAGCTTTACTACTGAGCTACTGCCCAACTACTCCATCAGCACGATTTAATACATTAAAAAAAAACAACGAAGATCAGCGAAATTCTATGGAACAAAATAATTCAATATATAATGTTAAAAGAAGCAATGAAAGACTAGCCTGCATTGAGTCCAATGCTCTTTGATGATTCTTACGAGTATTTTCGAATTCTTCCTCTTTCTCCTGTATACGCTTCTCTACTTCAGAGCGTATTTGTGTAACTTCGAGCTGTGAACGTACCACTTTACTTTCTTCAGCCTCAAGCGCTGCTTCAGCTTCATCTAATGCATGTTGTAGTTCATCCTTTTCAATATCTAAACGTCGTACAACTTTTTGTAATTCATGAACCGACCGACCACCATCACTGAGTTGATCTTGTAGATCTTTGATTTCTTGACTAAGTGTTTTATTATCTCTTCGCATTGTTTCTACTTGTTCACTGAGCGTTTCATTTGATGCACGTATCTTGAATAGTTCGGTGGACGAATTACGTGAATCACGTTGTGCAGCTTCAATTTCCTGATTCAGGTCATCCAATTTCTTTTTCCATTCTTCGATAATCTTATCGAACATCTTTTGTTTCTTTTCCATTTGTGCGATAACGGTCGCATGTCTTTCGGCTTCCGATTGTGCTTCTTCGGTTTCGACGGTAAGTCTTGATTTAGTCTTATCAAGTGTTGCGATTTTTGCATTTGCAGCATCCAGTGCTTCCTGAAGTTCGACTATGCGTGCTTGTTGCTTTCGTTTAACGTCTTCCACCTCATCCGCTCCAACTAATCCTTCGCCTTCGAATTTGGCTTTCCATTGTTGAATTTCTGCGTTCGCTTTACTCAGTTGGCGTAGTATTTCACTCTTACTTGTAATCTCATCTTCTAAAGATTCACGCAGTTGATCGACTTCATGTTGAAGATTTTTCGCTGTTGCGTTTAATGTTTGTCGCTCTCGAGTTTCATCGTTGGCTGCACGTTTTGCCTCTTCCAATTGGCTAACGTATTGTGTTTTAACACGTGAAACAGCCGTTAATTGCGCTTCAAGCTCTTCCACTTGTCGTGCGAGATCACCGTTCTCGTTGTTGAGACGTGCCTTTAGACCGACAAAGTCGGACACTTGCCTTGCTTGTTCATCACATTTACTTTGCAATTCGGCCACCTGTACTTCCAGCACTTTGGCCATGCGTTCTTGATCGCCTTTTGATTTCACTTCAGCGTCCAACATCGAATTGACATCTTCGAGTTGACGTTGAAGGGATTGACGATCTTTTTCGGCTTTTGTCTTCGTTTTTTGTAACTCTTCCAGTTGTTCACTAAGTTCTGCGACAGCATCACCGTTCTTTTTGCGCATGGCAGCAATCATATTCTCTTGAGCCATATTCACCTCTTCAAGTTCACGACGTAGTTTTGAAAGTTCAGCTTCACGTTTCTTGTTGAGCTCGATTTGAGCGGATGTTGCACCACCTTGTTCATCCAATCGCTCACTCATTTCTTCGAGTTCACGTTGCATTTCCGATTTTGCTCGATCGGCTTTAGACCTAAGTTGGCGCTCATGCTCCAACTCTTCCTCCAGCTCTTGAATTCTCGAGGAATTTTCTTTGATTTGTCTTTGCATACGACCGACCAACGTTTGCTCTTCTTCGAGTCGAACTCCAACTGAGTGTAAATCGGCCTCCTTTTTCTTGAGGCTACTTTCGAGTTCATTTTTTTGCTTACTCATTTCGTCGATATTTTCCTGCACAACTTTAAGTTCAGATTCCACCTTTCGTTTCGCTTTCTCGATATCTAGTCGTCCACGTTTTTCTCTTTCCATATCTTCTTCCAATTCGTCAAGAGCTTGTTCTAACTTTGCTTTTATGCGACTGGCTTGCGCACTTTTGTCCTCCTCAGCTTGAAGATCTTCGGCCAACTTACGGTTAGCTTCTTCTTGTTGTTTCTTTTCCTTATTCAATTTTGCGATTTGTTCATCCTGTTGATTCATTTCCTCTTGTAGTGATTTTATTTGCACATCTTTCGCTTGCTTTTCCTCTTCAGCTTTTTGTAGCTCAGTACCAAGATCACCAAGACTTCGTTTCAAATCTTCGCAATCTTTTTCCGCCTTCTTCTTTGTACGCTCCATTTCAGCGGTTTTTTCCTCTTGTTGAGTAAGACGTTGATGAACATCGTTGAGATTCCTTTCTAAATCTGCTTTTGTGGTAACTAGTTTATGCAATCTTTCTTCAACGGTTGCCGCACCACTTTTAGCGAATTCCAATTGTGCCAATAGTTTTTCTTTTTCCTCTTTTGCTTTGGTTAATGATTCTTCAACTTGTCGACGATGTTCATCCTCTTCTTCTAATATCACTTCGAGTTCACTCATTTTATGTTGAAGATTTTCGAGTTCTTCTTGCATTTTGCCCGATTTTAGCATTGGTTTAACACGACCATATACTTGAAACCATCCCCATGTTCGAAGTTTATTCCAACTGCGAATGTTCTTTTGCAACACCACTAGCGCCTTCTGTTGATTTCGCTTCCTCTTTAATTCTGCCTAAAGATACATGCAACGTTCAGCGTAGAAAATATTGGTAAACAAATAAACAAACTATCAATTTCAAACATGCAGACAATTTCAACTTGGAGTTCACACATAACTAAGATCCACCTGAGATCCTAACTGGCCGCATTCTCATGGAGGTTTTTTTCGACATTTTCACCGAATCAAATGTACGTAAACGAACATTCTTTTAGTATTAACTATCCTCTTTTTGCATATTTAAAAAATTGATGATTTTATCGCAGAAAATTACCAAAATTTTGCAATTTTTTGCGACTAAGCAAATTTCTTTAAACTGATATAAACGCAAAAATTATCCGCGAGGTTCTGCAATAATTGGAAGCGTTCATCCGACAAATTTTATCCTAGGATTAAACATGAGCTGAGTGATCTAGAGAGTAGATGGGCTAAATTGCAAAATTGGTGAAAATCGATGGGGTTTTGCGTCTAACAATCCGATGACACTGTATCATGGTGGAAAAGCTTAGGTAAAAGACTATTCAAGAGTGCGACAGTAAAGAACTAAACACATCGGCCAGTATTGAATTGATCGTTGATCGTTAAGGAAAACGCATTTCATTTGTATCGGGAAAATATCACATTTTTAGCGAAAAAAAGCAGAAAAAAAATCGGAATTTTTCCAGTTTCATAGAGTTATTCCCATACTTTTGCTGGCAATTGTCCAATGTCTACGCGAACATCGAGAAAGCTGATCAAATAGAACTCAATCGAAAATTTCGCAACTTTTTCATGCGATCCAAAAAAAAGATCGGACTATGCGGCCAGTGAAATAGAACGGACTTTGAAAATTCACGAATGAGGCTCTAGGTGAAAATTCTGCGATTGTAAGATTTCTTGAAAGTGAGCTAAAAGTCTAACCAATTGGCAAAACGATCGAATTTGTGATTGAAGATTGATGGCGAGCTGCTCGAGCTTCTCATCTTTAGGCTCATTCCTGACTTCTTCGGCTGATTCAACTTTGACATCAAGCATGGTTTCATCCTTGGCTTCAGTTTGTGGTGCTTCTTTAGCTTCGGTCTTAGCCTCCTTCTTGGCCTCGGCTTTCGCCGTGCCCTTTGCTTTCGCCATGCGCTTTGGTGATGCTCGCCTTCAAAAGATCTAAACTATTGCATTAAGTATTCATTTCTAACCATCCTCATCGGGAGTAAAACGCGTTTAATTTCACACATTTCAGAAATCAGAGCAAAACAAAGGTTAAAGATCAGCTAATCATCAGCTTTCACATATAATTGCCTACTATGGCACCCCCAGTAAGGGCTGGCTCGGGGAACATAAAGGTTACTTTTGTTTAGGTAGTGATGGAGGTCCATCCGAAGCGAGGCTATGTCGAGCGGCAACAGCTTTTTTATTTTCTTCCGAGTAGCGGTCTAATATGGAAGTCAACAGTAATCCTTGCTATGTTTTGAAGACGGTGTCTACGCTAAGAGCTGAGAAGGA
>JPKZ01001748.1:384676-400917 GCA_000803305.1 Toxocara canis
GGAAGGAAAGGACAAATGCCCGAAAATGGAAGAAAGCGACAGCACGATAAAATTGCCAATCTATGATTGCGAATTACGCGTATGATATGCGTTCGCAAAGACTATTTTAAAGGTTACTTTCATTTTTCATTTAAAATACTTTACCTCTTGCGGGGGCTCATAGCGCAGTCCACAGATTTTGGGTACACCATGTGGACATCGAAAGAACAAATCTTCAAAAAAAAACACTAATCGTAAAGATACATGAAATCATAACCAATTACAGGCTTTTGGAGTTACAGGATATGCCCCTTAACTTATGAAAGCAGCAATAGTGCGAAACAAGTTGTACGGAGAGGAGGAAAGACTTTTGTAATATGAGCTTAACAATATTTTCGAGCACAAATGTAGACGTCTCTCG
Source organism: Toxocara canis (assembly GCA_000803305.1). Classification (NCBI taxonomy): domain Eukaryota; kingdom Metazoa; phylum Nematoda; class Chromadorea; order Rhabditida; family Toxocaridae; genus Toxocara; species Toxocara canis. Next base: position 385,077 of record JPKZ01001748.1, read on the forward strand.
ATCAAGCGGTGAGAGGTTAGATGTACAAGCGAGATGTAGCTGAAAAGCGCATTTTGTGCTGAGCATCTGTATAGTTGACTGGGAGTAGCAACATTGTTTGCTAGAGCGAAATGCACGTCTAAACCGGTCTGTGAGCTCGTAAAAGTATCCGTCAAATAATTCGCAGCGTATCCGCACTTGAGAGTAGCGTTTTTTTTTGTTCCCGAAAAACCTCATGATCTGCATGCTTCAAGTTGCAACCATCTTTTGACTCTTTCATCGGTGTTACTTTCGAGAGTGCATACAGTTTTGCTACGATAAAAAACGATAGTTCTTCATTAAGAGGTAGAAGATACAAAAAAAATGGCTAACGAGAAAGCAGCTATCGGTCTATTTTTTACATTGTTGGATCGGTCTTTCTATAGCGCTCTTATGGAGGGAGGGAGGGGGAGGGGAGGAGGGAGAGGAGGGCGTTAAAGCAGCCTTGTTGTACCAAAACGTTTGTCTACATTATTGAAAATCTGGTAAATCTGTTCATCGCAAAACACACTCATCGTTTAGAATATTGTAATTCAGAAGTTTTCTTTTCTATCCCATCTCCTTTATAGCCCGCCTCCAGCCACCCCCCCCCCCCTTTACCCCTCAGGGCGTCTATAGAAGGTGACTTCCGTTTAGCTCTCCTTCCTACGACTTTCCTACCTCAGTTAATTACGCATCCTAATTATTACACCACATCCAACGATCGCTAGCTTCAAAACTGTGCGTGTTATCATATCATCCCAATTATCATATCATCAAGTCGTTTGTACAGAGCGCTTACGAACGATACGATATCGATTTCACCTAATACTAAACTAGTATTGAGAATTATTCGAAAAAGATGCGGAGATAAAACAAGAAAAGGAGGAATCGAAAGGCAGCAATTGTTATATGCCGTGGTCTTGCGCTCGCAACAAAGAAACGGATGCCTGAGAATGGGGGAATGCAGGCGAAGAAGGAGGGGAGGGGGGAGGGAGGAAGAGGGGAGCGATGGTGATGGAAAACAAATTTCTAAATTAGCACATCTATCGAGGTGGACCCTGCCTGAAGTAAATCTTTCAGTCAGGTGATCGAGAGAAGAGCAGAGAAGACTGCGAATATGCAAAAAGTAATCGTGTTGACCTGCTGATTTAGAGATACTGTAACACTTTCGATTGAGGTTTTCGCAAGGATAAAGTGTTCCTGGTTGAAAGCCTCCCCTTTCATCTTTTCATTTCAAGGATGATACTTCCTGAACGTTGCAGTATTACAAGGAGCATGAGCAAGAACAACATCAATCAAAAATGTGGAATAATTTTTTTTTTAAACTACGCATCTCGAGAAGTTTTTTTTTATAATGCTTTGTAGTTTAGATTGTTCGCTCTGGAGCTGGAAAGCTAGAAGACTCAGTTTAAGGAGCCATGTTCCTTTTACGACCAATAACATGTATTTCGAGAAACGTTGTGCTCAGTTCCTGCAGGCGTATTACTAGATTAACGCAATTAACGACTTGATAATATTATATAGCCGAGTTGGAAATAGGCTGTGTAGACGTTAGGCAAGAGTATGACCAATGGATTTTTCAGTATGCAAAACCCGAGTAAATATAAATTCTATGGTGAGTTTTTATGAATAAAATCAAGAGCCTTCTTAATATTAGGCTCTTCTTCCGAATTTCACATTCAAATTTCAATGAAAATATCGCTGAAGGCTTTGATTCTAATTTTGAAGTCGAATCATATTTGAGCAAAAATGAATCTTATCCGTTTAGCCATTCATAAAAGCAAATTAAACGATCCGTGATCATGTCTCTCAAACAAATATATTCATATGAAGATATCATCATCAGAAATAAGTAAACGTGAACCACGAAAACGGTGAACAAGTGCGAGACGCACACGTCATAATTCCCGCATAATAATTAAGCATGCACTAATGTTTATTTATGATACCTGCCCTAGGGAAAATGTTTTGTGAAAATATCGTATATTAAGCGTTCGCACTTCACGATTCTCTAAGTTTACCTGTACTTTGTAGAACAAAGTAATCAGTCCATAGAAAGGCTTCTAAAGCGCCCATCATACGCTACATACATATTTTCCATTAACGAAGTAAACCGTTAAATTTGATGGAAGGATTGTCATGAAAAATTGCATAAGGAACAGTATTATAGAATAAATTATTCATTCTATTCTAAACTGTCTAAATAAAACCCCAGGGCTTATAGGATTCGAGTTTCAGATGGAGTTTATTTAAAATTTTAGAGACTTCACAACTCGTTCAACGGTTGTTAAATAATAGCAAATTATCAAGTGCTGAGCTTTTCCCTTTCCTCATTTCCGAAAGTAACCTAAATCAGCAGAATTCGCCTATACACCATTTTTTACTGCAACTACAGGTTGAAGAAGGACGGATTCATTGAGAAGAAGCTTCTGTTGAGGAAGTAATTCGCCATCATTTTATCGTTTAAATGTTTTTTTTTTCGAAAATATTAGTGGATGATGCTAATGTGGTTTATATGGTACGGGTAGATGCGGGTATTGAGCACTAGTATACATCTTCGATCCAACACAATTCGTCAACTATTATGCGAACAAAACGTTTATCGCCTTATATGTAAAACCTATGCACTTGTCCTAGAAAATGCAACACTTCAATTAAACATGGTACCCGAAAGTTCTGGTAGAACACCTTTCCCCCCTCATCCAGGGATGTGAATGTCTACAGTCTCCGCAATGAATGATGATTATGAGGGGGATTTTGCTTTCGATCTCAACTTCGAAATGTTCACCTAGGAAAGCTGAAAAACTCTATGTCTCATAGCTTCTTTAATCTATAATAATCGCATAATGCAAGGATTCAGCTCTCTTACTGTACCAGTAGTACTTGTTAAGTTATTACAAATGAAGAATAGAACGAAATGCGAATTAGAATAAAATGGAACGAAAAAGGATAGAACAGAGCAAAACAGAACGGAGTGGAATGATCGGGATTCAAACGATATCTAGTCGACGTCGAAGTTGTGTACAGAAAGTATGGAATATTTGAGTAAGCGAACAATAATGCTTTTGACGATGACGACAACGACGACGACGACGACGACGACGACAACCAGGAGAATACAGCGAAGACAAGTGACGTTCAATGGCTATGAGCTGATCTCTTAAAAGCGTTTCACATTTAAGTTTTTCCCCTCGCACGTATGCAGTTTCTTTTCGTTGGCTGACGGAAGAGCAAACACTTCAACACAAGGTAGATCACTCATCCGCCTAGTCGTCTTACCGATCACCTAACATCATTGGAAAACTTTCAGCTTCAATCGCTATTAACTACCGAACGTTGTACTACTCAAGATACAAGAGTGTTGAGGTTGAGGAATTGGAATGACAAGGGAAAAGGGGAGCAGCCTAAAATATTAGAGAAATTTCTCATTTATCTTCTCCAGTGTTCGACTTCATCTTTATTTTTCCATTTTCTTACTCGAAATCTTCATCCTCCATATTGCTGTATTCCTCCAATCGCTGCTTCCAATCCAGCATTATAACCTCATGTTGGCTGTGTTACTGCAAGGTTGGTGAACTCTGCGAAAGAAGTAATAAATATATAAAAATTATGTACGAGCAAAATTATGCATATACAATAATTAAATTTTAAAAAAATTCATAAAGGATGCTGTATAATCATTTTCAAAATAAATCTCTTGCATATGGAAATTTCATGTTGAGAGCATTCTGTACGAGTTCTTTTTTCGAAGTGTTGAATGAAACTACTGCAAACTTAAGTATTAAAAAAATGAATTAAAAATCTTTATCCTTAAAATCCTTTAAAAAAAATCTTTCACCACATGAGACCCGAGAGAGGCTTAGATATTACTCCATAACGCCTTTGCGCGGTTGAAGTGTATGTAAAAATAATGAATTTTTAATGAGCATAAAAATTCAATAATCGCTCAATAAAGCAAATTTTCATTAGAGGAAGGGTGACGAGTTTTGGTCGACCAATTGATATTCTTCATTTTCTCATTTTTGTTCGCTTAGAGTTGTTTCATATGCAAGATATAATTTACGCAGTTTGTCAGCTATGTTGAGCTAGAACAGATGCTAAGAATCGCCTTTTTTTGTGATTGCTGGAAAAGGAGATCAGTGACCGATTCATTATAAGCTAAGTTTTCGGCGACCCTCGAAACTTTTCAACGTTTTGCTCCCCCTCCACAACCCCCTCCTCTCTCCCCCCCTCCCCACCCAAAAACTATCCCGAGCGATTTGCTCGCATAAGTTCCAGTGATTTATTTCTACTGAAAAATCAGCGATTTTCTGCTGTCAATAATTTCTATGAGCCCATTATGGGCAACTGTCGAACTGAAAATGAATTTCCCTCTGTAATTTTTTTTTTGTTGCAAGGGACAGTACGCAATTAGCGTGTCAAGATTTTACAGCACCGTATCTTATTCGCATTCTTGTGTTAACCTTTACTGATCAGCTAAAAATGGGGGAGGTAATTTCAGAGAATCATGAGGAGATAGGGAGTCCCTTCGGAAGAAATTCAACCTTTTTTTCCATTAGCAAATGATGTCATTAACTTATTTGGCATCTACGAATTGTGGTTGGCTAACTGGATTTTATGGATGGAAATCGTCGGGGATTTTTCTGGGAAAAGTAGTGACAAAAATTTTTTCACCAAAGCATTTACGATGATTATTTTATGTTGAAGAAAAACCGATTCGAATTTGCTGTCAAAAAACATATTTAACAGATTTGTGCGTGCTTTATGAGCTATAATATAGAGCATATTTTGCTAAGACTCCGTTTCAATATTTGGAAGTCCTCCCGAAAATCCTCAAAAATTAGGAGCCTATCCGTCCTTTGAACTTGGCCACAAATACTTTGGATGAACAATGAAAAACAATGGAAGAATACATAATTCTTTTTTTTAAACGATTTTGCGAAATGATATCTCCGTAATCAGCAAAGACTATTGTAGCATAAAAATGTGATTTGTGATGTTTCTTGTGCTAGTTCCAAAGTTGAGCTAGCCGGATTCTTTGAGCTCATGTTTAAAAAAAAAAATTCTAAACAATGCAAAGCACGACGTTTGCAACGTACAATTGTACAGAAGTGCTTAGTGGGACGTTAAAGCACATTCACATTCATCATTGAGTGTTGTATAAACCAGAACGTGTAAGAAAAAACGAGCTGAAAAATGCTCTTTTCATAAGTGTAATGATTCCCCTGATGGATTGTTCATCCATTATTGATTGATTAATCCGATGAATAAGATTAAGAATTCAAGGATGCGATTAAGAATTCAAGGATGCCTAGTTCACATAGAAGGCAGAAAATTTGCATGCCGGAAGTATTTTTGTGAAGCTCTTTAATCAACATGAAATTACATAGATTGCTATGAAAAATTCACTCTCTGCCTGCGTGTGTGCGTGAGAGGGAGATGTTCATCATAGATAAAACATCCGTGACGCTTAGCCGAACTAATCAAGCTTTAGCGAAGAGTTCATAGAATATAACTTCATAAAGAGAAAAGGAAGAATAAAGCCTTATAAAGAAAAGAGGATAACTTTTGGTTTATCTTAAAAAGTGCGTTTACTACGAACTTATTAGAGAAAAAACAATTGTGATCAGTAAAAGAAAAAAATAACTTGAGATCCGGGATCCCAAAATGCAATTGTACTTATACGGCTCTTCAGTTTGATTTTTGAGGTTCAAATTTTTTATTGCTATAAATCTAGTTCTGTTCCTTCCCACACATTCCAGTGCGGTTTATGTGGGCTGTAATTAGTCGACAAGTCAAGTCGACACCTTCTTACGCGCAAGGGATTACACCTAATGCTATTAGAAAATATGCTTCGTACCTTTACTTCGTACCTTCGGTTCCACTTCCGTGTTTTAATTCACTCGTTGCCTAACAAGTGAAAATGAACGTCCTGAAGAATGGCCTCTTTTTTACTGCTTTTGCTTTTCATAAAAGTCGCATTCTTAAGCATGAAAAAAAAGGGGCCAATGCTAACAGAGGAAACGCTCGGGAGATAGAAAAAAAGCGCCAGGTAAAGCGAACAAATAGAAGGTCAACTTGTTAAGTTGAAAGAACAAAAACCACTTTATAGATTTAATGAAGATGGCTAAATGATCACACATATAAAAGATGCAAGGTAGTGCAAATTGCTGGAAGAGAAAAAACCATAGTCTAGGTTTAAAAAAACCAAATTATAGATTATTGATTGATGCAGGGATATAAACTAGATCAATGATGATGTACAAAACATAAATGAAAGTAAATCCCTCTATTTTCTCATCTTTCATATGTACGTGATCATGGTTGCTAGTCATAAGTGTTTTGCAAAAAAGCTTCGAACTCATGAACGCCTACTTGTCGGCAGCAACCGTCTACCGATTTTTTTCCGGAATCTCAAGTTATTTTTTTGCTGCTCTCAATTGTTTTCTTCTTTATGTTCTTTTGTCTTTTTTTTCCTGATCTTTCTATTTCAATTGTTTTTTTCTGATCTCGATGCACGATACGTTTATGTGCTTGACAGTTTCTTGATAAAGGCCGATCCAACATGCCTCAGATATCATGAATAACCAGTTTTGGGAGCGCACGAAAAGTGTTTTGCAAAAAAAGGTTCGAACTCAAGAACGGTCACTTGTCGGGAGCGATGGTCGATCGATTGAGCCGTTATCAGATCATATCATCTTGTCAGCTATGTCTTTCTACTTCTTTATTTGGCGACATTATTTGGCGTCCATCTGATTGCGATGTATAGTGCCGAAATGTCGAATAAACCGCTTCGTACTGTTTCGATAAAAATTATTCCCTACTATATTGCGAGTATTTGCGGCTATTTTTTACCGTCGAACTTTGGGACGTTGTAAAAAGACATCGCAGAAGGCTCCTTAGAAGGAGGGAAAAAAATGAAGAAGAGAAAAGATTGATAGTTAGTCACTTTGTTGGGGAGGGAAATAAAGCTACCGAAAATGCTCCATATTTTTTGATAATTAACCGTTATTTAATGTGAGGAAGAGGGGAGAGAAGGGGGGGGGGGAAGGGGGAACCAGTGGTGGATTTACAAACGTATTCAACGATCAGCTGTTTGTCATTGAGAACGAACAAAAGTCACGGCACTTATTCCTGGGTATGCCACCATCAATCCAAACATGCAACTTCGATAGTTCTTCAGGTCGTTTCCTCGTGTTCCAGCGAAGTGTACGATACACGCGTTCCGGATTGTGTTTCTTTTTCATCACTTTTTTCTCCTAGCTTATCGATGGAAAGAAATGCACTAGCGAGGAATTTAACAGAAATAAAACGCATATTGTTTTGTTTTACTCACCATACGGAAGCGGTCGTTTATATGGCTTCAAATCTTAGCTAATATTCCTTCTGAAACGTTTCTCTAGTCCTTTGTAGAATTCGAACTGTTGGCGATAACTCGAAAATGAAAAAACGCCTAGCAAGTACATCTTTGAGCGACCGCTGTCAAAAATAGACCATAAGCATAACGCATAATGAATGTTGTGCTTAGGCCACTGCATCTCATCTCTCATTTAACACTCCGTTTTTAAAGTATCGTATAAATTACATGCATTTAAAGGATTACTCGGCTACAGGTTTTTCCAACCATAGAAACACTGATGCTTGTTCATAATGTATCTGGTGAAATCGCCGACTGTTGATTTTTAGCTTGTTATGCTATGATTATGGCTCAAGGTGCCCAAACGTCACCATAAACGTGTTGTATCGTCTCGACCGCAAGCACTATATGGTCTCAATTACAGTTTACCTTATACTCATATATATATATATGTATAGATGCACAGGAAGCTGTAATTTCATCGACTCCCGCATCGATGCAGCTGACAACCATGTCCACGCATGATTGTTCTCGTCAGTTTCGGAACGCCTGGTGGTCAGCCTGTTGGCGATCCGTTCGGTAAATAGCCGGGAATCGAACCCAGATCTTCCCGCATAGGAAGCGGGAGCTCTACCAATGAGCTACTGCCACCATATATGTAAATATAGAGATTGCATTCAATTTAACAATTAAACACATTTATTAAACCGTTCTGGGACAATTCCTATATGTACAACGTAGTTTTTTAAACGATAACATTCAAAAGCAACAAACAAAAGAGATCAGTGAGCAGTGAGTTATTCTTTGCGAAAACTTCTTTGCTTTGCACATATTTTCTTTGAGTAAGCATAATGCATTTCATGCTCACCTGCATTGTGAGAGCGTTCTAATGCTGGCTTTAAATCGTGACACTTAGCCCGAATGGCCTACTTACGAGCTGCTTAAAATGTTACTTCATCAAGCGATCAAGGCAGTGCGAATTTTCAGTTAGTTTCAGGATTGACAACATGTTCCTGGCAATGAGGTTCAAGCATGACTGTGCTTTAAGATGCTGAATACGGGTCCACCACAATTGACCCAATTGTGGTGGAAGGCGATCAGTTTGTGAAAGAAAGGTTGACGCTCACAACAAATCCAAATAGGCCAAACAAAGTAGTGTGCTATGGCGCTCTACTTAGATACATGTTCATACATGTCCATACATGTTCATACATGTTCACGATACATGTTTATCGACGGCGGAACAATTTCCCATCTATTCGCTTAAGTGGTTTTCGTTTTCGATACTTTTTGACAAACTGCTCATGTGAGGAACGGAAATTTTCGGTCGCAGAGTACAAAAAAAAAGAAAGCATATCATGCACTGCACGCACTGTATTTCTTCCTTACACGATTATAATAGGAATGTCTGCCAACATCCGAGTATTTGTGTGCTGCATTGCTGTGATCCAAGCTGCATCTGTACCTGAAACATGAGAACAAATATATAGTAGGATTTACGAGAGCGCTAAGATATTTTTGTATGCCTACAGACGTATACATATTCGTAAATAGACTATGTAAATTTCGCCCTCATACACATGCATGCGTTGATGAGGCCTAATAAACGAGATAACCTCAAATATGAGGGAGTCCGATCGGGAATGATCTAAATTACTAGAACGGCTTAGAATGGCTTCAAGTTATTAGTGTGAACTCATATGAAAAATTCAATGTTCAGTGCTACGCCGGCATTCGGATAACGTCATTCGAAACATAGCAGATAATAGCATTGCCATCAGTTTTTAAATTTTTCATAGCACACTCGAGTTCTATCGTTTAGCAGTTAACTTTCGATAAAGAGAAGAGCACTGTCGGTCTACCTCACATGTCACCGGCTTCTCCCCTCTACCGCCAAACCGACGACCCCAAGTGTAATGCTAATGACGACTTTATGAGGATTCTGATAAAGTTATTGCTAATTATATCCTTCCAACAAAATATTACGCTCAGCTTTTTTTTTTCGTAAGGGTATCATATTGAGTAGGTTTAAATTAAAAATGTAATCATAGCGGTCCTTGAAGTCTAATTTCGTGCTCATTTGGTGTTTCGCTTTTGTAAATGAAATCAATGAAATATTATGATTGGAGACGATGGAAGAAAATGCAAAAAAGCTTTTCCTAGGGCATTCGATCGTCGTATAGCTGCGTACTTCCAGCGATGGTTCATGCATGAAATTGATGGCGATTTTTGAGAAGAAAAAATAATTAATTTTTCTTTAAACAATTTTTTCAAGATATATATGAAGATCGTTTATCATTGAGGCGCATTAATGAGTCATATATCGTCCGAAGAAATTTATTGTTTGCTGAAAATCGATTTTTATGAAAGGACGAAATGCATCCACTTGTCTGAATATCAGTTCTATAACTATCATTTTTGAACGAGTTTTTTCAATTGGAAATTCAGGAATGAAAAAGAGAAATATGAAACGTTATTCAATTTAGTGTAAATTATAGGAAGTATGATCATAAATTATGAAAATTATGAGTGATGAAAAAAAATGAATTGTGAAAATTACAAATTAGGCATTGCTGATTTTTTTTTTTCATTTCTTTGCTCGCTTTTTTCACAATACCTAATTTTATCGGTGAAGAAAGAAAAGCGAAAATATCATGCTTATTTTGCGCCTTAAGCTTATCCGAAGAAAAGGAATAATTCCATATCCTAATGTCACAGCTAACAAAAAAAACAATTAGAGTCGAGTTCTATGAAAGTTTGAAATTCTCTGATCTCCGAATCAAACGGTCGATATCCTAAATGAATTTGAAAAAAATATCCTCAATAAAATTCGCTTATTAAAGTTCAAAAATGCAGTAAAGATAGAATCTAAATAATCGAATATAATTAAATTATCCAGAAATCAAAAATATCTTTGTTGACAAGTTCGCGTGTGCAAAAAAGTATTTGTCAAGGAAGTATAGCTCGTGAAGCCTTATAAAAATTCTTGCGAGCACTAATACGGTTTTGTTCTCAAAATTACTTCCAGGCTTTTCAAATCAAACAATTCGAAATCCTTAGGCAATTCGCCTTCTAATAAACAACGCAAATATTTCTAATCCATCGTCCGCTCTGAACTTCAGACTATCCTATGTTCCCGCTTAGGATTTCATTCGCACTCTCGAAGCATGTTTGCATGAAACCTTCTGTTCTAGATCATGACAATAAGAGCAAAAAAAACACCCACATTTAACATCACCATAAAAGCTTTACAAAATTCATATTCATCAAGTTTTACGGGTTTAGCACTAAAGAACACGACGTGTTCACAAAAGAGATGGACAACCTAATTGGATCGGACGTAAATCAAATTGACCAAAATTTGCATAATTCAACGAGTACAATTCTGACCAATTCTATAAAATATCAATCGAAAATAATCAATACAAGGAACCCGTTTTTTCTTTTTTTTGCGCATCTTATCATAAGCTTTTTCATGCGTTTCGTCGAGCATTTTTTTCAGGCCATTTTATAAAAGAGTGATGCAAGTTTTGAAATCAAGCTTATTCCAGCTTGTCACTCTACGAAGTGCACACCGTGGAATATCCAATGGAACCCTTCGCTCATGGGAAAGAAAAGAGCTTTCTTCACACATCAATTAAACACTTAATGTTCAAAAAATCGAAAGCCTTGGCTAAAAAATTTCTGAATAAGATTTTTCACGATAGAGGTTCAATTCCGGTTTTAGTGAGTACCCCACATGGGAAAAATGGATCGAGCAATTTGTATATCTCTACCGCCAAACCGACGACCCCAAGTGTAATGCTAATGACGACTTTATGAGGATTCTGATAAAGTTATTGCTAATTATATCCTTCCAACAAAATCTTACGCTCAGCTTTTTTTTTTTCGTAAGGGTATCATATTGAGTAGGTCTAAATTAAAAATGTAATCATAGCGGTCCTTGAAGTCTAATTTCGTGCTCATTTGGTGTTTCGCTTTTGTAAATGAAATCAATGAAATATTATGATTGGAGACGATGGAAGAAAATGCAAAAAAGCTTTTCCTAGGGCATTCGATCGTCGTATAGCTGCGTACTTCCAGCGATGGTTCATGCATGAAATTGATGGCGATTTTTGAGAAGAAAAAATAATTAATTTTTCTTTAAACAATTTTTTCAAGATATATATGAAGATCGTTTATCATTGAGGCGCATTAATGAGTCATATATCGTCCGAAGAAATTTATTGTTTGCTGAAAATCGATTTTTATGAAAGGACGAAATGCATCCACTTGTCTGAATATCAGTTCTATAACTATCATTTTTGAACGAGTTTTTTCAATTGGAAATTCAGGAATGAAAAAGAGAAATATGAAACGTTATTCAATTTAGTGTAAATTATAGGAAGTATGATCATAAATTATGAAAATTATGAGTGATGAAAAAAAATGAATTGTGAAAATTACAAATTAGGCATTGCTGATTTTTTTTTTTCATTTCTTTGCTCGCTTTTTTCACAATACCTAATTTTATCGGTGAAGAAAGAAAAGCGAAAATATCATGCTTATTTTGCGCCTTAAGCTTATCCGAAGAAAAGGAATAATTCCATATCCTAATGTCACAGCTAACAAAAAAAACAATTAGAGTCGAGTTCTATGAAAGTTTGAAATTCTCTGATCTCCGAATCAAACGGTCGATATCCTAAATGAATTTGAAAAAAATATCCTCAATAAAATTCGCTTATTAAAGTTCAAAAATGCAGTAAACATAGAATCTAAATAATCGAATATAATTAATTTTTCCAGAAATCAAAAATATCTTTGTTGACAAGTTCGCGTGTGCAAAAAAGTATTTGTCAAGGAAGTATAGCTCGTGAAGCCTTATAAAAATTCTTGCGAGCACTAATACGGTTTTGTTCTCAAAATTACTTCCAGGCTTTTCAAATCAAACAATTCGAAATCCTTAGGCAATTCGCCTTCTAATAAACAACGCAAATATTTCTAATCCATCGTCCGCTCTGAACTTTAGACTATCCTATGTTCCCGCTTAGGATTTCATTCGCACTCTCGAAGCATGTTTGCATGAAACCTTCTGTTCTAGATCATGACAACAAGAGCAAAAAAACACCCACATTTAACATCACCATAAAAGCTTTACAAAATTCATATTCATCAAGTTTTACGGGTTTAGCACTAAAGAACACGACGTGTTCACAAAAGAGATGGACAACCTAATTGGATCGGACGTAAATCAAATTGACCAAAATTTGCATAATTCAACGAGTACAATTCTGACCAATTCTATAAAATATCAATCGAAAATAATCAATACAAGGAACCCGTTTTTTCTTTTTTTTGCGCATCTTATCATAAGCTTTTTCATGCGTTTCGTCGAGCATTTTTTTCAGGCCATTTTATAAAAGAGTGATGCAAGTTTTGAAATCAAGCTTATTCCAGCTTGTCACTCTACGAAGTGCACACCGTGGAATATCCAATGGAACCCTTCGCTCATGGGAAAGAAAAGAGCTTTCTTCACACATCAATTAAACACTTAATGTTCAAAAAATCGAAAGCCTTGGCTAAAAAATTTCTGAATAAGATTTTTCACGATAGAGGTTCAATTCCGGTTTTAGTGAGTACCCCACATGGGAAAAATGGATCGAGCAATTTGTATATTCGAGCAGTTTAGTAAAGTACAGAACGGTCATTTATAGAAAGATAAAACTTAAAAAGAAACACCAAAATCAGTTGAGATCTCGGGAACGTTCGATTGCTCAAGCAGTTTTCTTTCTTACATCGCAATGGTATATTGTGTGAGTAGTGTTAACCGAGCAAACAGTGCAAGCGAGATTATTAAATTTGTGCTTCGATTCTGTCTATGAAAGATGACTATTTCAGAAGTCCTCAGTAGTATTACTATATACTTCTTAGAAGTGCCACAATGCAGAACGGGTCTTTTCTTTCTAATTTTGAATTTTGTGAGCATCATCAAATGCTGAAAAAGATGTTCAAGTATGGAAGGAAGAAGAAAAGGAAAAATCTCAGAAGCACGAATAAATTTTGGCAGAGAATATTTGCGTTATTTTCACCGAGGAATTCACACGAAACCCTCTATACCAATAAATAAGCTTCATCTTAAAACAATGCTGAGCACTGCGAAGCTATAGGCGATCTAACGTAGTGTACACAACGAATATGGGTGCTTCCCACTTCCCGAAGTATCCTTCTCATGCCAACTACCTTCAATGACTTCCCTCTGTGTTCAGTTACTACCTCATCCTTGTAATAAACCAATCGCCTCATCTATCCTGTAAGTAACGTTCCATACAGCATCAAAATACGATCGGTAAAGTCTTTTGAGCTGAGGGGACACAAAGAGCAGTAGACAAAGGAACATGAATAATAGAAAGGGTGGCATCCTCCTCACTTTACCTGACAGATACGAAAAAAGGTAAGAAAGAACGAAGAAGGGGAAGTGAAGGAGCAGGAAGAGGACAAATGAAAAGAAAATATCGCAAATGAACTGATATTTTTGATGTGGAAAACATACGACAGTTGATAAGAGATTTGAAGAGTCTGATAACAACTGATAAAATTCCTCAAATACCTTGTTAGTTATCATATTTTTTTCTCGGAAGACAACCACATGAGATCTGGATTCATGAACATTCTCCAGGAAATGCAGCTTATTTCTGTTTCATTTAATTTCCCTGTAATTAATCACCCATTTCATTATTAATTACCGTTTTCCCCGTACTGTTTTTCTCTCTATATCGTAAACGGAATTGTACTTTCGAGGTCACTAATACAAACAATGGTCACATCAAGCGACATAACTATCCAAAAATTGAGTCACATTTGGATGTTTTCTTAATCTCTTTATTTCATTTCAGTTCTGTTCTGCTAAACAAAGCCAAAAAGCAGTAAAGGTCTATGTTTGAGGTCGCAGTTGGACTGCATAAAGTTCAGGTTAAAAAGTTAGATCGGTAGAGGTAATAATAAATGGTAGAGGCGAATGCACAAAAGATACAGCAGAGCTTTAGACTATCGTTGAAAGAGGTGGTGAACGTTTAACTGTTCGCTACTATTTTCCAACATACGAGTGAAGCATACATTACTAAAATACTCATTACTGATAACTGCTCAGTATTTCGTTTTCGTCTTGATGCAATCCATTCTTCACTTTCAATATAAGAACCTGTTGCTATTCGGATGAAAATATGCCGAAGCATATAGAGCTTTTATTTTAAATTTCTTTTTATTTCTATAAGCAATTAATGAGTCTAATTAGGGGAACGTTCATTTCATTGAACGGGCAGCAGTTTTATTTTTTAGTTTTTGACTGCTATGCAAACGTGTTTCATTCATTTGTGATTGCTTTTAGGGTAATTATCGTTTAATAATAGATAGACCAAGAATAACAGCTTCATAATGAAGCTAATTTAGTCTTTGATCATTTTTCGTTTACTTGTACTATCAATGAACTCGAAGTACAAATATGCAAAAGATGAGCAAAGAACATAGAAGGATGTGGATCGAGGAAAAAAACATCAAATAAATATAAAATTTTTAAACACTTATGTGTGTTATGTGCTGCTATGAGACATGAATGAGCAGCAAAAATAGTGCGTTAACATAAAACATTTCTGCGTTAGAAATAACATCTAACATAATCGTCAGTTCAGTTTACTCGATTAGAATGCTGGAAACATGACCAGAAGATAAGAAAATGATTTTTGAGCGAGACGATGTCCTATTCTACAATATTGTAAGACAACAATGATGAGAAATTCTATCAGTTTGTCTTCGAAAGGCCAAAGTAGGGGGATGACGATGATGAAAGCTAAAAAAGGCGCAAACAATTCAAAAATTAGGTAGTCTTATTCTAGACAGGTGTGCATCAGAACCTTTCTCTTAGTGTGGTTTCGCCAGAATCAGTTCCCCTTGTTTATAAGGGATCCAGCGCCTATGAGTACAAGGTGCTTTATTGTTTCGACGAGATATTTTTGTAGTCAATGTGATTGGTGGTTGCAAAATCTGATTGAGCACTACTAGGCATTCTGGATGCAGTTGTTCAAATGGCATAAAATTTAAATATGAGAATCTGTTTTAAAAAAATTTTTACACCTAACTTTCACAAGACGTATCAGCAGGTACAACATTCTAATGCTGCACCAGTTCATTACTTATCGAATTCCTTCGGTTTCATGAGTGTGCCTCTCACGAAATAATGAGTTGCACACAACTAAGTCTGTACGTATAATTTTTGAAATTTTAAAATTGTATAGTAGTTTTTCTAAAAGCGATTAGTTTTTTATTTCCTTTAATACCAATTACCTGCTACTATGTAATCATGAGAGACCTTATGAAGCGGAAAGACTAGGAGCGACACACATAGAGTAACGTAAAACGTGGAGGACACATAATGCTGTTCATAATATGCAAAAAAATCGTCGAAAATTCCACTTGGATGGTTGTAAACTAATGTGGTAGGCCGGAAGGGAG
>JPKZ01001748.1:400997-423090 GCA_000803305.1 Toxocara canis
GGGGGTTGAGAGGGTAGAGAAGAGCAGAAAGTATGACACAAGCGTTATTCGTGGAAAATTTTTCTATGATCTTTGCCTACATCCAATTACGTGTTTCTTCACTTTTAGTTAGTCCCCACCTTGTAACATGGCGCTAATTAGTTAGCCACCATCTTGTAACATGGCGTTAAAAAAGTCTTCCTTCCACAGTTTTAACATAAGCACTTTCAATAGCAATATTATTTTCGTTATGCGTTGGCTATTTTTTCTTTTTTTATCGCTTGACTTGCTGCTAAGAATAAGCATATTTTGTGTTGCTTTTACTTCGGTTCATTTATTCGGATAACATCACTGGTGATGTTTTTATGCATAAAAATCGATCGTAAACATGGATGGTATTTTTAGCGTGCGTTTTGCTAGCATAATAATTAATATGGCATCGAAGTTCATAGAAGCTTGCTTAAGCTTGCTTGAGCTTGCTTAAGCTTGCTCAGGCTTATCTAGGCTTGCTATCGATCTGATCATCATGAACAAATAATTCTAAGAAACGAACATAACGTGAAACTCTAAATTTAGAGAAACCAATGAGCGAATACAATTTTATGATAGAATACAAAATGGACTAAACGGAATGGAATGCTTAAAACAATTAGCTCTTTTAGTTAGATAAGAATTGGCGAATATGAATAACTTAATGAAACCTGCCCTCTAACTACAGCGGAAATTTTACAAATAAACTGGGAGCCATTCCTCATCATATTGCTTGAGGAAGAATAACAACTGAAACACAACACATAATCCGCTAGCGTTAATTTTGAGAGTCTAAGTGAGAAAAATATTTGCAATCAATAGCGAGACTAAAATTACCAGAGAGATTTTATTGGGGTCAAAATGATGGAAACGAGAGTATGGGAAAGAGAGGGTAGCGCAAGAAATTTGATCTTTTTAAGGAGTTTGGGGAAGAATATACCTATCAGCCATCAAAGTGAACTCTCAGCAACGGTAAATACGACAAATCCGTCAACTTTTCTCGCAGATCTCTTACATGAATTTCTATCCAAATATAGCCGTTCGCCTTTTCGTGCAAAGATGCACACATTATTGAATATTTAACTGATTTTTCGGAAAAAAATTGCTTGAGTACCTACTGATATGCTAATTTACTCACAGTTTCATCATACGTAGTAACAATATTATATAGTAACCATTATTATATAGTATGCGAGTATAGTAATTCATCATACGAGTATAGTAACCATATTTAACTAATATATAATGTCATATAATCATATGATATGAATATTAATATTTATATAGTATATATAAATTATATATAAATATATATAGCATAGTATAGTAACGACCGTATATAGTAACGAATACCAAATTGGCGATAGAAATTTACAAGATCACTCCCATGAATCGATACAGTAAGTGACTTGAGTATAAAATAATATCCTTGAAGGTATGATAACACTCATTGCAATTGCATTTATTGTTGTGAGTGCAGGCTTGTATCGAAGGCACTTTAGAAAATGTGCAAATGCAGCGCCGCAGGGCAAAAACTAACATGCATTTTCACTGTTACAGCTCCCCACCAAGTACGCCTTCGAGGAGTTTCTCGCTGACGAGAATGGTGAGGCAAAGCTATTTTAAGGTGTGACGTTTATACAGCTTGGAAGCATGATTGATATGCTTGACTCATTTTCTTAACGCTTAATTAAGTTCAACGACCTAATTAGCAGAATAAAGGCTTGACTTGTATGGCTTCGTTCCCCTTCAATTATCAAAGTCATGAAGTTCACATCGCCCATGACATACCGGCATATTCATTCACTGATAGAATAATGGGAGGCTGAAGTGCCTTAACCTTCATAGCGGTGATACACAGATATAGGAACAATTAAGGAAAGGGAAAACAGATTCTAGCGGGAAGTAGAAATTGTGCTACGGGCCGTTCCAATGGCAATTCTGTCAAATGTGCCAAAAGCATGGAGATTCAACTATCTGTAGTTATTTTTTGAAGTTGTCCTCAAAAGTTTCGCATAGTACTGTTTGGAATTTACTTTAACAATATCGAAGTTGCTGACGAGTTTTTAGGAGTTATTATGCAATTATATATATATATATATATATATATATATATAAATATATGTATATATATATGTATATATATATATATATATATATATATATATATGTATGCCGATGTTTCCTTTTTCCTTTTTAAATGTTTTAAAAAGAATTCGTTGCTGTTAGCCTGAAATTTCTGGAATAGTTTTCTAATAACTAGAACAGCACTTTCAAAAATTTTGCCCCTCCACCTTTTGTAGATCTCATCAAATCCAATCAACGTGAATATCAATTCAGCACTCCAAAAATTGAAAAATACTTTACCTGTCATACGGTATTTGTGAATGTGCTGCTGTTCTCGATTGTCGACGATGCTGTATAATTGGTGCACTGATCTTACGTGTCGGATTACGCCGAATTGTTGTACGTGTATCGACGCTAATACTTCGAGTTTTATTTGTTGTGATAGCTGAGCAAACGTACGTTGAGTTTTGATAATTCTTATCATTTGTTGTTAAACAGAAGAATTGTCGTAAGGCTTGTTTAAAACCCGGCATTCCATACGCATAAATTAGAGGATTAATAGCGCATGAGAAATGCGATAAGACAACGGCGCTAAGCGTCATTGCAGTTGTTGAATGATATTGCGTAAAGAATAAGTCAACTGTATTCAACAAATATAACGGATACCAACAAATACTATACGTTAATACCAACATCAATAGAACTCGAATTAATTTTCGACGACTTCGTATACGACGTTCACGTTCACGTCCTCTTAGAAAACATTTTATTTGTTGTTCATCATCACGTATACGACTATAGATGCTCGTATAGCAGAATATAATAAGAATTGTTGGTAAAATAATTGTTCCAAAAAAAATCACATAAACTAAATAATGATAGCCAATTACATGCGTAAAATGGCATTCACCAGTGAAATTTTTTCGCATTCGGTCTGAATTTTGAACAGAAAATAGCGGTAATATTGCCACAAGTGCACCCATTGTCCATGCCATTGTAAGAAGAACAACAGCACGTTGATAGCGGCTTGTTTGTTGCATTAGTTGACCTTTGCAACATATGCTCACATACTTATCGATAGCAATCGCCAATAGATGGAATGTGGAAATCGTACAGAGAACACAGAGAATAGAATGTATTGCCAGGCATGGCATATACGAATGTGGTGCCCTTGTGAGGACGGTATAAACGGTTAGTGGTATACCAATTGTACCAGCAAGAAAGTCAGTTAGTGCCAGAGAGAATATATACGTATTAGTAACAGTGCGGATATGCTGCGTTCTCAAATAGACCCAAAGAACAAGTAAATTAGAAAGGGAAATATGCAATGATAGAAGTAGTTCAGCAATTGAATAAACGATACGAAGCGGATCCATTTCCAGATCCTATTAATGCGTTTGACAAACCCAGCTAATGTTGACGTGCTGTGGTGACCAGATTAGAGAGATCCTCTAGTTTGCCGAGTACAAGCTATATACGAATGGGCGGTGCTTGTAAGTCTATTCCAAAGAGTGCACATCACAACTAGAGGCAATATCACCCAGATTCCGTCCGGAATCCAAAAGATGAATAGCGTATACCAGAAACCAGCACCTTCGTATAGGTAACTGAGAGTACCTGAAATAAATAAATAAGATAAACAAAAACATCTACAAGATAACCTTAACATCTTTCATTTGCTCAAGACATGCAAACAAAATGGAGCTCATTTGTATCAACGTTACGATGCTGGCGATTGTGAATAACAATGCATGACTGCATTATGCTTAAGAAAATTTTTATGCGACAGTGTTCGAAAACAATGACTCTAGGCATAATGTGACCAGGTATTGAGAGAATTCCAAAGAGTTAAAAAGCTTTATGCGCATTGTCCTCCCGGATCTTCTCTTACACGCAACGATAGCATTCATTGCTAGCTTACTATCGAACTGCATTCTTCCTGTCGTTTTCTGGAGGTAACAAATAAAAGTTTGTGTCATCGTCACCGCATTCATTCATCTGTTTCCTAGTATATTTTAGGTGAGCTGATCGTTTTGGAGAGTTCATGAGAGAAGCTAACGGGAACGAATATAACGCACCTAAGCGACATGTGGATTTGAAGAAAGTTAAGACCGCTAAAGCCATCATTGTTTGCAATGTCCTTAATTGCAACTGTCGAAAAGTAAAATTATGTAGAATATCACTGTTTTTTTAAGGAATTTAAAAATCGAAATATTTTTAGGCTATTTCCTAGCGTAGTCTTTAAAAGTGCAGCCAAGCCGATCCACAAGGGAATTGTGGTAGGAATTATTAATATGAGCATTATGATTACGCTTGCCGAGTTTTTTAGCCATAGAGTATGACGGGACAGAAAAAAAACCGAAAATCACGATACCAACTGATCGATCACCATCGATGCTCATTGGGGTTGATCAAAACCTAGAGCACTTGTGTACAACAATACAAATTTTGAATGTAATGGTGAGAGTGATAGACCAGGGCCATAAAATGTAAAGAAAATTGTTATTGCTGAACATTTGCAAGAGAAAGCAGCGACCTCTTAAAATTGATACTACTGGGATTTCTTCTTTGTGTTTATACGGTGAAAATTACGGTGGAACGGAATCGCAAAAATCATCGCCCGGCACTAAAATATCTCAAATTTAAAAAAAAGAACCGGATCGACTATAAAGAGAAATCATATCACAAAGTTTGAAAAAGGGTTGTTTTAAGCGTTTGGATGGAGAAATTAGAGGCTTTTATTTCTAACGTTTCATAAAAGTCAATGATCAGCTACGTTCAAATCTCTCGTTTGTTTTGTCGAACAGATCGGAAAATCTGTTCGGCATAACAAAAGAGAGTTTTTTGCAAAAATGAACTTTTTGCAAATGAAAATTTCTTTGAAGTAAAATAGCAACGTTTTATTCAAAGCTGAATTCTACGGATCATAGCTGAATGCTAAACGATTTCCGAGTTTGCGCGGATTGTGACCCATTCGGCATCATGCATGTCAAATGTTTTCGAACAGGCTTAAACGGAACTGCTTAATGGAGCAAAGAATAGAAGCGAGGTGCAAATTTATCATTTTCAGTTTTTTTTGGCGCAGTGAAAGCGAAAATCATGGAAATATCAAAAAAAAAATTGTTTGCCACGAATATTATTTGCATCAAACAATTTTTCGTTTGATTGTCATTTTGTTATCATTTTATTCGATCATTGTCATTTTCAATTTAATTCGTAAATGCACAAAATTTGATGTGCATCGATAACAAGTTTGAAATGCATATTAGTGATCGTTAAACAATATTTATGAAGCACGAATTCGTGCCATAGCGACCGCCACAAAATGGGCTTCGGTATTTTCGTCTACGAGACATATTGCAAATGCAAAAAACGAAAAAAAAATAATCATGCATAAGCAGTTACTATCAAACGCGCCATTGAATGTGCCAGGCGTGATTTTCAGAAAAAAAAATACTGTTTGCGTAAACTATATATATATATATATATATATATATATAAAGTGCTCGCATAAATACGAACAGACATCACCGCCATGGTGTTCTTTGCAGATGCGAATGTCAACGCGCACGGAAGCAAATGAGCCGGATCAGAGAAATTTTCATTTTAAAAAAATGATTGGCGAAAAGCAAAAACATACCAAATGAACTGAGTTAAACAGAGCAAAATTAAAAAAAAAAAGAAATCATATATCATGATTGCTGCAACGGAATCGTCTAAACAATGCTGCAACGGAATCGCAATAGTTTGTTCTGTTTGAACGATGGCTGGCGTATAGGGGAACTTATATGAGGAAAAAGTAGAGTTATTAGTGGCAATCAGGACATTTAACGACTTTGATAAAGCCGTTTCCATATTTGTATTTGGAGCGATTGTCGCATGCGTTTCATGAACAATGTATGCACACTAGTTTCTTGAGAAACGTATGATAGTACTGTGAAGAGAATTTGCAGCGTATATATATTTTACAG
This sequence comes from Toxocara canis, assembly GCA_000803305.1. Taxonomy (NCBI): domain Eukaryota; kingdom Metazoa; phylum Nematoda; class Chromadorea; order Rhabditida; family Toxocaridae; genus Toxocara; species Toxocara canis. Next base: position 407,045 of record JPKZ01001748.1, read on the forward strand.
AATTTCGGAATTGTTATCAAAACCGTAGAGGATTTTAAACATATCACGAAATGCTTGCACGGACTGAAGCTTATATTAGAAGCGTGCATAGATCGAAAACAACTAAGTTCAAATCGGCATACTCGGCGTTCGATGGAGTAAAATTCATGCTGTAAAGAAATAAGAGAATGTTATCCATGGTAATCTTAAGTCTATAGCGTTGCATGTATTACTCGCATTGGCAAAGAAGAAACCTTTAAGAGTAATCATAGGTGCAAATCGTTACACGATTGACCGTCATTAAGCGACAAATGCCGTAAGACGCATAGCTAAAGCTTTCAAGTGAAGCATGCCAGAATGTTTTTGGTATTATGTTTTGCACGATAATGCTATTTCCATATTTGTGGCGAAACGTGAGTCTTTGTGCAGCAGCAATCAGTTTAACTTTGAGAGTTGAGAACCTTCGCTAACCTTTCACATGACTTGACTAATTTTATTTCTTCTTATCCACTTACAGTTACTAAACATCCTTCAAGTTTTATTCTTAAGTTTTAGAAGCATCTGACCCGACTTATACCAATGCAAAAATGCACGAATGTATTTCATTCGAACGCAATGGGTGAGGAGGGGGGGGAGCATTCGAAGTGGGTTCTTTAGATGGTAGCTAAGAAAGGATGAGGAATTTTTCGTTCGTTCGCTTTAATGACGAGCCGGAAAAACCTTCCCATCGCTTATTTCATCTTGTGGTGATCAATCACTGTTTATCAGTGAAACACTTTTTCTTGGTTACCTTATCATAACTTTTTGTTCTAGTACAGTCTTTGTTTATCAGTGAAACACCTTTTCTGTGTTACCTTATCATTACTGCTTGTTCTGGTAGTCTCATTGTTTTTTTTTTTTGCTGACAACGTCAGTAGTTTATTTTTCTGCATTATTATTGGTTTTGCTACGAACGTTCATGGTGTTGCTGATATGTTATGCTCATGATAAGGGGGTTTTTTTGGTAAACTATTCATTGAATGAGTGGCTTGATCACATATCAATGGACCCGTATGGCGAATGGTTCGCTATGGATTACAACAACAACAACGTTTACTCTCATCAACACAGACGCCGAGATCTTATTAATTATTAAACGAGAAAAATCGATGAGGGCACACATGTCGGCATCATAAAAAGTCATATTTCCATTAGGCTTCGCCTCAGACACTTTCAAAACGCCTTTTATCTCTACGGTATTCATGTGCGAAAATACAAAAGAATGCAATTGAAAACATGTTGCAGTGCAAAATGGCCGCATAAATGCATTGGATGACAACCGATACTACTGGGAGTATGTAATTGGGTCACTGCCATTTTAAATAATGGATTTGATGATGTGTAGTCAGTTTTCTTTTCGTTTTTTCCGTCTCCAATTACCACTACTAGAAATTTTTTGCCGCTTCGAAAGCGTATAACTTACATACACGGCAGTTCAACATGAGGAACAATTCGACCGCTTTTTACGCTTACCAGTAAAAATATAGCTGGACATGAGTGCATGAAGTTGTGTCTTACGAGAATGCAGTGTAAATTAAAAATTCGAGTTTAAGCCGATATTGTGATTGTATTTTCTCTTGTGCATTCTTGCATACAATATATACTTGTACGGATATTCAGGTCAAAAAACAAGCTTTCGCGAAGACGCGTAGTTCGTTAAGGTGTACTTTAAATGCTACACTACACGCAGTATTCGCTGTCGCTTTGGTTATATTTTCATGCGCTCAACATAAGACGAGCATGAGAATGAGCAACGTCTGATGAAGATACTAGAAAAACATCCCTTAATAGATTCTACCACCTTGAAAGTGAGGCAACTGAGGAAGTTGACGCTTTCTTTCTGTCATTTGCTGTCACTGCTTACGTTCTCAATTTGTTATAGCTCCTTGTTCTAATAGAAAAGTGTGTTACGATAACACACTATATGCTTTGGCAAATTCCTAATTCGGAAAGCGGTTTGCCGCGATGTCATGTTTGTCTATCTATCTAGTATCATCACATCGGCAACCATTGAACATAATCCAACTTCACCCTTTGCACAGTTTTAAAACATTTCATCCGTTCAAAAGTAACTACAACTCTTAACCGAATCAAAATTTCGCATTCATTTTACGACCGATGAAGTCTATATTCGGCCAGCAGGTCATAAAAAAAAGAATCGGTAATGGAAGATTCGTAGAAGCGATCACTTCGAAGAAAATTTCAATCTTCATTAGTTGTTAGCAGTTTGGAAAAACGACCGGCCTCATGGGTAAATCGCTTAAGTCCACATCGAGAAAACCCCCTCTCGCTTCGCCTTTCCTTCCCCCCNCTTAATACTTATTGCACTATTCGTGCAAGCCTCATATACAACAAATAAAATAGTTCATATGTCACGTTTTTGCAATGTTTGTTCCGAAGCAGACGTTCGATTGCTTTTTGCTCATTTTTGAAAGTCGTACTTGAGTATATCGAGTGTACAAGGCAACGAATAGCGACCCGAAAATGAAATTAGCTTCGTTGCGAAGCACCTCATTGATGCCCATTTTTAGTAACTGAAAACTTCCTTTTTTGAAGTAACGAGAACGAAAAGAACATATTCTTGGAAGATTTAAAGAGCATTTAAGTACCATCACAATCGGCCGATAGCGTATTCACAGAGTGATGGCAACGTGTAAGTAAGTAAGTACTCGCAACGTGTAAGTAAGTATTGCGCGATAGAAATAACGGTTTGGTTTAGAACCGTAACGTTTTGTTAAGCAAATTTGATTTTTCGCCTAATGGAATGGACAAGAAACCAAGATGTTAATGGCTATAAGAGGATCTCGAAACGCCATCGTTCCGCCTTATGCACAAATATTCCATGTAGCTAATCAATATTCAATAAGCTTTTATAATTATTCAAATTTCCTGGCGAATTGTTCAATTAGGAAGTGTATAAACGTTCGTGAAAATTGCGAACTGCAAATTAAAGATTTTCATGAGAACATTTCGTGCTAATTTTGTATAAATTAGTTTGGTTCTAATTTGCAGCCATACTCAACATGAATCATTACGCTCGTAAACGGTTGGTGCCCTTTAGCGTTCATCTGCAAATTTTATTTTCAACAACCCCACCATGAATTTGATAAAAATGTGTAAATATTTTATGCATAAGCTTACGTGTTTCCAGCCGAATGGTTTTTGTATCTAAATATGGCTTCGAATAACTAAACGAGAAAGCAGGCATAAGCACAAGGGCCAAAGTACATAGGGGCCAAGCCGCAGAAAATATTATTTGTAAATATAATAGGCAAATTGTTATAAGATTTGTAAACAGCTACAATGATAAGCAGAGCATAGAAATAAGTTGTCTTTCGAACTACTTCACGTATACAATGTGATTGTTGCTTATTACATGGCAAGCAAGAGCTACTGATAACAACAAAGTTCCAGTATATCAAAGAAACCAAATGATTTTTTGTTTTACTATTTGCATAATGGAATGGGAGCATGTTCATAGTGAAGATAAACGAACAGAAATGGAGATAAGTTGAGGATATAGGTCTAGGATTTACTACATCCTTTGATCAGTCGTTTAGAATCTGAGCTATGATAAACGTTCACCAACTAAACCATACATTCAAAAGTTCAACCAATGAGAACGCAATACGGATTAATGGTTATGAGCGCTCGAAATGAAAATAGCTCATAATTAAATGTTACCTACCGGCGATGAATTTTAGATGAAAACTACTTTAAGCACGGTGACCACGTTGAGTTCAGCAACAATTTCTGCTCTAGATAATTGCTGAATGATGACAAGACTAGCATTTAAATTGTAATCGCTTCCTGTTAAAGGATAAGTTGAATTATTTTGGTGATTATTACCGTATCGTCAATGAACCTTTAACTCAGTATATAATCAGTTTGTGTACTATAATAAATTATCGTTAGCAAAATCGAACAACAGAATGACTATGACTCATAAAAATATTAGCGAAACTAATAGAGATGATATTCATCAACATTGAAATTTTCTTTTGCAACATTCGTTACGAAACCCTTCAGAAGTAAAACAGCAGAAAAATTTTCCCAATTGATTCAACGAAATCTTTTGACGGCGGATAAACCAATTACGTCGTCAATGCTGAAAAATTTAGAAAAAAAAACTTTTCCCTTTACTTCTCACGGGCCTAGAGGCTTTCTCGCCGAATCTTAAGCGCGCATTGTACGCTTTTCACGTGACGAAATTCTCGATAATTTCTGAACGTTAAGCATTCGAGAAAAATTTGATGAAAATTTGATAGTTTTAATTCGAAGAAGCTTTTTTTTTCTTGCAAATGTTAACATATATTTTTACGCAGTTCTTTTACCCAGGTTTAATTACCCAGGTTCGAGCTTGTAGCGCTGTGATTATGGCTTTATGAGTCGAAGCGTCAGCATAAATATATCAAACCATCTTTCCTGATATATTTTATGGTCTCAGCCGCAACATATTATACGAACATTTTAATGCAGTTCCCCATAAAACTATCACTGAGCTAAATCCTCAATTAATTTTCGCTACTTATAGGTAAATTGCCTGAGCGCGATCGTAGCACTGGTGAACTGATACATTTTTTTCTTTTTTTTTGTTCTTTATTGCTTCAAGACCTGTATACCATGTCTTATGTAGCACAAACACTATATGAATATATAAATATAAATTATCGGCAAGATAATTTGATAATTTATTCGGGCAAAGAAAATATCAATCCAATTTGTTGCATAGATGATCGATGAAACACTTAAAAATTCAAAGTCAGCTTTGAGTTGTTTTTGGCATATTTTGTTCATCAAAATTTGAAGTTTTTCTCTTAAAAAAAAAGCCTCAAATTTTGATGGACAATTTAAGACAAAAATTTTTGAAATCTAAGACGAACAAAAGTCGATTGAAAATTTTGTATTATGGCGAACAAAGTGAGATGAGATTGTTAAAATGAGATCAGCGAAAACAGCCTTACCATTTTTTTTGAGAATTAAAAGGAAGTGAAAAAAAATTTGGCAATTTTGGCGGACAAAAAAAATTTGGCAGAAATTACGAACAGATTTCTCGTGGCATCACATTTTCACAGAATCTTCTTAAACGTAATGTAGCCTAAAGAATTCGCGGAACACAGTGAAAATCCTGTGCAATTCTGAGAGGAGATCGCAATGTTAATCGAATGGCCCGGTCAAATTCTGAGAAATCTTCGTTGCTTACAATCGCCTAAAATGAAATAAACTTGCAGAAAGGATTTGTCTTATAGATCATAAGATAAACCCTTTACTGTTTCTAGCCTACGAATAGCGCCTGATCAAGATCGTTTATGAGCCACTTCTTGTTCGCGTGAGTTATTTTACGCTTGAAATGTTCTTGCAACTTTGTTGTATTAGTAGCACTTGATATGGCTAAATTTGGGAAGATGAGCGTTCTTTCGTACTGATCGACGAATCGGGTTCAGAAAAAAAAGGGCGTTTCCATGTGAGCTGCTAAGTATGGTGCGTCTATGTGACTGCCCTTCCGCGGTGTTAGGGGCGATCATGCCATGTTCATGGAAATAGATGGACAAAAATCACGTAAACTGTTACCAAGTAACGGCGAATTATTAAATAATGAGTTACTCTAAAACATAAGTACACGCCAGCTAAAGTTTCAATGGACCATCCTATCCTTGTGTGCGTAGTGCATCGAAAGAAAGAGGGGGTAAACCATACTGATAATATCTATTTTGAGTTTCTTATATTAGAAATCATTAAGAAATCTTTATTAATAAAGATATTATATTCTATCTTTGAAAATAAGATTTGACTCTTCGAAATTTTTAACGGTCGCTTCGAAGCGACGACCGAAGATATTTCGAGAAGAGAACTGCATAGGATAAGATCACATGAAATTACCTGCATGAAGCACATAAATATAAACCCTTTGCCCAAAAAAAATTCCGAAATTCCCATGAGCAATCGAGAAAAATGGTGAGGCAATATTGGTAGAGTGCACACTTTTGCCGTGTATGAACTCTCGTGACATTTTTGAATGAAAATTACACGATTGAAAACGACAAAAAATTTTCTACGTAAACGATAAATGGTTAATGAAGAGATTGAATGCAATCATTGTTCTTTACTTAACTCTATGATTTTGCCGCGCCTATTTGTAAAAGTTCTTCATGCTATTCCTAATTCGTATATGGCAATAAATTACAAACTGCATACGACAAAGTATATTAGTTGTTATGCTTATAAATATGACTCATGATTCTTCTTAGAAAAAGCAATAAACCTATCTCGATCTTCAATAGCTTTTATACTTTTTCGTCCAATTGCAATTTGCAATTATGGTGCTGTTATATCTGTTCATACAAATGTGTTTATATGTGTCTATCTGTTCAAATCGGAAACAAACCACAGAACCGATAACATTAAAATTTAATAGATGCGTTCTATGCTCTAGGAACACGTTCAGTTATGTTCCAAACCTGTGGGACCATTAAGAGGATTAAGGTGAGTCCACATCGGAACATTTGCACGCATCGCCGGGTAGAATAAAATTTGAATATTCGCCATTTCTAACTGATTTGTGTAATGTGCTAATTTGATAGTCGAAAATCTAAACCTTGTCAACCGATAAACGTCGATCCTCATTTGCCATCTTTCAAAAAATCAAGTCGAACCATATAGACAAATTTCTTCCTCATTTGCTTGCATGTAACCATAAATAAATATACTAAAGCTTTCGTGCGTAAATATCATTGTTGCGCCCTTTCGCATGATTTCATGTAAACATAACCAACTTCTCTTCATGCGTACACTTATGGCTCATTTTTTTAAAAAAGTAAGCTCATTTATCGTTAATGAGTGATGCGAATAACATTAAACAGAGCCGATGATTCATTGTTCCTTTACATACTTCCAAGAAAAGTGTACACAATATAACCATTGCATATGAAAATGGCCTAGTTGGATCGTTTATATACCTTTTAAAGTATCGGCAAGATGCCATTGCCTTAACGAATTTCATAATCCATGATATTTAATTAACGAATTCCATGATGCATGATTCCTAATTAACGAATTGCATGATATTCAATCAATGAAACTATTCGAAGGAGGTGATCAGCGATCGAATTACATCGAATGTTGAACGACAATTTGCTCTCATCAACTACCTATAAAGGATATGAGCAAATGATAGTCACCGATAAGCAGATAGAACGCAGCAAGATCTAAGCTGAGGAACTTTTCGAATAAAGATGGTACAAATGGGAATATATTGTTTTGATGGCTGCCGTCATAAGATTGAAAGCTGCAGGCCAATCTACTTCCACAGTTACTAATTCTCGAATAAGCATCAAATATAAAATCGGATTAAGCATACTTTCGAACTTTGCAGCTACATTATAATAGTTCGAGACACTACTGTTTAACTTGGCAATTTGCATGTAGACGAATAATTTAAAGAATTCATTTAAAGACTTTTGAAGCCACTTACACCTTTGAGGCATGAATTATTGAGCGCCAATAATCTGCAGTATATTCGATCGTTATGGTGAGGAACCGACCAAAGAATAGTGATGATAAGAGGGGAGGTGGGGGAGGGGGGGAGAGGAAAAAATACTTTTGCTAAGCTCTGTGAATAAGCATTACGAATACACTATTCGTCCAAACGGTACGTCTATGTGTAAACGTATGCAATTGTAATGGAATACGATCACGCACCCTCCCCTGCAATACGGTATTGCCTGCGTTTAGTTTAACAATCTCGAATAAAAGGCGGACAGAAGAAGGAAAATGCTCGTTGTAAATTTGTTATTCGTTCAGTCACTTTCGAAATGCAAATCTAGAAATAACGAGAACTGCAAAATCAAAATAAAGCATAAAATTTGTGTGGAATGAGCATATTCAGCGATATTTGTGTTACGTAAGAGTAGGAAATTCGCAAAAAAAAGCTCCTAATCTCGAAGCTGGACCCGAATTCTAGGTAGCTCTAACACCGAGAACGGAAAAAGAATGCAGTGTGTAGGGGGCGGGGGTGAATGGGGAAGGGGAGGGAGGGAAAGGAGAGGATACGTGATCGTATTCAAATGATGAAGCATGAAAATTTCAGATTAGGAGAAAGGTTTACTTTCGAATTTTAATGCACTTAGCGTACATTTGAATATTTTCTTTAGAGTATCTATTTGAAAAATTTGTTTAGTAGGTCCAATCGCTGTATGAACGGAAACGCATAGAGTTTGACGAAATGAAAGCTAGCTGTTTCTTTTCTAGATGGGAATGATTTATGATGTGTCGCGCCATCACGATTGGATTCTCAGATTGAATGAAATGCTATGGATCGGATATCTGTTTTAGGGAAATGATGGGATCACCAGATGTATAACATATTTCGCATAATGTTTTATGGGTGTATATAGGAATCGATATATATATATATNATGGCTAATGAGGGTATGCGAATTTTTTTTTTTTAACGCAGAATTCAACTGATATGATGAAAACAGCGCTCTAGATATATACGGCTCCTTCGCAAATTATAGAAGAATCACTGCAGACAACTAGATTCAGCATTTACCAAACCGAATGTAATCAGTGGTTGGGATAAGGAACTAGGTAATTGCAGAAATGAGAGCAAGCACTTGCATATGTTATCAACGTTGCCCTGACGTTTCAATCTAGTTTGTTTCCTATGTGATTTTCGAGCCTAAGGATATAATCAGAAGAAATTGCATCGAATCGAATTACGAAAAAGACACGTGTGATAGGTAAAAATCGCATAAGTAATTTAACTTAGGAAACAGTATAAAGTAACTTAAGAAACAGTACAAAGTAATCACTATCGTCTTGTCTCAGTGAATCGCACTAACGCTGAAAGAAAAAGCACACAACGTAGTTGACGAGCAGTGATCGAAAAAAACCTTCAGATGTTTATGAATGTCAGGAATACAACTTGTTGATTCCCTGAGGTGATCGAGAACGAAAAAAAACGAGGAGATCAGTTCGCTTTAGCAACGGATGTGAGAAAAAAATGAAGGACGATCTACCCCAGTGGAACAATGAAGATAGGTAAAAAGAATGCCGATGACGCTTTAAATTTTCTGTTTGCAAAAATTTCGTCGATAATTTTTTCCACAATCTCACTGTTTTAGACTTTCAAAAATATATCGCTGTGACGGTCGGTTATAGCGATGCGCGACAGCACAGCTTATCATCTGACTGTCTATTGAACTGCTAAGTACAAGCGCGTCGCATCGCTTATGATAGTCTATGAATTTTTAAAGTAACCAAAGTACTTTGCACTAAATAGTAAGTATTTTTTTTGCGGTTACGGAGAGGATACATGATTTTGTAAAAACTTAACATTCCTTAAGTGCTGTTCAACTTCGTTAACGGTTCAACGAACAAAATACTTCGAAACGGTCACTACAGTCATCTCTATTCCTTTTCGGCGAGAACAGATTTCTTCCTAAACGGAAACTTACTCATCGAATTTTTAGTATTTGAACGGTCTACTAAGCATGCTGATGCTGTTGGATTCCTTAGCCACATGGCAAAATTCCTACTCATTTTAATTTAAATAAGTAAAAGAGCGCGCCAGCAAGGCCGACACGCTTTGATGCTTGTTTATCCAACAAAGCGGTCACCATTCGCTCAACATATCCACGAACTAACAATGAAGAAAATTCAAATCTCAAGCGAACCGACCGATCGAACATAATAGCCAATCAGTGAAAATGTAAGGAAATCTTTTTTCGAAACTCGACAAATGGAATGTGCAATCCAGACGATTGAAAAAAATATAGAAATTTTTTGTTCTCATTTAAGAAGGCAAAAATTTCCCGTAGATCGAAGAACATTTGATAAGCTGTAGAGGTGATCCTTTCGGGTAAATTATACCTACAAGGGTTCATAATTTCGATAGTTCAAGAGTCGGGGTCACTAGATAGACAGGTAGACAGGCACACACACATATACATGGGTATGGAGTCATCACGATGTGCTCAGCAAATTGCCAAACCGCCAAAGCGCATAATAGTTAGCCAACTCGAAATGCCCTCCTGTTCGCTAGATTCTAGCTTGAAATTCACTTCTATCAAGCAAGAATCTGCAAAGCGGAAAATGCAAATAAAACGCCCCTAATGGAACAAGAAGCAATTGTTGTACTATCGGCGAAAGCTAATGGAATGATGATTTATGGGGAAGATTAACAAGCATTTCATACCAGTCGATTGGACATATCATTCAAAAGGGTATGTTTATCGCAATTGGCTACCGGTTGATTATCGCCATATTCGAGAAACTCTCTAATGATCAACTAATGGTTATAACAACTATCACTGATAATTGGCAGCACGCTCAAAGTGCACGGATCAACTTGCGCATTAATTTCAAAGTATCCTAATTACTCACAAATTGCAAAAACAATGCACCTACCTGGTGCTTAATTATTCTCTTATCTTTGTCCCGCTTCCTGATTCCATTAGTGTCATTTTGAGTAAAACATGAAACATCATTTGTTTATTTAAGTGTAAAAGACAGTGGTTTATCATAGACAAATTTGCCGCTATATTTTCCCTATGAGTGAAGGAAAAATGTCTTGGGTGGCAAATTCCTTGATCTCTATGCCTGTCTATATGCTTGTCCATGACTGCTCTTGATCACTCTAACAAATCAAGCAAGGCCCGTTAGATCCGTCACGAGCAAAAATACCCAAGAACTTCGAATGTGTTGAAGAGCGAGTTTCAAAGTTTCTATAGCTTTTTTCCTATTTCTGACCATTTTTTTGTCTATCATGATATTCATTCCGTTGGTTCTATTTCGAACCAAACTGTTTAGCAAAGATTTTTTACGATCGGTTGGCCGAGTGGAACCCTAGATCTAAAAAGGGCAAAATGATCACTGGGATGAAAATTTTAAACACGATAATTGTTCTAGGTGGTCGAGCAACATTTAGAGGCTTCATGCATAATAATTCGTTGACGATAACGTGGAGACAATAAACAATACAATTACGGTTAACTACAATGTTTTTACATTCAGTGATTCCGAACATCTGTCGAACGGTGGTTTCCAATAAAAGCATATTAAACAATGACTAAGTGGAACAACTAAATAGTAACTCAAAAAAAAGACGGTTGACATTAAGCTAGACAAAACGATCGCCGGTTGTGATTGATTTTTTGCTCTCCTTGGTACAGATAACTGCAACGAGCAAATGCCGATACGTGTCACGGGGTTGGATAGCGGCACAATAGACAGCTTATTCATTAGACCATCCTGTTACGATAAACTAACCGTCAGTTTTGAAACCTCATGTTTTTACTTCCTTTTTCATTTGGTGACTATTCACAGAGATCGATTCCATCTTATTACAAGAATATAAACGACTGAAAACACGAAAGAAATCACGGAAATAAGGAGACGAAAAGGAATCCAATATATGTATATTATTTCAGAATGCTCATTTTGCTCATGCAGCCAAAAAGCGCTCTCTTCAGAAGGACGGCTGTTCAGACGAAAGAGGAACAAAATGCAAGTTGCATCCATGTATAACAATATCCGTGTATTGTATCGACTGGCTTATCAAACCGACCGCTTTCGTGAACATTTTGCTGATAATGAAGAGCGTCAAGTTTTATCGGACCCAATCACCCGTACATATCTCTCTATTATTGATTCGGTTTCTGCAACCTTTACCGGCTTTTTCGAATGTACGCGAAGTTTCCACCCCTCTAAGATGAGTAAATACTAGTTTCTCCAGGATCGATGAGTTGGTTCCAATTTCAAACCATTTCCTTAAAATCGACTTCAGTGTTTCTAAAGTTGAAACTATTATAGAGTCAGGTAGACGGTTGCATGAGCCGATAGACAAACATAGGAATAGAGAGATACATATACGAACGGACAAATATAGAGGAATGGAGATACACATGTAAGAACAAACAAATAAGTACAGAAATAAAGGTACATATTACGGGAATAAAGAGGTACATATATGAATATACTACAGGAATAGAGAGGTACATACACGAAAATATTACAGGAATAGAGAGGTACATACACGAAAATATTACAGGAATAGAGAGGTACATATACGAAGATGTTTTTGAAACCGGGCGCACTAAAAGGCATATTGCAAGGAAGGTGTTCTAATGCAATTGTTGCGACAAAGTCATTAAAGTTTCAAGTGGAGATCATACACGTAAAAGTAAATGGCCGTTCGTTGCGTGTAAGTTATTAAATAGTGAAAGTTTTTTGGCAAATTGAAACGCAACGATGCAACATTGAGACTACAAACGTTAAGAATCGATAACTAGACGGTGGAATGTTATTTTCAAACTATGATTCGATTCAAAAGTACTATAAGTTCATTTCATATGCGAGAATGCGGAGTCAACGTAACCGTATTGGTACTTGCCAAAGAGGCCGACTTTTTTTTTTAAATTTTTGAAAGTGAACAGAGGCAATCGATATGAGAGCTTAATATTCCCGTTTATTGTCTTGCGGAGTGCGTATGTAAAACTTCATTGTACTTATAGGATGGCGAAAAAGTTCAGTTGTACTTTTATGTTTAAATATTTGAATTGATTGACGAGACTCAGCATCGTATCTCATTTAAGAGGACAAATTGTGAACACTTCTTAATTGTAAGCAAAGATTATGCAAGCAAGCAAAGATTTATGCGACAAAGATTATTGTGTTTCGCATTTCTCAATTAACGTCTCTAGACGACCCATATACACCTTGACAGCCTAAGCATCTCTTCACATTAACCGATAGGCGACCGCATATCGTCTATATCATCATTTCTGATGCGAATGCTGAAGCGAAACGAGAAAGACACAAAATCTCAATCGTTGATTGTCACGAAATAAAATGGATAAAATGAAATTCAGAGATTCTTTCGTTTGAAATTCAGAAATTCCAAAAGAAAAGACAACGAAGCTTAAAACAAAAACAATGATAAATGAATAACGGAATCGTTCGATTGGTGCTGATTCACTTCATTGATATGGGCATTATTTTTCGATCGGAAGCTGATAAGTTTGATAAGCAAGCATTTTTTTCGAATAATTTTAGAAAAATGCTTTATGTTTTTTAGAGCGACTACCGAGAGATTTTCGACGAATATTGTCAACTGAAAGTGCATAAATTTATCGTCTAAGAATTACTGTTTTATCGTTGCATAAAGTATAAGGCTTTACTCATGGTTGGCTGATTTTTTGTTTTGCTAGGACAAAGCAATATTTGCGATGGTAACCAATATTGAACGATCTCATATTATCTAGCCGCTTGCCTTGCTCTTCTTGACGAGACTATGCTGAAGACTAAAGCAAACTAGCAATGAAATTCAGAGCAAAGTGTTAGAACTAGTGAAGAGTGAACATTGAAAACGTGCCTCTTTTCAAACGTATTTAAACCAAATCAAGTGAATGTCACAAGCCGTTTGTATGTGTGGAGATCCATCGCGACGTTCGTTCACGAAATCATCGTTGATTAAATTAGAGTCAAGCACATCAATTGCAATATCGGTTTCACATCATGAAGACATTCGGCCGCTTAATTAGAGAAATCTACATAAATTAAGCTCAAGTTTTAAGAAATCGTGAGAAATTTACTAAATACAATCAAATTTTGCTAATGAGGAGATGATAGGCGTATCAGCAAAACGAAAACGTTCGGGCATAAACGAGTACTTCGAAAAAGTTTTATTAACGTATTTCACTGTATTTTGATACCTTAAAATGTGACGACGTATGCCTGACGTTTTCGATTTTCTACGATCGTAGATGCGTTAATAAAATTTTCATGAAGTTAGCTTTACGTGCTCATAAGTTAAAAGCACTGAGGAGAATGATAAGCACTTATGCATATGCATAAGCACCATACTAAAATCGCTGCCCTTTAACACACAAAGTCGAACTTTAATCATGTACTGAAACTTGCAAAAAAAAAAACGTTTTTAAAAGCAAGGTGCCGTGAAATGCACAAACGCTACTGCATGATCAGTGCTCATTAGCCAAACGCTATTTACAAGGCGATAAGATGGCAGCATAGCAAAACGGAAAGAAGAGTATTTTTTTTTAAATGAGCGTGATTTTTTAAATTGGTATAATTTTTGAAAAAACTGGCGTAATTTTGGAAAACCGCATAATTTTTTGAAAAAATGAGCATAATTTTCCAAAAGAGGATCGGATGACCATCAAACTAGTACTTGTTTGTGGGAAAGAAAACGGGATTTTCCGAAAATTTGGTCTAATTCGTGAAATATTTTTCTGCTGTTTGGAATATCACACTTCATTCTAGTGAAAGAAAATTTCTTCTCTAAGATGTTCGTATAGGAAGATTTGTGAAAGTGGCTTAAGAGAACGTTTGATCTCAAATTCGGGCAAATATGAAAAATGCCAATTTTCATATTTTCGCCGATATTGAAGCGAAGCTTTTTAGCGAAAAAAATGCACGTAATTTACATATCGTGCAAAATAAGTGAAAAAAGTTGAATTGTAGTCTGAGAGCAGAATATTTGCCACCTCGACGTAATACATATTTAAACTACGTTTGAATATGTATTGCTTCGAGGTGGCAAATGTTACACGTGTACATAATTAACTATGCAATCATTATCATATCAGATCGTCCATCTGCTATTTGCTAAAAGAACTTAAAGACTTCTTCAAAACTACAGGAGGTGACAGTAGGCAAGCATTTGAACACATGAAGAAATTAAGTACTGAGTATGGAAAATCCTCGGAAAAAAATGAGGAAGTATGAAAGATTCTTGTTATAAATTAAAGAAAGGAAGCTTTAAGTATGACAAATCCATGGCAAAAATTGAAGAAATTAAGTTTCAAGTATAAAAAATACTCGGCAAAAATTGAGGAAATTAAGTTTCAAGTATGAAAAATCATCGGCAAAAATTGAAGTAATTAAGTTTTAAGTATAAAAAATACTCGGCAAAAATTGAGGAAATTAAGTTTCAAGTATGAAAAATCATCGGCAAAAATTGAAGTAATTAAGTTTCAGGTATGAAAAATCATCGGCAAAAATTGAAGAAATTAAGTTTCAAGTATGAAAAATCATCGGCAAAAATTGAAGTAATTAAGTTTTAAGTATAAAAAATACTCGGCAAAAATTGAGGAAATTAAGTTTCAAGTATGAAAAATCATCGGCAAAAATTGAAGTAATTAAGTTTAAAGTATAAAAAATACTCGGCAAAAATTGAGGAAATTAAGTTCTAAGTATAAAAAATCCTCGATAAAAACGAGTAATATTTAAATTGAATTTATTTGTTCGAGGCACTATGCACGACATTTTTGGGCCATACAATAAAAATATATGTGCGATGATCGACATAAATTAATTATTTGAATAGAGGACGAATTGTTGTTAAGTGATGGCTGTACGTTCATGCAGGAAATTTTTATATTCATGAAAAAGCTTTCTCCTCACAGAAACGATAAAAGTTCAATGTCAGAAACGGAGGCAATATAGCCTTTCGACTATTGAATTCATGGAATCGCTTACATGATAGCATTGCCTCATTCTAAAGATAGATCAAATGAAGGCAAATGGGGAATGCCTTCAAGGAAAATTGCTATTTTCGGTACTCCTCAAATGAAAGCAAATGGGAAATTCCTTCAAGAAAAATGCTATATTCGATACATACTTCTCCAACCACACTCTCAATATACGTCCTTGTTAGATTTAATGAACTATCAATCATTTTGAATCATTTATTTGGCTAACTCTATCAGACGACGTAAAGAATGAGAGTAAAGAGTGACGAGGCTTAAAAGGCTTATTAATAGATAAAATCAAAAACCAACTACTAAGTAACCCACTTTGCAATCACCATTTATTGTCATTACTTTTTAATAAAAATTCTATCGCTGTTGGCTATATCATGAATGAGCAAATAAAATGAAAGGAATAAACTATTGGCAATCGGTAAAGAGGAAACTTTAAGCGAAAATTTCGTGAAGTCCGTCCGGAAGATTCCATCATACAATTTTCCTTTACTAACCATTTCGACGAATAACTCTTCCATACCC
>JPKZ01001748.1:424878-437237 GCA_000803305.1 Toxocara canis
ACCTTCCCTCTCCCTTTTTCCCACGATTCGCCATCAGTTAGTGTTCGCATGTAACTAACGCAAGTTGAAAGGCCAACTGAGAACGTCAGTCTTGATGTCCACGTCAGAATTACACTCCCACAAAGGTGCTAGCAGATAGTTCGGAGAAAGGAAAGCTAGATTTGAAAGGCTCTCAGTAGAAGTACAAAAAGGGAGATGCAACGCTATAACAAAAGAAAATTTGTAGTCGAATGTGTTTTTTACTGGATTGGTGATCAATTTCAAAAGAAAATCGAACGACTAAAGATGTTTTCAAAAAGTTTAAAAACAAGATGATTTGAAGTGGAATTCAGTAAAGACCTTTAAAAACGAATTTCTGATCAAACAACCGACTTTTCCCAATAGTGTTATCGTATGAATGAACCATTTTCATTTCGCATGAGACTAAACTTTGTCTTTTTTGTTGTTGCAGCACTTTATCTTGACAGTTTTCACACTCTGTACCCGTGCCATTTGTTGCCCTGATTTAGCATTCCTATACAATAAACAATCTGTTTGTATCTTATCAAGACTGTACCACAAATGTCACAAGCAATGAGATGAAGCTAAAGATCATAGTTGGTGCCAGTCTACGAAAATGTCATTTTTCGTCGTCCGCATTAAAACAGCAGTAGTTGGAAATACAATTTCTCTTTGGCGTTTTCTCGAAATAAGGCTGACTTTAAGGAGAAACATGCCACCTTGTACCAGGCACGTTGCGACGACTAGCATTTGTATCCCCTTCACCTCTTCATTAAATCTGCTTTCTTACCATTTCAGCTTCCTGTTCATTTGGTGACGTTCAGCTAAAGTCATTTCAAACATACTAAAGATTTTTAAAGTTACGCGAACTTTTTTATTCGCAAGAACCTGCATCTTTTGCGCTTTCGAAACGCATATGAAAAAAGTTTCTTTTCTTTTCACTGCAGAAACACGTTTTAAAGTTACCGTAAGGTTACCGCGAAGAGAAAACGAATTCGTTAGTCCATTTTTTTTTTGATCACCGATCATCTAAGCATCCCTAATACACCAAAGAAAAAGGGTTAGAAATGTTTGTAAGCTCATCGTTCGCACTTCAACTATCTTCCGAGTATACATAGTGTTTCGTCCATATGGACCTTCAAGAAGTAAGAAGTAAGAAGAATCAGTACGTTTCGATGAAACCAGCAACAGCAGAAAAATTCAACAAAATATGCACGGAAAATTATCACTAAAGTACCATTGAAAAGACGTTGCTTAAGGGCGCTATGAAGCTGAATTCGGATGCCTTAGAATAAGTGAAGCAACTATTTCAATATTCCGAGGCGACGATATACATGTTATTCGAAGAGATATCAATTTATATGTCCACTTATTTCTTAAGTACTCGCATCGATTTCGTTTCATATTAACAAAAAGCATCCACAGCATTCCCTTTTCATCAACATTTTTCGACCGATCCTCCTCCCTCTAAGAGGAGGGCTTCATGCAATGCAGCATTCGGAAGACAGGACCTCTGGCAACAGAGAAATGTAATCAATTCGGTCGCTTGCCGACAATGCAAATGATACAATCTAAATAGAACGCAACAACAGGAATCTATTCCTTGTACCTACAACTGTTCAAAATAGGCACAATTTCGATGCCGTGATTACTTATCAAATCAGCATGCGGTAGAATATTCAGTCCAGTCTCACTGAGCACAAGAAGTCACCATTACAGGATACCTGCTGATATTGTGATAAGAAAAAAAACTGAGTGCGTTACAGGAGCTGGAGGGAAGTACCGCAAGCACGGTGTTACGAACAGCGCAAAATGACGACCTAAATAAAAATGAACGATCAAACTAACGGTTGCCTGAAGTAGAGTTCAAGAAATTACTCATTAGCTGCATCCCTTCAAATAAAGCAAATACGGGCCGCACAATGCAGTTATTAAAAACAAATGAAGGACAGCGCTAACTAACCAGGTGGTGGTTTGATATACATAACCATATAAATCAATGTTTTCCAGAAAACGAACGCACTTGAAGTGAATGCCGTCAGCACAGCATGTCGTGAGTCTCGTCGAGCCTCAAATATGCTAAATAATTCTGCTAACAATTAGTGGGTTAGTGAAACATTAATATCGGGTGACTTAATAAAAAACTAATTAAAGAAAGGGAACATATAATTACTATGTGATATTTCTGCTAAGTTCAATAATGCTATGAGTGCCATGACAAAAACACTCAGAATGGCCCATTTGTGTAATTGAGTTTTTCTATTCTGAGAAAAAAATTCCGCTCAATGCTTTTCATTCTTTCCAGAAAATAGTCTAGCAAATATAAACATGGCTAAAGAAAACAATAAGAAAAAAACAGCTTATGAAAAATTGTTTTCGATTCTCGATTTCCGCTTCCTGCATTACCCTTCACGAATGTACGAATACTTCACAGTGTAAATGCTTGTATTAAAGTTACTCTACTATGAACACTTTTTTGCATATCCTGTAAATGTTGAGTCATCCTTTTTATATTTATGACGCGCCAAAAATTTATATGAACTCTGCTTGTAAATTGATCTTATTCCGTTCACCTTCACATAGATGGAAAAACGTTTACAATTTTAGACTGCTCAAGACCTTTAGGAGTTCCTTTCGGGGGCAAAGCTTTGATGAAGGATTTAAAAGTAATACACATCTTTATCGTATTTGTTGTTGCGATAAACATTATTTTAATGCTTTTTTAATCAACTCTGGTTTGCCAAAGGTGCATCGCAGTTCCGCTCGCTTGCTCCTGAATTGCTTTTATTTAGTGCTCCGTTTCCATTTCCTATTCCGGCTCTGAGACCCTAAAAGTAAGCGTCAAGTACGCTGAAGTCCTGTCTCTTGTCGCGTGAGCTCAATAATCGCGGAAATGCGGTTATGATTATCACCACTAAAAAACCTCTCGGATGCAGCCTTACTGTGGACCAAATGAATTCAGAGTGATGGGTGGGCGGTATTCGGTCGCAGCAACCAGTCGCAGCCCACTCCCCATCCTTTCCCTTACCTCCTTCTGCCCTCCCCCCACACTCCTACCTCCTACCTTTGTCCTTCCACTTCTCCCTCCTTCCCCACCTCTCCCTCCTTCTCTACTGTGCTGTTCGTTTATGCCTTGAAATGTAAGCATACACCGTTTCATGACAGACGAACGGATCTATGCACAGTTGTAACAAAGATAAATTCGCTATTGCAAATTGAGTTTATAAGCTGATGTCAATATGTACAAAAATATGAGAGAAATGAGCTTGCACAGAATTACTCAACATACCATAATTAGTGCAGCGATATTCATGATAATTTCGATAATCATAACTCGTCCCGTTGCCATAGTTACCACATCGTTTTTGTCCGCATATCGTAGATCTACATCACTGTAAACGTTCCCTGCAATTTCTTTCTTATTCTTATCTTATCACACAGCATATCATAATCTTTCCAGGATTGTTCTCTGCATTCGATGTAATGAGGGCTAAACTGAAGCAATGAATTGCGAGAAAATGTGATGGAAGAGTCGCAAGGGAATACTACAGTGATAGATTTTTCCAAATGTGGGAGCAATATTTGTTGACGATCCGTGGTGAAAGCTTCCAAACCGAAGGGAATAAATGAACAAAACTATCACTATTACGGCAAAGTGGTAAAAGTTACGGTCGAAAAATGGCACAAAGGTAGATGCCAAAATGAGAAGAATTTGAATGTTGTACTGATATTACAAACGTAGCACTAGAGAAGCAGCCACAAAATAACCACGAAAGTCTGCCCAATGCTTGCTTTGGAAAAAAAAATCGTAACATATCCCACGGATCTGACAGCATTCATTGATCGCATAGGTGGATGCTGACAAGAAAAAGTTGCCAACTTAAACGGGAGACAAATGAACAGTCATTGTTTAATAATTGATGCATGCTCATTTTGGTTGCTCATTTGCATACTTAGCAAACGTTGACAAGAAACGAAACGTAAATTCTCAGGTTGTACAAAGGACCCGCCGACTTGAAGTTTTCGGCTAGCGTTTGCTTATTGAGCTCATGCATGCAATAAGTCAGTGATTGCTTCGAGACCATTTGCATGAAAATGGCTAGTGTTAATTCAGGATTGTTCCCGTTTGCAGTGCCAGTAATTGCTTGGGAAATGTTCGCATGCGACGCTTTTCCTGTGATATTTATATAATCTTGCCGGACTGGATATGGCGTACATGTTTTCCATGCATCTTGTGAGCCAGAGGAGGGAGTTACGGGGTAGGCGGGAGGGGAATGGCTAAAGAAAACAATAAGAAAAAAACAGCTTATGAAAAATTGTTTTCGATTCTCGATTTCCGCTTCCTGCATTACCCTTCACGAATGTACGAATACTTCACAGTGTAAATGCTTGTATTAAAGTTACTCTACTATGAACACTTTTTTGCATATCCTGTAAATGTTGAGTCATCCTTTTTATATTTATGACGCGCCAAAAATTTATATGAACTCTGCTTGTAAATTGATCTTATTCCGTTCACCTTCACATAGATGGAAAAACGTTTGCAATTTTAGACTGCTCAAGACCTTTAGGAGTTCCTTTCGGGGGCAAAGCTTTGATGAAGGATTTAAAAGTAATACACATCTTTATCGTATTTGTTGTTGCGATAAACATTATTTTAATGCTTTTTTAATCAACTCTGGTTTGCCAAAGGTGCATCGCAGTTCCGCTCGCTTGCTCCTGAATTGCTTTTATTTAGTGCTCCGTTTCCATTTCCTATTCCGGCTCTGAGACCCTAAAAGTAAGCGTCAAGTACGCTGAAGTCCTGTCTCTTGTCGCGTGAGCTCAATAATCGCGGAAATGCGGTTATGATTATCACCACTAAAAAACCTCTCGGATGCAGCCTTACTGTGGACCAAATGAATTCAGAGTGATGGGTGGGCGGTATTCGGTCGCAGCAACCAGTCGCAGCCCACTCCCCATCCTTTCCCTTACCTCCTTCTGCCCTCCCCCCACACTCCTACCTCCTACCTTTGTCCTTCCACTTCTCCCTCCTTCCCCACCTCTCCCTCCTTCTCTACTGTGCTGTTCGTTTATGCCTTGAAATGTAAGCATACACCGTTTCATGACAGACGAACGGATCTATGCACAGTTGTAACAAAGATAAATTCGCTATTGCAAATTGAGTTTATAAGCTGATGTCAATATGTACAAAAATATGAGAGAAATGAGCTTGCACGGAATTACTCAACATACCATAATTAGTGCAGCGATATTCATGATAATTTCGATAATCATAACTCGTCCCGTTGCCATAGTTACCACATCGTTTTTGTCCGCATATCGTAGATCTACATCACTGTAAACGTTCCCTGCAATTTCTTTCTTATTCTTATCTTATCACACAGCATATCATAATCTTTCCAGGATTGTTCTCTGCATTCGATGTAATGAGGGCTAAACTGAAGCAATGAATTGCGAGAAAATGTGATGGAAGAGTCGCAAGGGAATACTACAGTGATAGATTTTTCCAAATGTGGGAGCAATATTTGTTGACGATCCGTGGTGAAAGCTTCCAAACCGAAGGGAATAAATGAACAAAACTATCACTATTACGGCAAAGTGGTAAAAGTTACGGTCGAAAAATGGCACAAAGGTAGATGCCAAAATGAGAAGAATTTGAATGTTGTACTGATATTACAAACGTAGCACTAGAGAAGCAGCCACAAAATAACCACGAAAGTCTGCCCAATGCTTGCTTTGGAAAAAAAAATCGTAACATATCCCACGGATCTGACAGCATTCATTGATCGCATAGGTGGATGCTGACAAGAAAAAGTTGCCAACTTAAACGGGAGACAAATGAACAGTCATTGTTTAATAATTGATGCATGCTCATTTTGGTTGCTCATTTGCATACTTAGCAAACGTTGACAAGAAACGAAACGTAAATTCTCAGGTTGTACAAAGGACCCGCCGACTTGAAGTTTTCGGCTAGCGTTTGCTTATTGAGCTCATGCATGCAATAAGTCAGTGATTGCTTCGAGACCATTTGCATGAAAATGGCTAGTGTTAATTCAGGATTGTTCCCGTTTGCAGTGCCAGTAATTGCTTGGGAAATGTTCGCATGCGACGCTTTTCCTGTGATATTTATATAATCTTGCCGGACTGGATATGGCGTACATGTTTTCCATGCATCTTGTGAGCCAGAGGAGGGAGTTACGGGGTAGGCGGGAGGGGAAGGGGGGTGAGGGGGGAGGGAGGCGGGGGTGCATACCCCCCATTCCGACTTATTATTCTTTCTGAGTAGGAATACAGCTGATCGCTCGATAAAAGTCAACTAGTGAGTAGGAGAACGTGTTTGAATATGCTAGTGCGCGACTGGAGAATCTATTGAAGAAATATTACCAACGGATTGAAGATACAGCAACTTCCGTACCATATTACAATCTACTCCGCTTTATATGAATGGTTCAGCACATATATTTCTTGTCAGCAGCACCTCTTCGGAAACGTGCATTATGACTTTTGACTTTGAATTTGTAATCTAACAAATTTTGGAGTTTAAATTTAACAACTTGAAAATTGCTTATGTTCAGCATTTCATGGTTCATTGCAAACCCACTAAAATTTTGCTCGACACTGTTTATTCATCTGTCAGCCTTGACAATCCCAAAGAGCGGAAGTATTTTGTAGAGTTCCACATCATATGGATGCACTCAGCCCAGAACTAATGTTATATTCAGTTTCAATTTCTTTTCATTTGCTCCTAGTGTAATCGAATCAGTTGCAATATAATCACTTATGGTCATGGAATCGACGGATACAGTCAACAACATCGTAACTAGTGAAGTACCCTGAGCATGCAAAAATTTTGATTGCCCATCTTATACGTTACGTGCAGAAATCTTATTGAGCATGTTGAAATCCAACCATGTAAGCGATACACAGAAAAAAATAGGCATAAGTTGGCCATAGAATGAATTTATGCACTTTCTTTACTGCTTAAAATAACGTTGAAAAATTTAAGAAACTGAATTAAATTCAGATTCATTTTTTGCAGCTTTACCTATTTTGCTATGGTACCTTCGTTTAAGCAGTCTTTACTGTAGCTGAATCGCATAAATGAAATCGCATGAAAGTAGCCCGTTGCATAAATTTCGTGCCCACATCATGCAGTTTTGTTCTGACAACGACCAAGTTAAACGTTGGTCTAGTTCAACATTCGTCTAAAATGATGGTCGCGAACGTTAATCGGTTGGAGGGATTCGGAAATACTAGCAGCAAAATGGTAGCCGTAAATCCATACAACTCACTATACTTCTCATTAAAAGCATGATGCGCATATTTTTTGAATCAGTTAGATAAAGGTTCCACCGAATTACTCGCCATAATCTTTTGTGCTTATCGCCTTGCATTGATGATTTTAAGTACGGCAGCACTGATACATCGCATAACTAAGAATGTTCATTGCTCGAACAGAAAAGCTTTAAACGCTGACTCCGCGCGCTCTACCAAATACCCTTTGCAATGCCCTGCAAATAATAGTAATGTAAGCAATAAGACTTTCGAACAAATTTCTCTGCAATCATAAGCTGCTTTTCCTTACCCACTTACTGCGCTCCGAAGATTTGTTTGATACAGTTATTTTCATTCGTGCAAAATTTTTTTTTTGCGGCAAGGTGCACTCATGACACTGAAGCCGCTGTATGTAAATATCGAATCAGATCGGAACAGATCGGATCGGATCGAATCAAATCGAATCGAATCGAATCGAATCGAATCGAATCGAATCGAATCGAATCGAATCGAATCGAATCGAATCGAATCGAATCGAATCGAACCGAACCGAATCGAATCGAATCGAATCGAATCGAATCGAATCGAATCAGATCGGATCGAGTCGAGTCGAATAGGATCAGATTGGATGGGATCGCACCGGATCGAATCGAATCGAATCGAATCGAATCGAATCGAACCGAATCAGATCGGATCGAATCGAGTCCAGTCGAATAGGATCAGATTGGATCGGATCGCACCGGATCGAATCGAATCGAACCGAATAGGACCGAATCAAATCGAATCGGATCGAATTGAATCGAATCGAATCGAACCGAATCAGGTCGGATCGAATCGAGTCGAGTCGAATAGGATCGGATCGGATCGAATTGAATTGAATTGAATTGAATCGAATGGAATGGAATGGAATGGAATCGAATCGAGTTGAGTTGGATTGAATTGAATCGAATCGAATCGAATGCAATCGAATCAAATCAGATCGGATCGAATCGAGTCGAGTCGAATAGTATCAGATTGGATCGAATCGAATCGAATCGAGTCGAATAGGATCGAATTGAATCGAATCGAACCGAATCGAATCGAATCGAATCGAGTCGAATCTTTCGTTTAGTCGACAGACAAGGACTACCTCTACGACATTTGCCTAATTTGTCTAATAATATTCGTCAGAAGATGCGTAAGCCATCTCTTCGTTATCTTAACAATCTCCACAAAGATGAGTTAATTTGGCGATGACATTGTTTGATCGAATGGTGTTATCAAACGGTTGCAAAGACAGGGATAACATGATCGAACAACTACAATTTTATATGTCAATTTTTGGTAAAGATGAGACGTGGAACACTCACAGAGCTCATAAAGGGTACCCAGTTGACCTCCTCGAAGGGTGATTGGTCGTAGCATCGTGTAGACAACATCTAGTGTACACAGAATCGTCGAAACGGATAACCATATTTCGATCCATAGAGGGAAGACACGTCGCTTTTGTGGTAATCGTAGCTTATTCATTCTTATCAGTTTCTTCTGTACCGGAAAGGTTAGTCAACATATGATGCAAAATTCAGAGGAAAACGATTCTGAACGAAAGATCCATATTATGCAAAGTTTAATGAATTGCTAAAATCGAATCGAATCGAATGGAATCGAATCGAATTGAATCTTTTATTTAGTCGGTAGGCAAGCATTACTTTTACATCAGTGAATAGACGATGGAAAGAGATATAATCAGACACAGTCAGACACAAATACATACAACGACAATGCAGAGCAGATTTCAATTCACGATACATACATCATTTAATCAAGAATCATCCTCTTAAGTTAAGCTTCTCAACAAGACCGGTTTACATCAGAGGAGCACATCACTAATCAGGTCAAAGGCAACCGTATATTGAGGAAAGCAGTCGCTCGATGTCTCTGGGTTTTTAGTTCATAATTTGTTCGGAATATTTCACAGGTGAACATTTCAAGCCTCATGCGGTTATCAGTTGTTTTTGTCAACAAATTATTCAGCTTTTCAATGAGTTAGCCGTTTCGCATTTTCATTGCCATTACTTTCAATTCCATGCCGCTCAGTGTTGAAATATCTCCGCAGCTGTAGTGGGCTTTGTGCTCACCAATTTGCTCGAATTTTTTAAGGCTGTTTAGACTCTGATCGAGTGACTTGCAACTCGTTGGAGTACGTTGTCTTTTCTTCGTTGCTGTCGCGGTGATGGGCAGGAATAAGCTGATATTGGTGATTGCGTAGAAGTTTATTAGCATGGTTATGCATTTCGTATTCGTGTATTACCTTACTGCTTTACGTGAATACGAAATGCCTAACTATGCTAACAAATATCTGTTAATCGTAAAGATAATTTCATTCAGTTACGAAGGCATATATTATTTAAAGAAAATACTCATCCAAGTAAAGAACACGAAAACACACATATTAGTCAATGAGCCTCAATATAACGCTGTAAAACTCAGTACAATACAGAACGAGGATAGATCAGTGTTTAGACTTTGGGAGAATATAGCTATACTGATCGATAGACAGACTGCGCGTGTAGACCACTTGTTTAATGAAAAAATGCGAGGCCAACGAGTAAAGAGCCAGTTAGTCCATAAATTCAAATTAGGCACACCTATGACACGTTATTGTACTCATTTATTGGCATGGCTGAAGGCATTTCGAGAAATTTAGAGAAATCAGAGAAACAAACTAATCAATCGATGAAAATCGCATTACGAGTCAGATCAAATCAAAAATCAGATCAAAAATTTCTGTGGAAGGCAATTTAGCCGCCTTGCAACCAAAGTTACATCGTTCCGATCGAGTGTGATGATACGTTTCAACGAGGAAGGACGGGCGATCAACAGCAGAGGCATGTATACAACAGCGCACATGCAAGGTCATGAATGCGTGCACCTGAGCGAGGTCGTTTGACGCATACATATACAGTGAAGCACTTAAAACACTACACATCCTTCTCTTCGACGAAACATCACTGCCATAGCAATCGATTTATACATGGCATGTATTGATTAATAAAAAGAGCTGTAAAAGTAGCAGCAGTTCATTCCGGCCACCTTCACTTTTTTCTTCAGGTGGTAAAGATATCCTTCACTTTTTCTTCAGGTGGTAAAGATATCCTTCACTTTTTTCTTCGGGTGGTAAAGATATCCTTCTCTTTTTTCTTCAGGTAGTGAAGACATAAGATAGAAGAAGAATTTATTCAATGGACCTGCATACGTATTTGATTGCGCCATAAGCGCATGACGTCCTCATCCAATTAATAGTTGAGCTGTGGAATATTCAGGCTTGAACACTAGGCTGTGAATATATCATTTAGTAGCTCCCATTGTTATTTCTGTTAATCTGGCTGAAACGTTTAAATCGAAATAAGGGGGCAAAAATGATATAAGTCGAAGTATATGCAATGCCAATCGATGATGCGATTTTGGAAGTTCTCATCGATAACATAATACTGCTTCTTTTCCAACGGTGGTCGAACCAGTTGCATGTGCAGAAAGCATTATGGAATCTGCTTGTAACGGAAATAAATTCATAATCAAAATATTCGGGAGGTCCAAAAGTGGAACTGAAATTCCTTCCGAGTGCTAATTTCTCACACCGGTGAGCAAGACAATCACAGGAGAATTTCGCAGCTTCCAGAAGGAAGTGGAGGAGAAAGGGAGACATGCGCAGAGGGAGAAGGGGAATGGTATTGTTGGGGGGAGGGGGCGGGGGGAAGAGAGAGAAGGTACTTCTTGGTCTTTTCTCTCCGCATCCCACTCAGCGGAGGAACTCTTAAGCCGCGGGCTAGGAGCCAAAAACCGCTCCGTTCGATGCTTCGTTTGCGCTTCGTTAATAGCTTGATGTAGTGAGCTGCAAGGAAACAGTTCGTCGACAGAATCGCCACCGACGAGCAATTCCCCCTCACTTTGCTCTTCAGCTTTAATTTATCCGTTGGAGTGCATTGCACCAGCTAAACCATTCAGGTCTTTTAGAGTTCGTTTCTTGCTCTAAAATTTCAACTGCTTTGCTTAACGGCAGAATCCTGGTTCAGAGCTCTAGAATCCAGCTTTTCATCATAGTTTGCGGTACGGAAACAAATACTTCCGCTATATCATTTATGTGCGCCCTTCTCCTATAACTACCAATGGACACTATTCATGCGAATCAAACTTGTATGTAATAGATTGATTCTTGTAATAGATAACTTGTATGTAATAGATAGTCGTCCATCTGGATCGCCTTATATCGACAACCTTCATCTCAACAAATGCCCATCTCGAGCACATTTTTGAGCGATAGTTAACAGAAAGAGAGCGAGAAAGAAAGCTGTTCCAACTTTCTGTTCCTATTGTGCGCACATTTGCACCATTCGCAAAAGCGCAATATAAAGAGAGAATCGTGCAGTCGCTGCTGATGTTTTCAGTCGGTCGTGAACAGAAGCAGCAACAGTACAACAGCTTTTGTACTTGAAACTAACGAGTGTCCCGCAGGTTAGGAAATGGCATTTCTCAGCCCCACAGCGGTCATAGGATTTCTTAAAGTGTCGCCTGTTTTCCAATTAGAAA
Source organism: Toxocara canis (assembly GCA_000803305.1). Classification (NCBI taxonomy): domain Eukaryota; kingdom Metazoa; phylum Nematoda; class Chromadorea; order Rhabditida; family Toxocaridae; genus Toxocara; species Toxocara canis. Next base: position 436,723 of record JPKZ01001748.1, read on the forward strand.
GCGGAAGCTACGAAATACAAACGGATTCGGGAAGCATCTCTCTCGCGACGAGATTTCGATCTATTTCTTCTGCCTTGAATGCTTCCGTTTAAGCAAAGGTAAAAGCGTTGGAAGTATTACCGGTGGTGCTCAATACAAAGAATGCTTTTTTTTAGTCAGGAAGAAAATTTGAAATGCATGGATTCAAGGCAGTTTTGCATTTAAATGTGGTAAACCAAATTTTCAAATTATCAACCGACCGTTCTTTAAATGACAATTGAGGAGGTAGGAGGGATGTGCCCTCGATCCGGGGAATGCACCCATGCTTCTAGGCTCCATAGTCGGAGAACAATTCTGATACGAAAGCAATTGACTGCGCAACTCAGGAGAGGGAACAATTAATGTTCTTGTGGCCATAAAGCACTGGAATAGGTTCATTCATATGTATAACCTCAAATGGTGCTAAAGGTTCCCATGCTACTTCCTTCTTCCGATCCGTCTTCCTCGAGCTGAGGAAAAAATTGGACTGGATCCTG
>JPKZ01001748.1:452355-462461 GCA_000803305.1 Toxocara canis
TACACTCACAAGAGTTCCACGATTGTAAGTCTATCGTAATTCTCGTCTCGATGCCAGTTCCTGTGCAAAGTGGAATGAAAATGAAATTTCTAATATTGAAATAAAAATTTCAATATTGAGGAGAAATTTTTTTAACTGAATTAATATTGAATTCATCAACCTAGTATGTGTTTTTGTGATGTCGTTCTCTCGACTACCAATTTTTCAACATATACGTGTCAATCTCTTAGTATCGCCCTACGTTTCCATTCAACGACTGCACATTCTTCGCGTCAAGGTCGCTGCGTACTTTCGTTGCGTTATTTATTCTCTTAGAAACACTGATCAACATCAATGTACAGCCACAATTTGTAATGTGCGATCGTTAGAGTTAATATTCGATTTTAAGTAGTACACGTAGATCGGTGATAGTTGATCCAAATATGGCATTTCGGAAACGCTCATTTCTTTGTGAACTTTCATTCACGAATCACACAAACGTGAAACAGATGTACTTTGAGGCCCAAAGCAGTTAAAGCTTCTCTTTTTAGCTTCCTGTGATTCTTAAATTAAGCTTCCGCACACATAACACTTCAGTTACATATGCTTATGCTTAGTATGCTTAGTATCGGCAGAGGCGCTTAGCTTAATAGCTAATAACTGCTTTTCGGTGTTGCTCCGAAGCGTCTTTTTTTCAGTACCAAATTTCGACGAACATCATCTAGAGCAATTGTTTTTGTGCAATTGGATATGAAGTCATTTCGCATAGCGCTGCTCATGTCGCAGTTTTTATTTTGCGTCTCCAACATATTGAAGGTACACCGTTCAGTTATGTTTACCTTTGCGAAATCTTTTCGACCATTGGTTTCTTCGTGCTGTTTTCATGCTAGTCCCTTCGATTTTAAATACGATTTTTTAAAGCATGTAGTATGCTTGTTTCGCTTGCATCGTGTATCGTTGTAAGACCATTAAATATATATTTCTATTTTATTTCCTTATAGTTATCAAACAATGGCACATTTATTTTTTCAAAAGTTTCACTTCCTTCAACGATGTACTTTGTTGTAAAGGATAATGGCGTACAATTTGGCAATCCCTTGATTCGGAAAACGAGACTCCAGACTCTCCATACTTTGGATCATGGATCTGGAAGCCAACTCTTAGAAATGACTCTTGGACGTCGGAATAGCACCGCAGGACAAATTTGTATAGAATGGCGGAATTGCTGGATAAAAAATGCTAAATAAAAAGATAATTACGCCGCGATGAGGATTCGTTCAAAAGAGGCGTTCTACTTGTGGCCATACGATGGCCTCGTTCTATAGGCCTTTTGATTACAATCAGTCCCACCCAGTGACATGCGTCTATAGTTGGAGCCTCTTACGAATACTCTTAAGTTCCAGGAATTCCATTTCGAAGATTGTAGCGAATAATCTGCATAATTTGTTTCAGCTAACTTTTTCACCTTTAAACGCACTCTAAATTTTTTCAATGGACTACCGTAAGACAAATCTACGTTTGAAAAGTTGAAGAGGAATTTGCCTCACACTAACGAGGTCCATTATTTTAACCCTATGCTCAATATCTTTGTCTTTTTGTTAATCATAATTGTTACTCATTGTATTGCTTGTGAAACGGCAATTATCTATGGCGTTTTGGCTTAAAATCGCTTTGCACTCCTTATCGAATGCTTTGAGATGTGTTGTGAGCTAACAGAAAAAAACATAGGCCGTTCCAATGACTGTGTTCGACGAAATACATCCGCAAAGTTTGAGTACAGTGCTTAATGTCTTATAATAAATTTGCTTACATAATTTAATTAGGAGCTTTATAATAAATTTGCTTACATAATTTAATTAGGAGCTTGATAATAAATTTGCTTACATAATTTAAAAGGTGAATGTAGAATAATTTTGCTTACATAATTTAACATAATTTAATTAGGAGCTTTATAATAAATTTGCTTACATAATTTAATTAGGAGCTTTATAATAAATTTGCTTACATAATTTAATTAGGAGCTTTATAATAAATTTGCTTACATAATTTAATTAGGAGCTTTATAATAAATTTGCTTACATAATTTAATTAGGAGCTTTATAATAAATTTGCTTACATAATTTAATTAGGAGCTTTATAATAAATTTGCTTACATAATTTAATTAGGAGCTTTATAATAAATTTGCTTACATAATTTAATTAGGAGCTTTATAATAAATTTGCTTACATAATTTAATTAGGAGCTTTATAATAAATTTGCTTACATAATTTAATTAGGAGCTTTATAATAAATTTGCTTACATAATTTAATTAGGAGCTTTATAATAAATTTGCTTACATAATTTAATTAGGAGCTTGATAATAAATTTGCTTACATAATTTAATTAGGAGCTTGATAATAAATTTGCTTACATAATTTAATTAGGAGCGCTTGGCATATAGAAAAGAATGACAGCACAAGGTGAATGTCGTTCGATTATTTAAATTTCAACGGATCATACAAAAACGGAAAGGAAATTAGCGCTTATCGTTGCTCAAACTAATTTACGTTTGCGTTTGGTTTCATTGATTCTTAACAAAAGCCGGTTTTGTTGTGTTTTGTAGAAAATGCAAGGTTCCTTCCTTTCTTTTCTAATCCTCACCAATTGTAGTTGAGGAAATAATTTACAGAGCTGAATATATTTTCTATATTTTATTTACAGCTTCTCATTGTTTCTTTGGCGGACTCGAAAGAATGCTTTTTTTTCTAATGTAAGTAGAAAGGCGTTTTTTCTTACATTGGGAAATGCTTTTAAAAAATGCTAAAATGCTTTTCTTAATGTAGGAATGCTTTTTTTCTTAAGGAGTGTTTTTTTGTAAGGTTTACATTTCGTGCGATTACTACTTTTTGTCCACTTTTTGTGTGAGGGAATTTTCTGAGCCAAATTACCTGTATAAGTAATTGACATTTATGTCACTCCAATGTCACCTAGAAACTTATTCTATTCAAATGCTTTTTGTCATTTCGAGAAGTGTCACTGTCAACTTATATTTTTCTCTTTTTGACTTTTTCGTCAACTTTCGACAAAACGAAATTTTTTCAAATAAATTTCTCTTCAAAAGACGTCATTCAAATATCTGACCCTCTCAGACCTGTTCTAATCTCCTAAATTTTGAGGCGGCTAATGATCGACGAGTGAATACTGGCATTGATTTATGATGCTTCGAAGCTAAGCGGTGAAATTTTATTCTTTCTGATCTTAAACACGTTATTCGCCACCTTTATCGCAAAAGTATCAACGAACTTCAAGCAGTTAGTTAGTTTAAACGGAAATGCGCTTCGCTCCATTTGTTTGTTTTACTTTTGAGCGTTTACCGCGACAAATCGCAACACCAAACTTTTCGAGAAGAGTGCGATTTGCGTAAGAAACATCTCGAAAAAGTAATAGAAGCTGTTGACATAAGGCAGAAAATCAGCAAAACGAAGCTCGACCATCTTATGAGTCATATTAGCAAACGTGACAAGAAGTTAGTTTCGACAACGCAAGTATACTTTACTGGTATAGACGTTACAAATAAAGCACAAGCGTACTGCTCAAGCCATTGCTTCCTATGTTTCTTCTGATTTCAACGAACAATTCGTTGTTCAATTCGATTGCGAACTATTGCGCCAGTTCTTTCCATATCGAATATTTTACTCGTATGCGATCAACATCAACTTAATATCCCAATCGAATTACGACCGATGGTCGGCTAGTTTCATGATTTCGGAAAGCTGAATTTCACCGACCGATTGGTGAAGTAAAGCATGACAAAAATGACAATTTTACGAAGAGATAGAGAAAGTAATCGAAAATTATATAAAATATTGAAGAAAGCTCAATTAAAAATTTCAACTATTCAGCGTTTTTTTTGTGTCTTTAGCCGTTCTCCAATTTTGTGAGTATCAAAAACTCATTGTTGGCAGATTTCGGCGGCTAAAGGCTCTTTTAGCATCATAGTAAAATCTTTCAAAAAATATTTCTCTCTAATTTCAGCTTAACGATACCGCTGCCCCTTTACCATTTGTAATCCGAAAATAGTGAGCTGCGAATGATGTGGAAAATGAACGACTGGTAGTGCCAGCACACCTATGTGAAGTAAATGAAAAGGTTTATTTTTTTCATTAATCAAAATGAAGTTTCTTTTCATTTTCTTTTTTTTTTTTCAGCACACTTATGAAATTTTATCAACTTCATCTAAATGGCTTGATCATTTTTGCACTTGAGGCAGTTACTGGTTCAGCAATTGTACTGAATAGAACTTAATCGAATGTTATGAAACGCTTACTGACGCACCCTGCTTCAGTAATGTTCGTTCCGCACTGAAACTGTACTACCTACGAATTCACTACCTTCGCATCATTCTTGGTGCTCACTGATATTCCGAACAGTAAATAGTTGAGTCTTTCGAAAGTGTAAATGAAAAGTTTATTTTTTTCATTAATCAAAATGAAGTTTCTTTTCATTTTCTTTTTTTTTTTTCAGCACACTTATGAAATTTTATCAACTTCATCTAAATGGCTTGATCTTTTCCATTTTTGCACTTGAGGCAGTTACTGGTTCAGCAATTGTACTGAATAGAACTTAATCGAATGTTATGAAACGCTTACTGACGCACCCTGCTTCAGTAATGTTCGTTCCGCACTGAAACTGTACTACCTACGAATTCACTACCTTCGCATCATTCTTGGTGCTCACTGATATTCCGAACAGTAAATAGTTGAGTCTTTCGAAAGTGTTGTTGGGATTTTGGTACGTATCGTTGAATCAGTGGGACGCATTGTTGAGTCTTGTAACGTACCTTTGAATCACTGGAACGTCTTGTTGAGTCTTGGAACGTACCTTTGAATCACTGGAACGTCTTGTTGAGTCTTGGAACGTTCTTTTGAATCATTGGGACGTATTGTTGGGTCTTGCAACATATCGTTGAATCGCTGCAACGTTTTGTTGACTGTTTCCGAAGAATTTTGATTCTCCGTAAGTGTCGCGACGCTACTTTTCATTGTTGTGGTCAAGTAATGAAATTTTGAAATATTTATCGAACTAATGGCGAATCTTTTCATCGTTAATTTATCGAAAATTGCTATTCAATCATCAAAATATTGAATACAATTGGATGACGTAAATTGTTGACATTTCCGTCGATTGGAAGGTACCAATATATAGAGAGGTGAACGCCTTACAACACAATCGTTGTTCGACAAATTTCCGCTTTTGGTGTTGGTTTTTTCATCTCTCTTTACCATTTGTATTTGATAGTGAGTTGATGCTTTGAATGGATCGCATCTTCAAAAGTCATGATAACCATACGCAGATGATAGTAATAATAATGATAGTAATAATCAGATAGGAACATCTAAGCAAGGCGAAGTACTAGTGGAACTTTGGCTATTGTTTAGTTTTGTTTGCATACAGTATATGGGTAAGGAAGCGTGTACACTTTGCACAATCATTACGAAATATACTGTGCATAGCGCTTCAGAACACGAAGTGGGGTTGCTGGGGGTTGGGAGAGGGGGAGGGGTGGGAGCAGGGGCACGGAGTGGTTAATAAATGCCATCCATGTAGCCACAAGTTGAAAGTTTTTGACCATTCATTCAGCTTAGGCGCATCCTTAAATCTACCTCAGCTAACGAAATCATTTGGCAAACAATAGATTGTTATAGGACATTTGCCATATCCTTATTAGTTCAGTATATCATTCACATGCTACTTAATAAGTGTATACTTTCATTTCGTCACAAATTCTGTGAAGGCGATGGAATGACAATGAAATGTGAACCACAACAAAAAGCTGTTTCTAAAGTCAACGCAATCCTGAGCTCTCTTAAGCATTACAAAATACGATGACTGGAACAGGTTCTTGCTAGCAAGAAAAGGATTTTAGATGAAACTAGGTTATTCCTGAAGAAATCAATCAGATTTTGATCCAGCACAAAATCGTTGCGATAAGCAATCATGAAAGTATCGTGTCGATTCTGGAGAAATAATTTTATAGTGAGGGGCTCGTACAGCTGAGTAGTCAAGTGATAATTTCAGTGAATTGGTAATTAAGCTTTATTATTCATTTAGCACCTGATGATGTCAGTTAGCATTCATGAACAGCAATGCTATAACGAACATTATGACGTTCTCGAGCGGACACATCACCTTTCAGATGTTCAGCCGCTTTCTTTTTGGTTAAAATGTTGTACCTAATTTGTCAACGTTTGGCTTTGATTTATTAAAATGCTTTTCTTCTAGTTCCTGTACTTTTTTGGAGTCAATTTCTGTTTTAAAGTACTTTCATCCATCGCCTTTGTTCACATTTCGGAGCATTCTTTTCTCCTAAGTCCTCTAAGAGTACAAATGGTATTTAAGGTAGAGTGCAGTGTGGTGCAGGTGAATTTTAATTTAGCAAAGTATAATTACGTTTCCATCGATATCACGTAAGCAAAATTACCTAGAATACTGTATGGTGTATTTCAAGTGAGGAATATGTGCCGTATCGCATAGCGTTTGCGGGTACTTATCAGTTGTCCACTAAATGTAAAGTATAGCATGCGTTGGGGAATCGTGAAACGAACTACGTATCTGTCAACGTGATTCACACAAAAAAAAACGTGCTCCAGTGTTCACGAATCCACAGTGCATCATTGCCTTTTGATGGATGCGATCAACGAAAATAATTGCTGTGCCATTGATTCTAAGTAATCATTCACGCAGAATTACGGAAAAATATTAGAGTAATACGTCTATTTTGTCTATTTTGTCCTACTTTTGTCTATTAGTCGAAAAATGTCTATTTTCCTCAGAAATATTGCTTCTGTCTTATTTTTAGACATTTGTCCACAAAAAGTGATCATATTCCGTGCTCGAAAAAAAACACCTCGTCGTCATCCTTATAGACGAAATTTCTGTCCATATTTGGGAGCCGAATTCGCCACATTTACCCTTCAAAGCAACCGTTCTGATTTCAGTCATTACGGCCAAATAGCATGAATACTTTGGTTCGGCTCATCATGGAGTATCATGATTTATTTTACGCGTGATTCAGTACCTGCATGCCAGAAAGTGACGAAGATCTTAAAATTCCATTAAGACTGCATTGGTTATCATTGACATGCATAATGAGATCTCTTTGGTGACAAAAAGTGCGTTCAACTAAGCCGTCACAGTATTTAGAACCGTTTTGGAGACGCATATACCCTCATATATTTCGCCATGAATTTTTGTGGCTTTCAATGAGTAGTGATTTATTTCAGCTGAGCTCGATTCTATAATTCGAGAAGTGGGAATGAGTTTCAAAAGGGTGGCGCGATATGCTGCATTTAAGCGACTCACTCACCTGCTAAACCAGCCGATTTCACGAATCATTGGCCTAAACGAACTCTTTCAGAATTTCAAGTTTTATCCGGGCCCAACACTTGTACAATCGTCTATAATAATGAAGAACCGTCTTGTGGTTTAGCCTTTTCTCTATCCGACCCGTCGTAAAACGCAGGCAAATTTTTCCCTTCGTCGAGAGGGAACAACCTACTCTCGATATAGACGGATGTATTCAAAATACAAATACCAGAAGCTGCTTAGTGTGCGGAACAGATCCACCACATTTCACAACTCTAGTATCGGCGGTCTCCGAGCTTGAAAACCGGACGGAAAGACGGACAGAAGACAGACAGACAGACAGAAAGACAGACAGACAGACGGACAAACAAACAGACAAACAGAAAAACAGACAGACGGACGGGCAGACGGATAGTCAGACAGACAGACTGACCGACGGACGGACAGACACATAATACTGGGAGGACGGTGCCAAAAAAACGCAAGTTTGCGCACAGCACTTAATTCAGCCTTCCTTGTCATCGCTATAATTTATAACTCCTATGTCGTCGAGTTTCCTTACTAATTAAAGTGACTCGCATAGAATATATAGCACCTCTATGTTGTCCGTTCAAGATGCCAAAATACACGAGGAATCCCTTCCACTGCTTGCTGCATAAACGAATTTCCGACTTTTTCTGCTTTTCTTAACTCCCAACATCGTACTCGCTTTCAGCTTGCGTCATTCACTCAAGCATGCAACCAATAACGTTATGCTTACTCAAGACTGCAATCAAGTGCTTCCGAAATTTGTCCTTCAGCTTTTCGCAATTTGCTGTCCTTTGGCAATCGACCTAATTGATCACCTGTATGATGGAAAATTCCATGTTTCGTAAGCTCCACCTGCCATCAATTTTCCATATAGCATTAAATCATAAGACCATTCGCCTACGAATAATATGAGCAATTCGTTGTTGTCCGAGCGATGATTTTTATAGCTTATTGAACGCTTATTGTATACGTAATTAAACAACGTAAGCAAAAGGAGTATTTGAGCACTTGTGTCGTTTTGTGTAAAGAAGTGAACACCAACAAGGTTATGCTTAAATGATATCATTCTGTAGTCATTTGAATGAGTAGAAATGATTTGTGATACTGCGAAAAAAATGAAAAAAACTGCGAAAAATGATGAGAAAAACTGCGAAAAAAGTGAAAAAAAAATGACCTTCTATTCAGAAGCTTCTCGGAGGATGCTACACAATCATTTCTTTAAAATTATTTTGATTCATCTCGAATATACTTGAAATTTTCATTTAATTTCTTTTCAATCAAACCTGTTTTTAATTCCCATTCGCGTATTGAAATCAGTAAATTGAAATCGTATCATACTTCTCGATCGCTTAACGTTTATGCGGTACTTATTGCTTGAAAATGCAGCATTAAAACCTCCGGTTGAAACAATATTCAAGGCATCGACTTGAACTGCTGCGATAAGTGCGACCACTTGGGTGAGGAGCACTTTCGCACAACGAATCATCGCTATGGAGAGGCAAATGCGGATGTGTATCATCGGAGGTGGTGGTTACTTTGGGCAGCATATCGCCAAAGAGCTACAAGTAAATGGTGGGCATCATACGGTCCTACTCGATATTAACTTTTATGATGTTGCAGTTCTCAAGTTGGACGAATCAAAAACAACTCGGATTAAGGTGAGAGCTTACAATACCCGCCTATTTTTTTGCTTAGTAATCTTCTAATAGTAGTAATGTTGTTGACGTTTGCCAATTGGTATAAGGTGCTGAAAAGTCTAAATAAACGGCAGTCATTACTGTGCCACTGGCGCTCGTCAGCAACACTATTTTTTAAAATACCGTTATGCGCCTTATGCAATTTTGGCCACCATAACAATATGTAGTTTGGCCTAGCAAACGTGTTCGGCTTATATTACATAGTTGTTTTACTCGTACGATCCATTGCGGGAACTCATTCGAAAGGCCTTTCGAGTCACTCGAGTCTTAAGGATGACGTGAACGAATTCATGGCTACGGTAGCTGTCTTCAACGATCGAGCGATAAACGATAATTGATATTTCTCGTGATTTCAGCCTACTTCGCATACCGATATTTCATTTCCATCTCTTGTCTTTCACTAGCTTGGCACGATAAGTTATCACTACTTTGAGTTGCACTATTATCACTACTTTATAAATTATCACTGCTCAAAGTTGCAAGGCACGATAAGTTATCATTACTTTCTGCTCTGCGGGCAAAAATCTTTAAAACACTTTGGCACATAAGATGAAGCTAGCAAAGTGTTTTAATCGTCGTTGGCATCGTTAGTTTTAATCATCTTTTTGGAATCATTTTGCAAACCTTCAAAAATTTAACGTTTTTTTTTCCTTTAATTAATACTGTTGCATTTGTCTCTGTGACAATTGAAAACTATCATTTTATTATTTTTTCTTTTGTAACCCAAAATTGATCGATATTTCGATCAAGGACGTTCACTTAATTGAAACTCGTATGCTGTCTTAACGTTCTCTGCCTTGATCCGAAATTAACTTACTTTTCATGAGATGAAAAATAAGTTCTCTATTTTTTATTGATATTTATAAGTATATCGTATGTTACTTATGCGGTCATTAAATAACCCCCAAGAAAATCGGTGAAATGAGAAAAAATTCAGTCCTAATTTATATTTCAATTTCTTTCAAAACAAACCTAAATTTTGTTTTAATTAAATAATCATGTAAATATTTTCTTATGATGAGAATTGTAGATTTCTTTTTTTTTTTTTCACTAG
>JPKZ01001748.1:462623-483763 GCA_000803305.1 Toxocara canis
CCTTTTGTGTCGTTCAAAATTCTCCATTTTATTCAGTAATTTGCGGAATTTGCTATCATCATCAGCATTCCGTTTTAACGAAACTTGTGATTGTTAAAAGTACTATTGCGTAAGATGAAATAGCAAAGGCAACTTTGCTTCCGTGCGATTTTTTTTTCGTTCTGTGAGGATGTTTTCGTTAAACCACCCATATCGGCATCGGTTCAACCATCTTAGCTTGCAAAATGCTTCTAACGATAAGCATCCAAAATATTAATGATAATGAAGCTTGAGCTCAGCCCAAATCCAACTGTTTGTTGAGCAAGATTTGTTCTTCGAACTCAGCCGATTCGTCTTCGTCAAATTTTCAAAAATTTTCATTTATTTTTCTGATTTTATTCCGTTCACTAAAGTTTTGTCTACGTTTCTGAAAATTTCAGCTTTATACCAAACACTCCACGACGACCTCCCGTGTTCCCTTGGTACTCACATACCGATACTAACAACCCTTCCTCACCTCCTCACTGCTCATTCAGAACCTTATCATCTTTCCGACAATCGACGGGCAATTAAAAGGGGTTCGGCGGATAGTTTTGAACATAATCCGTCGATGAAAAACTCCTAAAGTATAAATTGCCTTGTCTCTCTCAGAGGGTTAGTTACAGGGATCGCTGCTAGACAGTGAAGCACTGGACAAGGCACTACAAGGGTGTGATGCTTGTTTCCATATCGCTGCATATGGGATGACTGGAGGAGCATCGGTAAGCATTCCGTTATGCGGTCGTTTGCTCGTCGACTAATCTATTTTTGCACTTTTACTCACACTGCTCTAGCTGAAACCGTAACTTGAATCTGACGCTGAATAAGCGGGGGAACATCAGCGTAGCAAATTGCGTGCTATATATGTGCTTGAATATTGCGTGGTTTCATCCAATGGAAGGATAACAACAGTCAAAGTAACATGGATCTCAATAAACTTGATCGATCTTGTGTCAACCTCAATCTTTTACAACGGATGGCAGGAAGAGGGTTTCTTCGCTGCCGAGCAACACCGCATAAACTCCCTTTGTCCTTCGGATGCTGTGAAGGCTGAGAGCTGTAGGACAAAATCGAAATCACGTCAAGAGTACACGCATATGCATCGAAAATCGACCCTGGAATAAACAGGTGCACTGAGTGCTACTAAGCTCATTGTGACGTAATGCTCCCTTGCGTTAGCTATGAAACTCTGGTTTGAACCACATACTTGAATATTACCATTTTCTATTTCGGTTTTTTTTCCTATGCGGGTAAAATTTTGAAATCAGAACTATCAAACGTAAAATTCCGGTTTCACTTCTAGATTTCCTCGATCCCTTGATCGTAACCAAAATTTTGATCTAGCTTACACTCATCAAACATCTATTACCAAAGAAGAACCGCTTACAGAGTTCGTTCTCGAAAACGAACGAATAAGAACGCTATTCCGAAGAGGCCGAACAACGACACTTCTCTTCGATATACTCTACACCTCAACTAAGCTCTTCTTTGAGAATTTTTAACCCTAAAGATCATGATCAAAATAGTACAATGACTATTTAATTTTTAACATATCGTTTGGCATTACTCATCGGCGATATTCTCTTTGTACTTTTTTAAGTTGGATAAAGAGAAAGTTTATCTCGTAAACGTTGATGGTACATCAATGGTTTTGGGAAGAGGGTTTCTTCGCTGCCGAGCAACACCGCATAAACTCCCTTTGTCCTTCGGATGCTGTGAAGGCTGAGAGCTGTAGGACAAAATCGAAATCACGTCAAGAGTACACGCATATGCATCGAAAATCGACCCTGGAATAAACAGGTGCACTGAGTGCTACTAAGCTCATTGTGACGTAATGCTCCCTTGCGTTAGCTATGAAACTCTGGTTTGAACCACATACTTGAATATTACCATTTTCTATTTCGGTTTTTTTTCCTATGCGGGTAAAATTTTGAAATCAGAACTATCAAACGTAAAATTCCGGTTTCACTTCTAGATTTCCTCGATCCCTTGATCGTAACCAAAATTTTGATCTAGCTTACACTCATCAAACATCTATTACCAAAGAAGAACCGCTTACAGAGTTCGTTCTCGAAAACGAACGAATAAGAACGCTATTCCGAAGAGGCCGAACAACGACACTTCTCTTCGATATACTCTACACCTCAACTAAGCTCTTCTTTGAGAATTTTTAACCCTAAAGATCATGATCAAAATAGTACAATGACTATTTAATTTTTAACATATCGTTTGGCATTACTCATCGGCGATATTCTCTTTGTACTTTTTTAAGTTGGATAAAGAGAAAGTTTATCTCGTAAACGTTGATGGTACATCAATGGTTTTGGAACATTGTCGTCGCAATAGCGTACGAAGGCTTGTCTATGCAAGTTCTGTTGGTGTTGTTTTTACGGATTTGGAGCTTTATAATGCCGATGAAACGACTCCATATCCGCATCCCTCAAAGGTTAGCGATGTTTTTGTTCAATCTAGTTCACCTCGACTGAGTTCACGTCAAACGATGTCAATTTCAAACGAGTTCCAAAAGTTTTTGATAAATCTTAATTTACAAAACGCCTTAGAAAAAGCTTGGTATGTGCGCATATGTGCACCGGTTTTTGCTTCTCAATGTTAGCTACGAGTCTGCCTACCCGATAAGTGCAACTAGGGAAGCGTTGAATGCAGAGTTGCGAAATACGGCACAGACAATTTGCGCCATCGGTTAATTGAGTCACCGATCTGGTTCGGGTGCAACGTACTTAAAAGTTCTTAAGTACTTAAAATACCTAAAGACCTAACTTTTTAAATGCTTAAAATAAGTACTTAAAAGTTCACTAAAACTAATTACTCAATGTACGACCGATAGAGTCAAAAACCTGAAGGAATGCTACGTGCAGGTATCGCCGCTTGCATGCTGTTTGGTGCGACAGTTTGGTGCGCTTGTAGTGGAATTATGAAAGGGGGGCAGTGTTATGATGACAGTCTTTTGACTACCTATTCACATTTGCCTATGATAAACAACCGTACTAAATTTATGAGCGTATATCTATGTTGGTTACAACTGTCATGCTCGTATAGCTTCTACTTTTTGATTATCAAGAAAAATATGCAAACTCTTATCAGTAGGCGTTTCCGGACCGTCGTTTCTAGAATTCATCCTTCAAGCAGTCTTACTTTAATGATATGGTTAGTTATCAGACCGGCGGTTGGATCATGCGAATCATGATTGCGCAAACGATTGCAAAACTGATCTGAATTAATTTGGAACATTTATTATCGCCATCGGCGTGAACGACGTAAAATGTATTCCTTGGCTCGAGTCACAGAAAAACTGAAGGTTACAGATCCCTACGATCGCAGCGATCACAGCAAATCCAAAAACGTGGAGTGTATGTGATACTGTAACAAGAAAAACTGTATATTTGAAAGAGGCTTTAATCATGCGCATATTTCTTACGAACATGCATACATCTTTCATTTTCGATTTATCATTACCCCAGCCATATGTGTGTGTTGACATTGCCTAGAATTGTTTGTTTTTCATCATGTTTGTTGAATGTTTAGCCGAATTGAACCTAATTTTAGTATTATTCGCACTACAGTGCCTCAAAAGCGATTGCTGAACAAAATGTTCTTGCAACGAATTGTGATGAGTTGCGTACATGCGCATTACGATATCGAGGAATCTATGGTCCGGCTGAACCACGCACAGTTGAAAGAACAGTCGTGAGTGCTTTCAATTATTCGCTCGTCTCTAACCAACGTTTTGCTAATTTCTTTAAAGTATTGAAACCGTCAAGTATGCACGCGTTAATGCTAACTTCAATAATTGTATGGAAAATTGTAATTAAATTCTGTTAAATATTCTGATAAGTTCTTGTAAGTACTAATAAAAAATACAAATAAGTTCTAAGAAGTTAAATTTTAGTAAGCACAAAAAAATGATAAACAAGCTAAATAATAGAACTTAAGCTTTTTTTCCGCTTTTGAAAGTAAATCGGTCAGAGAATATTTTAGTTTTCATCGATATGAATTCAGCATTTCACGAAATTTCTACTATTTCTTCTGTTTTCTGCTCCGAATACAAACGTTGAAGATACCGTATAGTAGTATGTGACATCCACAATAAGTGGTCACTTGTTCGGAGAAATCATTTGCCTAGTTTGATCAGCTTTTTGTGTCTGTCCCTTGCTATAAAGTCACTTAGAGGTTCTCCTGTTCGTCATGATATAAAAACTTTTGAAACGCTCATTTTAAGGGTTTTTGTAATCGTGGTTTGTTAATGGTAACGTTCGAGAAATCTCCTGGTTGTCTCACCCAGTACAGTGGTGTCGGCAATAGCGCAATGGTATTCACTTATCATTTCTCAAAATTTTGCTGTCTCGAATAAGGCCCAATCCCCTCCCGCACTACCCGCCCCCTTTGTGGAATAAACTCCTGTCTAGAAAGTAGTGAGCAGCAAACTTTGGCCACTTCATTCGGGGTAGCACCGCGTAGCGGTCTGTCTGTTCGCTTTGCATTTTCACGTCTCTTATTCATGTATTTACTAATAAACAATTCGCAAAATAGGTTTCCGAGAAAGAGTAGGTTTCGGCTTGGGCCGGAACCTACTCTTTGTCCAAAATACACTCACTGCTGAAGCATCTTCCGGAATCCCTTTTCAGCAGAAAGAATTCTTAGCTAAATCACATCACAAGGGGGCTATAAAAAAGACCAAATGCTCTAGATCACTAAAGCTGGCCAAAACTTCATGTTGAACATGTACGTTCGATGACATGCTTCGCTAGCGATTGAATAAAATGTGAGATTGAATCATAACCTCTAGGCTTACTCTAGACTTACACGCTTAATCTACAAGATGCAGTCCCAAGTTTTTCATTTGTTTACTTTTTGAGAAGGTCAGAGGCATGTAGCGTTCCTCTCTAAGATCCTTCCTGTTACGACTCTAGGCCAACGTCTCCAGCAGTCATACTAGCGAATCTTACTCGTAGGATGACGAGTTAAAACTAGCTGTAGACAAACAATTGCTGTAAAAAGTTTTACCAAATAAGTTTACGTCTCCTGTAGCTTGATGAAAGGCACTCGTGAGACTTCAAAACGATTATACGTTTTGAAGGCAATGCGATTGGCCGAAGTAGCACTACGGAATGGTCGTGCATGTGGCAAAGTATATAATATTGTCGACGGAGGACCACCGGTAGGAGCGTTCTCCTTCTGGTTCCCACTCATGCAAGGCATGTTTTTGCTATATGAAGTTCTTGTTAATTGCATTCACCTCCTGTGGAGTGAGCAAACTGTAGAGAGCAGTAGTAATCTAATTCAAAATGAGCTCCACATTTGAAAACTGAAAAGAACAAGGATCGGTCCCATGTATAATCCAAAGCGTTCTTTCGAAGTACAACGAGCAATTTTTGAACGGTGCAAGCTTAATTGAATTGAAATACCTGTATCATAAGAAGAGATTCATGGCTCCGGACACCGTCCATCCCATTTCTCTCACCTTCCTCCCTCTCTTCCCTCCTCCCATTCCCTCCTTCTGTGATTTTCGTATACAGAATTTTGCGTGTTTCCTTGTTGCGTCGCCATGCTTAATTTTTTCATAGGCTAGAAAAGTGATGGCTTCTGACCACAGAATGCAGGATCAGCCGAGGCGATCAGTCTGGGACGCATCGCATACACTTTTAGTTTGCTCTTATAAATCCTCATCGATGATAAATGTCTCGCTTCATTCAGAATGCTCATTAATTATAGCTCTTGGAAAGCCGCTACCGTTCATCAAACTACCATACACGTTGATGATCATTTTGGCGATTATCTTTGAATATTTATATATCTGGCTTGGCATCGAGCCAATTTTTACACGGTTGGAAGTAAATTTAACAGCAATAACGAACACGTATTCGATTGAAAGCGCACGAAAGGATCTCAACTACGAACCAACGCATAATCACGACCTTACTTCTACCGTACTTCATTACAAGAAGACCGCATCAAGCCAGTGTAGCAAGAAACAGTACTTAATTTTTGATAGTAGCAAGGGAGTTATAGTTGTGTCATCTTTTGTTTTAATTTTATGGATGCTCACCGTATGGACGTGACTGAAAAAGCGATGGGACGTTTTTAGTGTAAACGACTGCGCTTGGAAGTATATGACGGAAAGTGGTGAAGGGTACGGTAGAGATTTATTTGGCACAATCTCAGCACTTTTTACCATTGTGAAGCAAGCGCAAAGTGATGGAATTATGCAAACGCGTAACTATCGTACGTGCTTGTATCACGTATCATATTTTGATTTGTTCCTCACGCGTACAACATCTACCACCCGTATTCTCAAAGTTTACTAGAAATAAAAGTAAGCAATTGTGGGTTCCCCTTTTTTAACAATTTCAATGGTGCGAGTGAGCATTTGTGCTAGACAACATATAATCCAACTTTACACTATTCTCCAATGTGATCTTTACGAAGCTCTGTACTGTTGCTATCGCATAAATAACGTTGTACTTTTTCTATGTAATAAAATTTTCGACCTATATCTATTAGCTGCAAATCTGACTGTAAAAATAGTTGGCTTTCATAGAGATTGACAAGGGAGTAGTTTGTGCTTTATCTTACTGATAGTACTTATAAGCTCAGTATATCTTACCGCTATTCAAATTCTCTTTGATGATTAACTAGAAGTGGCGAATTGTGGATGAGCGATGATAAATGCGACGTTAGTACTATACGCATACATACAAGCAAGTTTGCATGCGAAAATCATACTAATTAAATACCGGATAAGTACCACTATAAGCGACTTTATTTACTCATACGAACACTGCATATATACACCAAATATTAGTGGTATTGCCTTCAATATATTGTTTCAGCTTAACAAAAAGTTTAACCCAAAATTTGGGCGTCTCTCAGTTGTTCTGAAGTTTGCAGTTTCTGGTGAGATAAATTGAAAACTGGCCGTTGTTCTTTTAGAATAGGAATACATTCAGACAAGAAATATTTCAGAATATACATACATATATATCATGAATTTCGATACATTTTCGACTCGTTTAAAGCTAGCTAAAATCACTGAAGGCTTAAATCGTATAAAAGAAAGATGATATTCAATTTTTCATCGCTTTTCGTTGTCGTTCCAATTTTTTCCTCTGAATAAGATCATCGTATTCTTTGAGGAAATTAATCACTTGCAGATCTTTTATTAATAGATCGTCATTAAGCAGCACTTCGATCACCATACGATGCACGAAAAGATATTGCTGAAATCGCAAAACTGTTTTTCATATTCATACGAAAAGGTAATATTTTTGGCAAAATGCAACCACCAAAAAAAAATCGCAAATTTTTTTTCTCGCAGAGTAAATGACTTCATGAAATTATCGAAAATACTGACGATAGTGCATAGTTGTTTTATTTTCGTTGGTTTAGCGAAATTTAGCAAATAAAATCTGAAAAGAATTCATTCACGCCTTCGTACTTTCCATTCATTTTGTTCTTGTTTATTTTTCAAATTTAAAATTCACTCTCATAAAATACGGTCGGTCATTTGCGCTCTGACCGAGTGCATGAGGGCAACAACTTTATATCGCAACACTCCTTTTTGGAATCGCTTCGTCGTGCAATTTCCGTTATAAAATCTCTTTGCTCAATGTGAGTACTTGGACACGGCACATGCATCGTTCTCGATGAAGCGCTATTTTTAGAGGCATCAATTTTAACATCATCATGACCGCTGATGAAATGAGTTGTGCGACAATCTGAGCTTCTTTGTGATTCACCTGTTCATCATGATCGTTTGCTAGCACGCTCTAAGCTAACTATTTTTGTGTAAATAGGGTGATATTGAAAAGGAAGGTTCCAATTATGGAGGGATCATCAAGATCGTTTGCATTGTATATTAAACAAATATATAAAATATATTTCGGTCATGAAACGCCTTTGCTGAGGCTTTCCGCGGGTAGCATACTCAAACATACGTAGGTGTAGAGCACAACAATGGTAATTAAAAGCGCGGATAGCTCTGAAAAAAAAAACTCGTAATTAATATGCCACAGCTACTTAACCTATGTTGGGTCCAATCGGACCAACTTATTCTCCCTCATTATTAAAAATGTTAGCTATGATTGAAGCTTTATTGAAGGAATTCAATTTGAACTATGTGATCACAAATACCTGGTCATTTTGAATAGCACCCATTCTTTGTTCTCTTAATGATTTCACTAAATCGCACATCGAGACAGCTTCTTTGGCTTTCAATTTCGATATAGCCATTTCCATTGCAACGAATGTTCCTGTCCTGTAACTCATTCGTTTGGAAATATATTCCTCATATTAAGCTCTTTTGCTTTCAACCTCCCCCCCCTCCCCCTCCAGACTCCCCGCTTTATGTTGTTCGGGATTCTCTCGCTTCTTAAATTTATTCCTCGTGTCTCTGAAGATGCCGTTTCACAGAAGCTCTCTCCTTGTCAAGTTTAATGCACACCTCTCCGATGAAGTAAAATACTTCTATCCACATATTATTACACTAGTTCACTTGGCGGAGTATTTTTACTGCTCAGCCTTTCCTTGCGGACAAATCGCGTTTAAATATGAGCCGGGATCTGAGTGGTTAGACCGAAAATGTCACCTTCCGACACCTGCACTGCAGTGTGCGATAACCGGTTTCTTGTCGAAATGCTTGTGCACAAGACCTCGAACCGCAGAACATACAAACGGTGAGTCTGCGACGCAATGGTCTGGCCAGCCGGCGTAAAGAAGGTGCAATACCTGCAAATAAATGGCCTATTTGTCATCAGTGAATGCACTTCTCGATATGTTTTCGAAGAACAGATGATCGCATTTAATGGAAAGGCAAACCGCTAGTGATGGTCTAGAGAAGTGCGCGCATACGACAAACTTTTGTTGATCATTCTGCACGGTCATTAAGCTTATAAAGCCAACGAACAGATAGAGGGATGACTGTCTGGCACCTTCGACAGTGTGGCTTTCATACCGAAATAACCACCTATAGGCACAAAACCGAAACCAAATTCCATCCGCACCTTTTCTACGGCTGCGGAAAAAAGTTCGAAAAGGGAACATTGGTTACAGAGTCAGCATCTTTCCAAATCTTCCACCCTGTTCCTGTTCAGTGACGTCAAGATAAGCCTTTATAAGGGCACGTTGATAGTTTGAGAAATTTACAGTTATAGGGTTGCTCACGAACGCTAGTTTTGCTGCGGAGAATAGCGTTCATCCGACGTTGCGGCACTTTATGCCCTCAGGTGGAATGTAGGAGGTGCCCAATGGTCTCAGTGTGATCCCCTCGAGTGATCCGAATACCCATGTTTCAGAATGTTTGCAAATACGATTTTAACAACAGGATATGTACTAGTAAAAAAAGGGCAACACTTGATGAGAAAAAATGGAAAAGAAAAAAAAACAATTTCCAAATCGTTATTAATTACCTAAATGCTTCGACTAGTTACGACCAATAGCTCGTCGTTAAAAGTAAATGCACCCAGGCACCCAACTAACACATCCGTCGTAGATGTATCCTCGCTAATTTCAAAAAAATTCTAAGGAGCCGCCTAATGAAAGCAACACATGGCCAAACAAAAAAACATGTTTTCTCTAACAAAAGACGTAACATCGTCGAATTATCTTAAAACAACTTATAAGTTATTTGTTAGTTATTTTTTTGCTTTTCACCATCACATCTCATTCATTTCCACAATGCTTCGACGTCATCATGGTTCGAGGTATTCTGCCCATTACTTATGATAGCATTTGATGTGATAAAGAAACTTATATAAAGCCTATTCGTTAGTGCTCAACTGGTTTTCATGAGCAGTTATAGTACTGCATATTTCTCCTCAGTAAAATCTGCAAAAAGAAATGAACTGAAAACGTTTTCGTTCAATGTTTGCTTGGGCAACGAAATGCCATCCTACAGAGTTATGAAATGCCAATTCCTCTGTAATAAATTTTGCAGAATGCGTAAATATATATACGGGAAACTTCTGCTTCCTCAAGACGACCTCTTCTTCAAAACCAGCCACTTGAATGTCAGTCCCCATAACGCTCTCGAATGCTTCTGCTCTTCTAGTTGAGTCTCCCGCTCTGGCATGGCACTCGATATAAATTCTCATTTAGTTCGGTTCTCTACTGGTTCCGACTTCAATCTCCTCATGACCTCATGTCACATCTGGCTTGTCAAAAAACTACGACTCGTTTGCCATGAATTATGGTGATTTTTAAAAAAATGGACTAACGCCTTCAACGACCACCTCATGAGTTTTTCCGCCATAGCTCGCCTGAATTTTGGTTCGTGTTACTTTTTTAAGACCAATGGCGTTCGCCGGCTTCTCCAACACTTTAATATGCACTGCACCATAATCTTTTGCTGATGATTCCATTGGGAAATATTCTGCTGATTGCTCTCGACCATTTTCGGTTGGTTGACATAATTGTAGGACTACCTGAATTAGCCGCTTGAAATAATTATAGGACTATCTGGATTAGCCATGAGCGGCAGTAGCTCAGTGGTAGAACCTTGCTTCACATGCGGGAAGACCTGGGTTCCATTCCCGGCTGCTTCCCACCATACCACCGACAGCCCAGCTAGCGGGTGGTATTAACAACTAGCTAAAACAGCCAAAGGGATGGCTGATGCTCGGCGTGCGACTGCCTCAGTGACATCGAGACACAGCACTGACGGCCCGAGCTGTAAGAATAAGAGCAATCTGCGTTAGTCGCCTGATATAATTGTAGGGCTATCGCTTCACATAATTGTGAGACTTGTTCAACGGGCCATATGAAAATTTCATGGGTTCGTTTTTTGGAACGGGACATAATGCATGAATTTTTTAAAAATTTCTACGTCCCAGCTCACCGAGTCACCTCACAATTCCATAATTTGTACTTATAGACCGAAGGCCGTGATAAAATGAAATGAAATAAAAAATCCATCACACATTAAAGGTAGCTCATATCAACGGACGTCCTTGCATGACCATAAGAAGAAAAAAGGAAGAACGCTAAGGACACGAAAAGACCGAAGATCAACCTTTGCTTCTTCCTGTATGATCATAATCCAGAAGTTTTGCACAGTGTTAGACATTGGTCCTTGAGCACATATATACGTAAGATCGTTATCAACTTTAACATAGGACGCATGAATGTAATCATCATCTGCAAAATCCATATGAAGGCATCCCCTAAAAAGAAATTTCCATCCTCTTATAGAATCTCTTCGAACAAATGGCGTATTGATGAGTTTAGTTGGGATAGAAATTGAGGAACTGAGACCGCATTCGATGTCGCAAGCAACTAAACTAGTGTAGTAATCGAAGCTACTCACAACGGCTAAGTTTGCAATCTACTGGTTCTGCCGAATCGCACAAAAGACATAATATTCATTTGCCCGCTTCCTCCTCCCTCCCTTTCACTTTTCATTTCTTTTTTCATCCTTTATTATGACTCGCGTTTTGTCCAGTAATCGAATATCTTCGAACCTGTAAGCTAATTAATCCTCATGAATTGATTAATTGCAGCAGCAAACTTTACTTTATCGAGCATAGATTTCATTTTGTCTCGTTTGGAGTAATTCGTAACTACTGGGTGGCATCAAAAAATTGCACAGCGCAAAAACCAACGAAATAAAGAAGCAGTAGACTCCAGTGACAGTTCAGCCTGAAGACTAGCTAAAATCAACAAACCTGCCTATTATACCAAAAAACCAAACTAATATACCAACAAACCAACCTAATATCTCAACAAACCAACCTATTATACCAAAAAACCAAACTAATATACCAACAAACCAACCTAATATCTCAACCAACAAACCTATTCTTTTCGAAATTCTTTTCGCTTTCCCATGCGGTCTGCGAACCGTTAGGCACATATGGTTTAATTTCGCGTACAAATTCCTTCCGAACACCGCGAACACCTGCTTCGGCTACATTATCCATCCACTGCTGAATCGGACCTCTCCTGGCGTGCGCTGAAGACGAATTGTCCTAAACTTATTTCATTTAAAAACTGCTGTGATCACGCTGAAATTTCTACTACAATTAACTTTTTTGATACATCCTGAATTGATCCTCCTTCGTTTCGTATTGTGCGTTTATGGGACAGCGCTAGCTGCTTATTGATCTCTTAAAGAAATGAATGAAGCATTTATGAAAAAACTTTTGTCTATTCCAAACTCTAAGAATCAAAAAAAAGAAAAATCGACTTGTTTCAGAGCCTTCAAATTATGGAACTGATATGAGTGAATAGATTTAAAGACTAAATGGGACATAGGTTTGTTTCTGTTGGCCGCTCTCGCTAATTAATATCAATGAATGCTAAATCTTTCCACTCCATCGCCGAGAAATAGCATACAAGATTCTATTATTAAAACCCTCAATAGAAAGTTGTTTACCAAGTTTAAAAAAAAGAAACGAAAGAAACCATTGCTTGTTTGTGAACAAATTTTGTGCCAATAGGCAAACGTGATTCGGGAGCGAGTCGCCTAAGTTTGGTTTTGGTGTTGATCTTTTGTCGTCCGCCAACCTTCCCCACTGATCGTTTCTGAGCGTCCATCTCCACCGAACATTCGTTCCTTCCACGAGTCATCACACGACGCTACAACATTCGTAAATAAGTGACATTATTTGGATGGGCTTTAAGCTCTGCCACCGTTCTTATGCATCCTAATGGGTTGGACTGGAAGTGCCCCTCAATGCAGCAACCAGAAACTAAATGTTTTTTTTCCTAATTGGTGGCTGTCAATCCGGTTTTTGAAAAAAAAAACCTTGTCGGAGCAACACTTGTCACCAAAAGTCAAAACGGCTAAATCGTTGGTTAGGGGCTTCGCAGTTTACTGTGGTTTCGAAATAAATCATATCAAGTATCGAAAACGCGAAGATACGTTAAGCGGATTACTGCACTTCTAACAGTTGTGCTCCATCCCACTTCATAATCACCGAAACGATTCTTATATAAGCTGCAATCCCGACATCTACCAGCCTTTGACATTTTCAGTTGTATTTCTCAGCAAGCTCATATGAGTACTATTGGCGATTCGATTTGAGACTGAAATTTTTTTCGCTTGGCACCGTTTATAGTTGCTGGAGTATAGTGAATCTCGATTAAACTTCAATTGCGAAGTTAAATGGAGGCATGAAATTCACAATCCCCAATGTTCGCATTGATATACGCTATGAGTATTTGTAATTTGTAATTTGAGTAATTTCTATTTTTATTTCTATTTCACATGCTGCCGCCGTGTGAAATAGAAATCGTAAATCGTGTACTACGCATTTATATATGCTATGAGTATCCTATGCGCTAAACGAGCGTGAAACAGTGACTGGCACTATGTGCATGAAAGTAGGGCGCTCGTCTTATGCAGTTGATCTACCGCAGGCCTTGATCAACAAAAGATATACCTTAACAATGACAAAATATCGACAAAAATTTCATTAAAATCTGACTTTTAGTGAAAGGCAGGTTAAATTCGATCAGTTAGGTCCAAAAATTCATATAGGGACACTTCAGTTCATTTCTGAGATCAATGAAATTAATTTTTTCCAGCCTGGAAGATTTTCAGTTTACCGTTCCATTCTTCGATAAGCACTTTCCGAACCTTTAAAAAATTCTAATGACGAAAGCGTTGATCGTCAAATATCTCGAGTGAACGACTACGTGACCTAGGCGGAAAAGTTTGAGCAAGTTTTTTAAAACTGATAGGAATATTTTTCCGAAGCAATTCCTCATAAAAACGCAAAGAATTCATTGATAAATTAAATGACACTAAATTTTCCATGAAAGGGCAATTAAAAAATTCCTTATTCTAAAAACCGGAAATACCTTTGGTTTTGTTTTCGGTCCCATGATTGGTCGACGTAAAACAGCAGCTGTCGAAGAAATTATCCACGAGAAGTGTCTTCAAAACCCACCGCCACCCTTGAGTCGAACACAAATACGAAATGAACAATGTAGTTTCTGGTTGCTTCTTTTATATACATGACTCAATTCTATGCATAGTTTACCATCTATGTAAATCTTTAAAAGTGTTGGCTTGTATCACAGGCTGAAAATCGCAAATTCAGTTTTGCTTTTGTGAATTTTATTTTGAATAGAATGGAATGTTTAGTGTAGTCGACAGGCAAGGATTAACTTTATGAAAATAAAAAGATAATACAAATACAATGCAAAAGCAATACATATAAGATTATCGTTTTTTTTAACACGCTTTATAATATATGCAGTTTTTTAGAAAATTCCCCAAAAAATTCCCCCCCCCCCCCTCCTCGAAATTGAGGAGTTTTTTAATTACATTGTTTGGAATCAACCACCGAACAGATACATATTTGCCTATCGGGAAGGTCTGTAATATCTCTTCTACCAAAAACTTCTTTCTACTAAAACGGTAATGCTGATTTCTTCGAATAAAAGGTGACCTCATGGGTTTTTAAACGCTTTCTTGCACGAAAAATTGCAAGCTTTGGCTGTCCGAAACTGCAGCCTCAGTTCTACCGTTTTTGTGACTGATTGCTATAAGACGAACAATCGATTTAGTAAACGTGCAAAAAAAACCAAAAAATATGTAAAGTTCGCCGAGAAATCATTAGATTTTTTGGTGAATGAGCCGTCAGCTTCCAAAACAGCATAGATGCTTTCGAATTCATTGAGCAAATTTTGTCGATTCCAACGATCAAAATTGTGAATATCAGAGATGTTAGGTAAGAGAGATATGCTATATGAGTTTATCATAAATGAACGCATGCAAATTATGAGCAGTGGCTAAATTTGCATACGAAATTACGCAAAAATGCTTTCTTCTATCTGAACGATGAATAAATAATCTGAACAAAAAAAGGAAAGTGATATTGATAAACAAATTGTTAAAGATAGTTCTGTGAAGGTTATAATGGTGTAACGTACTATCGAGTGAAAATGAAAGAAAGAGCTGTACGCTTTATGTGTTTCTTAATAACTTCGAATCGTTTGCTAGTTTCTTGATCTACCAAACTGATCGCTCAGTTATCGATTTTTTCGTTTGCTGCAAGTAGAATAAAAGCTATCGAATCGATTACCAATCTCTTGATCTACGGAATGTGTCACCAATTTACCTATTTTATTGATTGTTGCAAATGTCAAAACAGTCGATGTAAATGTCCACACTGGGAAAGAAACGTCATGAGCAGTAAAGTTATGAGTACTTTTTCTTGTATTGTGGTCTCATAAGCAGTAAAGTTATGAGTACTTTTTCTTGTGTTGTGGTCTCATAAGCAGTAAAGTTATGAACACTTTTTCTTGTATTGTGGTCTCATAAGCAGTAAAGTTATGAGTACTTTTTGTTGTACTGTGGTCAGTAATCATATTTAACATTCGTTAATGGTTTTTCAGATAGTTTGAAAAACTTTGATACGGACGAATTTATTTTTCGAGGAACTAAATCACATCTCGATCACTTCACAGTGAGTAATGTCAGTTCAAAACGCTTCAAATATTTGCCAAGTGCACTGCGCATTTGTATTGACAATATCGATAGCTGCTTATGAAAGACTCAAGATGAATACACCAATGAGGTGGGACGACGAGATCGTATTCACGATTGGGCATCACATCTGCATACACTTTTCATGTTAAGTATGTCGGAAGTAAACGGGTATCCTCACTCAACATCACGCTTTTAAGCGCCTTAAACACTATAACTTACCGTTCAAAACGGTTGTTGCAAAGTGCACTCCGAACTACCGATGATTTTGCTTGCTGTAGTGGCAATACTCTTGAACTCAGGTAATGCTCGTCCAGCATATTTTTTGCGTTCCTCTTTGTCCTGGCCTGCACTTGCCTTGACTTAATTACGCACACTGCAACCTTAATTTAGGGCAAATTCAGAGTTGTCTTTTGAACGTCCCGGCTATTATTATAATTTGAAGCTACATGAGCATATTAAGTATATATATATGTATATATATATATAAAGTTATGCTAATGACTATTCTTCCCTCAGCATTCGCGAATCCAAAATGCATTTGTGTTATCACTGGCATCTTTTTAGCCGATGGTTGTCAAATTGATAGCTCTTTGCAAGGTGTTTTCGTAAAGCAACCAGATGATGTGTCTACAGCACTATTAACGAATGGTATTGAAGAGACCATGACATATGATAAGGTCGGTGATTTTTCGCAGTTGAATTTGAAGTGTTGTGCTTGATCCACCACTTCTTCGTATTTGCAGCTCATACATACGCCAATCGATTTAGATCATCCCTTCTTTAGCTTCTATCCGATTCCACTCTCCTCAAAATTCAGCACCCTCAAATGGTCCACAAGCAGCATTTCACTTTTTTTTTTTAAAATCTAGACCATTATTACTTAAGCAAGTAATTTGTCCATTATTATAGTTTATCTTACGTTAGTGTCAGTTACAAATTCCGCGCAATTAAGGTTTCTTACTACGGCCGGCATTGTTGAGCTGATTTAGAATTGGGATGAAGGATGAACTCATACATTCCGACTGGCGGAAAGCAAAATTTTTAGTGGAAATTTTGTGAAAGCGGTCGGCTGAATGGCAGCTCCGAGCAGTTTTCGAGATCGAATGGCTTGATGCGCAGATTGTGAAAAGTATATCGTGGAAACCCCTGGCAACCATTCCCAGCTGCTCCATCTGCATTAAAACCCCAATGACGGACTTAGTAGCACATTTGGGATTACCTGTCAGGTCAGAATTCAACGACTGCAGCAAATACAACCTCAAAACCTTCGGTACACCTATGGCTCGTGCCGAATATTTATGCGCATGGTATGCGTTCTGCGCTTTCGATCCAACACTAATTAGAGAAGTGATTTTCTTAAATGACTTCTGTAAATGCAATATTGAGGAGATATTCTTTAGCATACTCATTATGCATCTATTTTCAGGTTACAATAACATCATCATCAATCTCCTCGTGGGGTAACTGCTATGAAAGCAACGACGAATCCTTTGTGTTCGGTATGAAGTAAGCTCTAATATCGTTTTATTGAAAACTTTTCAGTTTCATCGTAGAGTTTTGCTGAACGTATTCGGTACAATTCCATTCCATTACAAACTTACACAATGTCATTTTTCGATCTTTCATTTCTATTCTATCATGATTTCTTGTTTGAACAATAAATCGGTTTCCAAGTGGCACATGTCCTAGTTTTTTATGGTTTCCAGAATTTTTCAGGAAACTTTTCCTTATTTTAATTCCCCAGAAATATTTTTCAGGCGCATTGGAGAATCGTTTTGTTATCGTTGCATTACGCTCGTATTACGCTCAGCAAACATTATACAAGGCGCTCATCAAATCGGTTACCTTACTTCCTCAATTATATACATTTTTTAAGAAAAAAGCGCGTGCAAAATGGCTAATCCATGTGCAGTTATTCTAAAGATTTCCTGTTTGAGTATCTTTTCTACTAATTGCTTCGAAGCTTGCATGACTGCGACGCTGCATGTGATCTCCGCTTCATGACTCCAAGAATGTTATAGTGCGATTTTGCTTACTGACTCTTGTTAATGACTTCGGTAATCATGAAAGACGCATCACCACCTAAACCAAGGAGCTCCATAGCTCCGTTCACATTACAAATGACATACAGGCGAAGAGATTACGAGATACAATGTTCTCTTGGAGAGCTGCTTGGCCCTTTTGAATGGAGGCCGCCATAAATAGTCCTCCGTTCGAGCTTCTTGAAAAATATAAGGAAGCAGCTGTCAAGGAGAAACCCACTTGGAGTGCTTGTCTTTAATCATGAATTTCTTGGTTTTGCTGGTCTAAGAAAAAGAAAAAAGAAGCTTCCTCCTCTTTGCAGTAGATTTTCCTTTTAAAGAAGACCTCTACTATGTTCCTTTTTCAAAAGCAATTAAGTAAACAAAATGTACTGATATACGGAACTTGAAATGCAGGGTAGAAGAAGGGAACTTCTATTGAGGTAGTTTGCGTCGAGCTGTGGGCTTCAGTTGGAGAGTATACGGTTTAAGGCAGAAATTCGCGCCAAAGCACTGCACACATTCTTGGAAACGTACTCTATGTTTTTATTGAGGTTCGGGTCAAGACCGAACCGTAACTTATGCCCACATTTAGAAAGCTCTTGTTCAGTTCACTACGTACCTCTTCCTTATCAGAGCACTGATTATCATGCATTCTATCAGTTGCAGATTTCACGAAACGATTGAATGTCGCATATTGCAGGTAATCCATGCAAGGATACAATAGAGCAAGCGCGAAAAAGTTGCTTTGACGTAAACGCCATCAGCGCTTCTGAAGGGACATTTCTTTATAGTAAGTTCCAAATTGAAAAATTTGCGCTTTTAGTTACCAGGAGTTGTGGGAGATTTTTACAATTTGTTCATATCGGTCATCAAAGCAACGTTCTAACCTTAATTCGTGAATCATTTATGGAAATGTTCTCCATTTGCCGCACCTTCATCTTTTAACAGCTGTAAAACGAATTTATACTAGCACAGTTTTGTCGCTCATTTTGCGTCTGTTTTTGCGCAGAAAGATTGGCTTTCGAAACGATTTTTATGAAAAAGTATCACGAGAAGTTAACGTGGAAGAGATCATCACTAGGGAGGTAATTAATCGAAGTATTTTATGAAATTTCCAAGAAGGCGAATAGAATGACTAGTGTAAAAGTGGAATCTTGAGTGAACGCGACCCGAAAAAATAGTAGTTTTTAAATGGTTTTTTTTCTATCAGTTGAAAATTCCTTCAAAACATGTACCTTAAAAATTCTCTCGCATAATTTCTACAGTACATCTTTCTGCAGTACCGCTTCAAATGTTAGCGGGATAGTGGGCCATGCAAATACTTGTTCCTACCGGAAAGCAGCTTAACAATTTCCACCCATTCAGAAAGACAATTCGGCCCGGGAAATACCCGAGAAACGCTTTTAAAAGACCCTCAATGAAAGGGATCAGTGCCCATCCAAGTAATGGCGATATTATCTACTCAACGACGCACTTGGTCCTGGCTGGATGTGCGACATTTAACCTTCCTTTTGTACGATATTCTATTGTTCTCTGATTGCCTACAACTAAAATAAGAAATGCTTCTATTAAATAAACAAATGTTACTTGCAGGAGTCGAAAATGCAGAAGCAGCTAGTTGCGGATTGGAAGGCTCGTTCGACGTATCATTTATGAAAGCTGATTCGAGTCTAGTATGTGAGAAGCCAGGATCCTCTGTACGTTATCAAATTCTTCACTTATGACGTTCGTCAATAATTGCATAAAATATAAGACATGCCAGTTCTTCGTACAAGCTCTCTTATAAAATTAATAATGAGTTGATATGTGCAATGAACATTTCCATACTCGTACAATCGGCATAAAATGCAACTTGCATTCTGCGCAAATGAACGAAAAAAAGAAGACTAAATCATTTTTCAATCTGGAGCATTGCTTTTTCTTCCATTTTTTTTCATCTCGCTGTTTTCTGAAGGAACGCAAACAAATAAATCAATTAGTGTTGCGTTCGACGACTCTCGTACTCTTATATATCGCAACGTAAATGAATGATTCACGAAAAATGCCCATATATTAAGGAACGCAAAGGCAGCTGTAATTTCATCTATTCCCTTATCGATGCAGCTGACAACCATGCCCACGCATGATTGTTTTGACCAGTTTCGGAAAGTCTGGTAGTCAGCCTGCTGGAAGATCCGTTGGGTAAGCAGCCGGGTTTTATTGCAATGAAATTTTTTAACAAGCGACAATTTCAGATGAGCGATTGTGAAGTGCTTTCGACAATGAGTTTTCAGTTCCGAAACTGTTCATTTCCTGACTTTGGTAAGTATTCCCTAAATTATTTGCTTGTGTGAGTTTCATAAAATAATGATTAAGAACATATGAATTTTATGAAATTTGTGTTCTACAGAATGCTAAGATCCCGGAAGTTCGACGTCTGCCCTCAGTTAAACGCGTTCAAATTCGCATAAGACGGATTTTCAAGTTTAGCACTCTGCGATCCGGAAAAGGAGCGATCGGAGGGTAACTGAAAAATTCGCCGCTGAAAATTTTTAATGGCGAAGGAATAGTAACCTGAGCAGCGATAACTGGAAAGGTATTATTACTTGTTGCCGAGGACATACTCATAAATTTTCCCTTCAACACATTGAATTGGCTCCATTATTTTTATATATAATGGGCATCTGGTATATAGCGCATACCATGAGATGGACTGTCTGAAGACTTTGGTATACACCGATACAGTGAGGTGGACTCTCTTGAGACCGTGGTATACTCCGCATACCATGAGGTGGACCCTCGGGAGACTTTGAATTTAACTTGAACTGTTTGATGAAATTTTGTTTGGATTTAATTTCTAGATATGAATTTATCGTGTATTGGCTCTTGGAAAGGAAATGCTAAGGAGTCGTATATTGCTGTACAAGACCAAGACAGCAAACAGATTAAATGCGGAGTAAGTTGTGCTGTACTATTTAAATATTTTACACTTTCCCCCTTCCAAAAACCTCCACTTAAGAGCGTAATCTTTAGACGTGCAACTCGAGCTTGAATAAATATACTGCTGTAATAACAGCTCAGATTCTTCAATTTTCTGCTTTCTTCAAAATCTCTAATTGCAAGGGAGAGTTCTTAGTGACATTGACCTAGAGGCTGACGGTCACTTGATGACATCGAAGAGAAAGGGAAGGGAAAGGGTGACTGAGCATAAAGGGGAAAGCTATTGTCAACATTTTGTATGTCAACATGAGCGGCCTCACTTGTGACTCTGCAATAGTGGGGACAGCGCTAATCGTACCACTCCCTCCACTTCCGGTTCCGGTAAATAAATGAAGGAAGTTATTCGGATAAGTGATGAAAAAGCAACAAATAGTACCCACATATTTCTTTAAAAAACAGCAATTTCTAGAAAAGCTAACAATACATCACAAAAATACTTTCCAACGCTTACATCCACGACGAGAGGGTCGTTTAATGCCTTTTCAAGAGTTTCAGTATCATTGCGCTATGAACGTTATTAATTAAACCATGGATGGCTCCGTATGCTTTGAGATAAGTTAATGGCAGTGAAGAGATCAAGGATAATAAGCATGGCATGAGTATCATTTTAAGACGACAAGCGATCGAATCAACGCCATCATCCCCTTACTCCTCCTCTCTTCGCACCT
>JPKZ01001748.1:504722-520698 GCA_000803305.1 Toxocara canis
CATGGATTGATATAATTGTCAGATTGTGATTTGTGACTGCATTTCCGAAGATGGCTGAGCCTGTCTCGGACTTCGCAGAGGTTGATTAGTAGCGGATTAGTAGCGAAACAAGATATTTAGCCACTCGGACTAGAACCATCTTCATAAGAATGCCTGCACACCTCTTACAGTCCCTTCCACTACCTACTCAACGAAGGCTGGAGCATAGAAAATTCTTTACAAACGTTACAAATACTTCTTTGCACAATTATTTGCGAAAACTCGCACAATGAATCAAAAGGTGTTCTTAATCATCCATGTCTCTCCATCATTGCTGTCAGTGTGTCCTGAAGGACGAACTCTCTCTGGTCTACTGTTTACCATCGCACAATCGACAACTAAAGCATTGTCGGGTAAATCTGGAATCCAATCGTTCACCACTTCCTGGAACAAGTACTGTGTTCATCAACTGACCGTTTTCCCACGAAAATTGCAAATCTTGAAAATTGCAAAATTTGCAAAAATTGCAAAACTCGTCAAATACAGTTTTTAGAAAACACTCAGCAGTCGAAGCACGAAGCAGTCTATCGCATCCATCCACATTTATATTATTTTATCTCAAACGCTTCAACGGCTGTCCATTCAGTTTTATTTTGAATGAAAAAAAAAGTCGAAAGAAATTTGGAACGTGTTACTAACATATTTAATCGAATAACTGGATGCATAGGGATTCTTTGAAGTCTGTCAAATGGATTACCTCCAAGCGGAGTCGCTGGCTTTTTAGCGAATGCCAAATAAGCTCTCCTTTCCCTTCTGATCGGATATTTTTCCGTTGGTTTTTTTATTCATTCTTTTATCATTTTATCATTTTTTATCATTGCCCATATCATTCTTTCGAAATCACACGTTGTGATCGACGAATGCCTGCATATCATATATAGAAGCAAAGGTGAAGCAAGGAAGGCACAGACGTTTTATGCTTTAACTCAGCTGCCATTAGAGAAGAAGTACTGAAGTAAAACATTAGGCGGTAATTTCATTATGTTGGAATGGTGATTTTTCGTAGCGATCAGAGAAAAAATTATCGATAAAAATTTGCACTTTGAATATTTACAAACGGTAGTTGGAATGGTGATTTTTCGTAGCGATCAGAGAAAGAATTATCGATAAAAATTTGCACTTTGAATATTTACAAACGGTAAAAATGGAATAGCAGTTTCCCCTACTTAAAAAAATGAGTATCTGTATGGCTTAACGTTTAAGAAAACATTTTCTCTTTACAAGACTTCACGAATGAAAAAAAAAAGAATAATACGAACCTGTACAAAAGGACAATATCGATTTGTGTCTTCAGAGCCATAGAAATGTTTAAGCCATGGCGTTTGCAGCGTTCCAAACTGTTGCGCGAGTGGACGCGCCTTAATAACTAAGTTTGTTCCAAATTACTATACTCTGTAATGATGCTCATAGTTATGAATGAAAACTAGAACTTTGGCCAGTTTTTTCCGCCGAGAGAAAACGAACTTTCAGGAATTAAAAAAAGAAAAAAATTGGGCAAGATAAAGTTAGCTCGAGTTGTTTGCATTGGCATTTAAAAAAAAGTAATTTTGAGATTAGTTATCAAATCAGTTGTTCCCAAATCCGCTTCTATGTGTTTTTCTTAAGGAAATTCATCCGGATAAAAAAAGATCGGTCGCTTTCGGTGCATTTACATAAGGAAATCATTGCATTTTTTTTGTGTTTACATCAAACAATATTTCCTTTTTTTTTTCATTTCAAATCAAACCGGTGGAACGCTAAAGCGGGTAGTGATGCTCAATGGAAATGAGAGCGCAAAACTGCGCTGAGCTCGAACTATTGCCCATATTCGCATACTTCAAATAACAATGATAAAAATATTTGTGTTTGATTAATAAGCTTACGGGAATCAGTAGCTCAGAGGTAGAGCCTTCGCCTGATAAGCGAACAGGCCCAGATTGGACTCCCGGCTGCTTACCCAACGGATCGCCAGTAGCCTGACCACCAGGCGTTCCGGAACTGGTCACAACACCCATGTGTGGGCACGGTTGTCAGCTGCATCGGTAAGGGAAACGATGAAAATACAGCCGCCATTCTATCTTTGTTGCATCATTAAGCTTACCGAATGATGCTCTTCATGAGTTAAGAAAGAGTTTCGTATTTTTGTTCTTTGAACGCAAATTCGGAGGCCTGTAAAGTTGCATCTAAATAAATGAGCCAGTCATGCTGAGCGCTGGTGGTCAACAACCTTGACACATGCTGGAGAACTTATTTTGGCGCAAACGTCTATAAAGTTCACTTATCTTGCTGTCTGCCTGCTAGGGGAACGAGTAAAATACTTTGCAAAAGCAGACATGTACCCTTAAACCGATCGACGATTTCTTCGAGCGAACTTTTGTCAGCAAATTGCAGTGGACGTTGATCCGTTTCTCGATCGTTCCGTTTGAAAAACATACTTCCTGAAACGTGATAGTGATTGAGTGAGGAACTCTCTCCTGTACGAGATAACGTTTGATCCTGCCACATACCGTTACTGAAGGAAGTAACTGTACAATTTACTCCCAAGAGCTTAATGCTTTCACTCAGCTGGATTGCCTTACAGTTAGTTCTTCAAGTTTTTAGAGTGTTCTTCCGAAGCAAACGATAATGCGACGATATTTGAAAGATCGGCGAAACGTGCAGCTATATATTTTACTATCCAGCGCCCCTAGGTAACATTCGAGCGGTGAAAATTCATTAATTTGTCATTTCTTGGGGTATTCAAGATGTGCCAGTCCTCATCGTCGAGGTTTCATGACTGATTCGAAGTTAGAGCCGCAAAACCATAGGTAACTTGGGAACCTTGCTTCGTCTACAGTATTTCCATAACCGACAGTTGTAATGTTGCCTGTGATCAATAGCTAGAGCTTACATGAGGGGCGAATGGCTTGTGTGCACGGAAAGAGCCGATTGTTGATAAGATATTCTGATGGCTACAGAACGGAAACGGAACTGGTTGCCTGCAAGTTAATTGGGCACACTTGGCCACGTAAATGGATAAAAAGTGTCAACTGATTAGTGAAATATTGGTATTGTCTGCCTTATTTTTCACCATAATTCCTCTGACAATCCTCAGCAATTAACTTTTGAGGGCCTAAACTAAATCTTTGACGAGTCAGAGGCATGACTGCACTTCTGATTCTATAGCCTTAGATCCTAAGCGGTTGTCAATTTTTGACCGTTAGCAATCTTTTCTCTGCTTAGCAGACACAAAATTTTCAACGCATCTATTCTGAGACAAAGTTTTGCCGGAATTCTGATAAGTTTTACTCGGGAGTCATTATTTGCATCTCCGTTGTTTCACTATAAACGGACCGCAACTTTTGTTATGGATGAGTGATCGTCTTCAATACTATGTATTCCACGCCTTACCTCTACTGGTGCGAATAAGAAGATCGGAGGGGGGGGGGGGGGGGAAGAAAATTTGAAGCAAAACTTAATGAGAAGAATGACAACACTGCTATTAGTAGTGCTTTCTAGCATACGTAACCTTTGATTGTTAAGACGGATGTTTAAAATCACAAATCACCTTCGTTGACTTCTTGTTGCAATAAAATCAAAGCAGCTCCCTTGTACGAACTCACAACCCCATTTGTGACCATACCAATAAGCCTTTGTCTCAGCGATAACGAAGCTCACATTCGTTTTGTACCAAGATCTGCAAATATTTTTATACACAATTTTTTTCTGCATCTTTCTGAAAATAATTGAACAACAGAAACTCTTGGAAGAGTATGTTGGTAATATCTCTGCATATCTCATCATTTGAAACGCTCCTGAGTGATGCAGGACAGTTCCTTGATTATACGTTTATTTCCAAAAGCATCGAAATCTGTTTTGGCATTCAGAATGTAAATAAAGTTAAATTTTATTTGGCTCTACAGACCCAAAATATAGCAATATTATAGAAGCCTAGGATGATAGTTTCTTTCTGATCTATTCAAAGAGCTTAGTCGAAAGCAGCTTAAAGCATTAACCTTTGACACATATGGTAAACAGCTAGCATATGCTCAAATAGGCAACAATTTTTCATCAAAGTGATTTATGATCGCTGGCCGAGTTATGTAGTCTAGTCACCTTTCTCAACCCGTTTAAGTGCTTTGGACAACAGTTAGATTCATCGTTGTTCAGCAGTGATTTTAACATTTCTAATGAACTTAGCCATATCTTTAATATACTTCCGAATTCTGTTTTGTCAAAAAAATTTTTCTTAAAAAATATATCACTCGAAATGAGGGCGGCAGTAGCTCAGTGGTACAGCCCACGCTTCGCTTGCTGGGAGACCTCGGTTCGATTCCCGGCTGCTTCCCACCATACCACCGACAGGCCCAGCTAGCGGGTGGTATTAACAACTAGCTACAACAGCCAGAGGGATGGCTGTCGCTCGGCTTGCGATTGCCTCAGTAACATCGAGACATCTCACTGAAGGCCCGAACGGTAAGAATAAGAATATCACTCGAAATACGCTTACACGTTTCCAGTCGTAGTGGACTCGAGAATGGAAGCGGAAATTCTCGTGAAATAATTTCTACCGTTAGCGAGCACAGGTGTCATTAATTCATTCTAAATTTATTCAAGCACAGGTGTCATTAAATCATTTTGAGTTTATCCAAGTACAGGTGTCCTTAATTAATTTTGAATTTATCAAGCGAACAATAATGGATTCATCTTAAAAATAGGAAAATGATAATGAAGCCATCGCTAAACTGGAACTATGTAAATTTCACTTTCCACTGTTTACTCTGAGAGCCGATCTAGACCCGCACATTACTTGCGCATTTCAACGAATATTTCTCGCATACGTTTAACACATTGTGACTATCAACGGCAGTTTCTATGACATATCTATAAAGAAACGAAAAAAAAGGCTTCTATATGAGTTACAAATGAAAATTTGAGGCCTCCGGTTAAAAAAACGCCTGAAAAATTAAGAAATTTCTTTGCGTTTAATGCTTAGATATTTAAATGCCACTCCTGAATCATTTAGCAAACATTTGCTCAAGTAAACGTCTTATAAATGCCAAAGTATATGTACAACAACCTAAAAGCAATACTGCGCAAAGAAAAACTTTATATGCATAATGAACTTACACCATACAGATACTCGCTGAGATGTATCTTCTTTTGATCCTCCGACTCAATTCCTTGCAGCTGCGCGCATCCGAAGTGCTCCCGCGCATATCGCTAAAATTTTAACTAAATTAATAATCACATCTGAGAAACGTCAACTGCATTAAAGAGGAGGACATTCCATTGTATTTACGGCAATCTTATTTAAGCCTATACTAAAGCTGTCCAAAGCAGCATTTCCAGGTCTATTGAGTTTTGCCAGGTGGTATTTCAGCATTTCCTTTTCTGTTTTCTGCAGTATTTATCTGAAAAGTGAGAAATCCTTGGCGATGAGCACGACAAGACAGCGATCCTGAAGGAATCGTTATTTTTATTCTTTCTCGATCTCCTTCTTTCTTTATTTCGTCATCGTTTGTGTATTACACTGATTGTAACGATATGAATTACAGTGTGACATTATTAACTTATATGTAAATACTCGATAAGGTTGACAAATCCAACACTGGAAATGTTAGTAAAGTTTTTTGAGAACATTTTTGCAAATTGGAAAAAACTTCTACTCTAGTTTTAAATACGCTGAAAGCGCATTATCCTTTATGTTGTACACTAAAAATTAAAATTTTTTTTTGGTGCCATATCCGAAATATTTAATAACACTAACTAGAGCTATCCTTTGAAAGTCCATAAAATATGTGGTGATCATTTCGCCAGTGGTCTCGTAACGCCATATAAACGTGCGATTGTGTCCAACATCTCGATCATCTTTTGGAATGATAAGTCCAAAACCCTTAAATTTATTTTTATTGCCGATAAACTCTAAACAACTTTCAAACTCTTTATTTGCTTTTTTAAAAGAGCTCAGCTTCTAAATGAAACTAGCTTATTACTGAAAAAAAACAAAGCATATTTCATCTAACGTTAAAGGCTACAAACAGAATGGTTTCAACAAAACTCCCATGTCAAACCAATTCAAAAAAAACAAGGTCAAGGCGGTTCAAAGAAATTTACAGGTCAATTCCAAACAAGTAAATTTCAGTGAAATTTCGATAGTCTCATACAGATATGCTGAAGCTAAACTTACACAAATTCGAGTACAGTAATTGTCGTTCATATTAAATTACTTCATCATGTGAAACATTCGAAAAACATTGGAGGAAGAAGTAGGTAGGGGAGGGGTGAGGGGGGGGGGAGAGCAAGGAAGGAGAAGGTGAGAGGAACAGATAAATTTTTTTTGAAAAAAAAAAAGATAAACTAACTAAGGCATGCATTAATTCGTGAAGGAAAACATCGCGCGCCGATTGAAATTTTCCCCACAAAGGATTATGTGGGCATATAATGAGGCGTGCTGAGATTGGCCTAAACCATAGAGAATCGATTTGAAAACTAGTAAAAACAATTTTTATACAACCTAGTTTAAGCAGTTTCGATTAGATCAACAATTCATTTTACTACATAAAACAAAATTGATGCAAAATGAAAAATTTTGATGTTATGAAACGAATTTTCAAAATGATATTCGCTTAGGTGAACATAATCAGCTTCCATATCCTGTGGGGTTTTCTACATTTTTCCATTGTAGAGGTATTTTATGATTGTTGCTATCTGTTGCATATTCCACGATCGGGTCACAAGAAACGAGGCTTCCAAAGAAGATTTTGCAAGAGGAACTGGGATCAATAAAATATGATTTATATGCGACAGGTTTATGGAACTTGTTGGTTTGAGATGGAGATAGTAAGCGCACTCGACGTCAGCCTTGTGACAATGTTCTCACAAATTTGAAATACTTTCTTGCAGCTGTCTCTCCCTATTTCAAATATATAAATGCATCTTTGAGCATGAGTGCGTTGATATCATTTTTTTTTGCTGTACGCAAATTTGAAGCCCCTTTCTGAGGAACCTAACACTTTGTCTTTCAGATCTCCCACTTCGCAACTGAACGACTCTCCTCCTCTTCCGGATCTTATCCTCGTCCGGTCTAAGGTAAACTGCTCATCCTAACACATTTCCACTTAATTTCATTCTAAATAGTTCTTTTTTTTCTACAGATTTTCTGCGAATATATCAGAGATTATGGAGTCTTTGCTTACCTATAACATTATTGTATTTAACTAACCGTTTTCCACCGGTGGTGGCACAAGGTGCCGCAGCAGCCAACAGTCCCACGTCCTTCGAACATTTTTGACGATCCATCGAAAACGATGCAAATCATGAACCACATTCTCAGTCCTACTTTTGAGTTCAACTTAAACTCACATCACAACGTCTTTGCTTCAGTCAATTCATGCTGCTCTCGCTCGATCACAGAAAAATAATCACGCTATTCATATAGAGGTTTTTAAATGTGTATATTCTACTAAAGGGGGCAGTAGATCAGTGGTAGAGCTCCCGCTTCTTACGCGGGAAGACTTGGTTTCGATTCCCTGCTGCTTTCCCCAAGGACCGCCAGCAGGCTGACCATCAGGCGTTCCAAAACCGGTGAAAACAATCATGGGTGGGCATGGTTGTCAGCTGCATCGATACGGCGAAATGTCTCACTTGAACAATGGATCGTATACTTTTCACCGCAGACGTCAAGCCATCCTGAATTATCGACTGATAAAGCTGAGACAAAAAATCCATAAAAATTATATGCAAATTTCTATGCATCTTTGACCGATCGGCCTTTAACTGCAAAAATTGGTCTTATGATCGGTGTCATAAGTAATGGTATTATATGTACAAGGGACACAATTTCTAGAAAACTTATGCACGAACAGTTGATGAACGAGAAGCTGTTTTTGACGGCAATAAGAAGTAGCGCGAATTGCATGGAGCAATTTATTTTGGCCGGAAACGAAGGTAGAAACGGTGAAAATTCATGAGGAAGGACGGTGATAATGATATAATCCCCAAAAAAATTTGCCCTCGAGGCCCATAGCTGTGCAGTTCAAAATACGCGTTGAATCCTCGCATACAACCAATGAGTGTAGAAAGAAATCATTTTTTAATCTTCTGCTAATTTCGTAAGCAAAAGTGCAAAGTTTCCCAAGCGCCTCAATAAAGTAAATATTGAAAATCCTCCCCCACATTTTATAATCGATGACCATTCCGAATAGTAAAAATTTGGATTCTAAATATTTTATTTTTTTAATTTTTTTTCTAAACACCTATTTTTATTTTTTTCAAGATTTATTTTTCTAAGTATTTTTTTAAATATCTAAATATTCTAAATATTTTTAGAATCCTAAATATCAGGATTTTAAAATGCCTAAAATATTTCGTTGAAATATTTTAGGCATTTTGGCTCATTTTTTTAGCAGTCATTTAGTTAGTCATATAATTAAAAGCAAAAGCATTATTGAATGGCAACGTTCTTAATGCAAGCATCGGTAGTAATTTCTTTAATTAGCAACCGATATTAGTAACACTTTACTAACAATTAGTCAAACTAGCAATTGTGTATGAGAAAAGGAAACAAGTGAAAGACTCACCATCATATTATGCGGTATATTTATGAAATTTTGTGGAACAAATATCACAATATCGAGCGTTTCCCATTCAGTTTTATCAAGTTGAGCAGCTAACGAAATCTGTACGCTAATGAGACCGATTAAAATTACAGTTCCTCTAGAAGGCATCATTTAATAGCACATTATATGATGGCAAGATTCTTATACTCTTTTGCAGCCAATATGGAACGCATCCGGGGCAGCATGCAATATGCAGCATGACGTGTCAATGTTGTCAGTTTTGTTCTTCTCGTTCGCTTCTAACAACAACAAATATCTCAACAAGAAGTTTCTTCAATTGAAGAAATAAAATAAAGCAGCCAATTAAAGGATTTTAATTTACCGAATAATTGTAAGGAAAAGAAGAATTTTTGTTTAATTAAGTTCGAAGAATTTCTGTTTAATTAAGTTGTTGAAAAACGAAAGAACTATCGCTTTTGGTCAATGTTTGTGGGCAATAGACATTACATAACTTAATGAATTCAACGTTCATTAGCATCCATATATCATTTACATATTTTTCTATGGTTATTTTTTAAATATTTTTTCAGCAGGGATATCTGCAATGCAAAATTCGTATGAAAATGAATTAATTTTTTTCTCCGATGATCGATTGCATAAAAATCACCGAATTCCTTTGATTAATTTTGTTTGAAAAAGGAACTTCATTGTTGTAGAGAGTGAGATGTGAACCACGAATACACCGACATTTGCGCCATTTTAGTTTGCATTCAGTTTGAATAGCATATATTAGAGTACTGTAGCAAATAGTGCATTAACTCCTCCCCCTGCCCCCTCCCCTCCGCTGTTCTCCCCTTCCCATCCCCCCATGCCATATTATCTCGCTTCGGCGATCTAACGTCGAAAGTGAAATGTTGTGAAAATAAAGTGCCTCGGCTCTTTCAAATGAATGAACCAATCTTGTTTAAATGACAATTAGACTACAGGCCCTTCCTACTGACATTTTATTTTCGCTTGAATCGTTGGCATGTTGCTCGCTGGCTTCCCAATCGCAAATGTGAGCCTTTTCACAAAATATCACGGATAAAATGCACAACGCTTTGCACTGGGCAGCTTCCGGAGCCGGAGCTTCCATCCTACCCATACAACCCGCCGCCTCCTCCCTCCCTTCTTCTTACTCCCAGTGGAAATGAAAAACGATTTTTCTTTTTCATCCTTGAAAGCATAGAACGCTTCAACCGTACCGAAGTCGAAACTGTTTATTTAGTGCGACGGGCACAATCTATATGCAAACTGGTATGCAAATTAGTGTCATTCATTATTAATTTGTTTAATTGGTTCGCTGCACAGGAAGGTTATTTGCTGGGCGTCAAAGTGTTTTTCAAACCAGTTTCTATATTTTAAAAAAGTGTAATGAAAGCCAAAATAATTATGGGGTTATGCGACGGATTAACTTCGCAATACATTCACGGCAAAAGATTAGAATAAAATAATGTGGTGAGGAGGCGAGGAGGAAGTAAGCACATTTCCGCCCTAAGCTGATTCATTCGATGTTAATTCAGAATTTGTCGGTGCACGAACATAGTCGTTCTCTTTTTTTGTGCTCTGAAAAAATGTTTGGTGATTCAAGGTTCACAATGAACGTGCGCTTTGTAAATATATTTTAAACGTTGCTTGATGAGTTTAGATCCGACTAGTGATCGCCTCTTTTCTAAACCCGGTAGGCTCTCGCAAGTAAAAAATCAACCGATCAACAATAAGCAGAGATTACAATGTCCAGGATGTATTAGTTTTACTTGCCGTTCAACAAACGTCAAAACGATGATTTAAAGAACAATGATATCACTAGGTCTTAGCCGAATCGAGCTCTCTCTCGGAGAGTTTTCATAAAGCACTATGCCCTATGGGATTTTTTCGACACCGCAACACCATAGCCCACCGTCGAGGATATCCATTTGATAACCGGGATAGTTAATGCGTCCCAGATGGTCCGCTAGGAAGAGCTGGCCGATTCTCAAGATTCAGTCATGGGAGCGGGTGGGGGAGAGGGGGGGGAAGAGTTTTGGGGAGGTCGGTATGACATTTCCTTTATTTTAAGGGAAACGAGGGAATTTCATCAACAAATATTTAAATTTATCAAAAAATATAAGGTCATATTAGGAGCCATATTTTTTGTTTCCAAAACCATCCACTTTTTCTTTCGTTTGGATGCAGATGCGTTCCGAAACTGAATGTACCCTCATCCTCTCTCCGTTCCCTCGACGGCGTCGACCTCTCATGATATGAACTACAGACAATCCACTAACTTTCGAATATTGATCGCTTCTAATATTGATTGTTATGTGCACGTTGAATCAAAGACCGGTTTAAAAAAATTCTTTATACAAATATTCTTCATGAGTATATAAGCTATAAAAATAACTGCATCATTTTGTAAAGTAATCATTGCAGTGATCGGACTAGCATTTTGCCCTGATTACAGCTTGTCGAATTGTAGAGGAATTGCAAAAAGAAAGCCTTCTAGACGCCAACTGCATCATTAACAGTTACGGTCATCACTTCAACAGTGCCATCAATCTCGACTGTTTCAATATCAGTTGGTGAACCGCGATGCGAGAATGCTGCGAATCGTTTACCGTTGATAAAGATTTGGAAACTGAATTCTTCGTTGATTATTGTTAAATCGAAACTGAAAATATTGCCTCATTTAAATCACAGTGATAATTGATTTTGGTGGTGATATCCGTTTGATTGATTGATTTTAATCAATTGAACGTTTAGACGTTTAAAGTAATACTAGAGCACGAAACAATCATATGACATCTTTATAAGGATCATAGTAAGATGTAGAAAAAAAATCGCTTCAGGGATCTGAATATCTAGCTTGCCGAATTATCAACATATCGGCTGCAAGGGTCTCAAGTACCGAATTGCTTAGCCGACCAAACCTAGCGATTAATTAATTAAATCTACTACCCGCTATTAAATTGGTGCAGTTACTAAAAGGTTTTTACAATCATAAAATTGCTCTCCTCATAAGGGTTGCACAAGAAAAGTCATGGAACTGGCATTAATTCTGGAAGGAAGGATATGAGCTGTTGTCTTCAATCTAGAGGGTTGGGAGCACCAGAATTAATTTGGCTGCCTCCGGAGATTTAATACATTTGACCGCTCTAAAATTAAGCCTGTGAATTGAAATCTACTAACGGCAGAGTATACTATCTGCATGGGATCAACTACTGCTTTGCTCAGAGCAAGCATATTAGTTTTCTTTTGAATTGGTCATGATAATTTTATTTAAACATCCACGAACTGAAGTCAATGTTGGCTGTTGCGCCGAATCCTAAAACTTCGTTTACCTTATACACAGTACTACTAACTTATATATGTCGGTGTGTGAAAAATTTAATAAAGCATACATTTCTCCTTTGTTGAGCGGAAGACCACCTTCCCTTTCTTCGGTTCCCCAAACGTTGTTCGTCATCGCGTTTCTTACAATTGCTCCTTCACTATAACGAATCGACACTTGGAGTGCGTATTCGCGATTGGCCCGATACAAGTTGACGTTCACTCTCTTGCCTGCATATTCAAACTACTTTCTCAACAATGAATCCAAAAAGCACCAGAGAATGAAATGAATAAGTGATATGGGAGCCG
This sequence comes from Toxocara canis, assembly GCA_000803305.1. NCBI lineage: Eukaryota > Metazoa > Nematoda > Chromadorea > Rhabditida > Toxocaridae > Toxocara > Toxocara canis. The sequence goes on from JPKZ01001748.1 coordinate 516,938, forward strand.
ACATTATGAAGATTGCTTTTCTCAAAAGCACTATCCATAAAAGTGAATACAAACTTTGCACGTTTAGACCCCATAACGGGGTGTTCAGTCCAAAGTTTTGAGCCGAAAAAGAAGCGTGACAAACCTCGAAGAAGGAAAGATACTTGTAATGTTTCAAGTAAAAGTCATCATCCAAATGATCACTTACAGCCGAAATGTCAAATAAACTACCACTGAGCACATAATGCATGTGTGCACCCAACTTCGCCGTAAAGCGTCTCATGCAGTACATATCCTTTTCATGATCTAATGATTACTCATCAAGAATGGTATTAAATCACATAAATTTAACCGATCTATTCGTTACATTCATCCTGCGGATAGAAATGTCCAATTCTATTGTAAAAGTTCCTGAACTTTTAAAATAAGTTCTCATTAGAACTTATAGTGATAGACGTACCGGTAGGAAGGGCGGAAATGTCGAGTCTTTTGCCTGGAATAACTTTCGCAATCGCGGTATACGGATTCGGGAAAACACGACCACCGTAATGGAACAAACGAAGATTAGCCAAATCGCCGCTGATTGAAACATGATCGACCTGGATTACTCAAATTACTCTCATATTGTCTAGAATGCAATCTAACTTTGACGACTTAACAATTTAGCTAGTATTGACTTATTATAGTGAAAATGTTAAAGCATGTAGTGTAGACTGAAAACTCACAAGTTTGAATTTAATGACGATACTATTTTTCGAGGACTACTGACTTTACTGACTTTCAAAATGGAACATTCGGTATAATCAACGGATAACAACTGCTGTACTTGTCTCATTAGGTACGATTCTTTTGATTTCCATGAATTCTTAATGTCTATTTATGATTCAGTGGCGTCCAATTAGATTATTTCCCTAAATCGCTGCTAAAAAATTGGTCCACGAATTCCTTGTTTCGTCGACAAGTGCCTTAGTGATCGCATCCAGTTTTCTAAAGGCAGAAAAAGCTTTAGGTTTAAAAAAAACCCTCTTCATATGTTTAATTTAACGATGTTTGCTACGAACTTAAGAGAACAAACATACTCCGTCAAGTGGCATTCGCTGCTCGAACGTTCCAACTTCGACACGGTTCGCAAATACCTTAAAATATGCTGGTTAGAGTGTAGAAAATATAGAAATGGCAAGCAATTATGAAAAGAGTAACTTTAAAGTCGTCAACTCAGAGAAACTGTCATAAACCCTCGGGTTCTCTTGCCCTCCACCTCCCCTTCCCCCCCCCCCCCCCCCCCCCTCGTGATCGGACTAGCATTTTGCCCTGATTACAGCTTGTCGAATTGTAGAGGAATTGCAAAAAGAAAGCCTTCTAGACGCCAACTGCATCATTAACAGTTACGGTCATCACTTCAACAGTGCCATCAATCTCGACTGTTTCAATATCAGTTGGTGAACCGCGATGCGAGAATGCTGCGAATCGTTTACCGTTGATAAAGATTTGGAAACTGAATTCTTCGTTGATTATTGTTAAATCGAAACTGAAAATATTGCCTCATTTAAATCACAGTGATAATTGATTTTGGTGGTGATATCCGTTTGATTGATTGATTTTAATCAATTGAACGTTTAGACGTTTAAAGTAATACTAGAGCACGAAACAATCATATGACATCTTTATAAGGATCATAGTAAGATGTAGAAAAAAAATCGCTTCAGGGATCTGAATATCTAGCTTGCCGAATTATCAACATATCGGCTGCAAGGGTCTCAAGTACCGAATTGCTTAGCCGACCAAACGTAGCGATTAATTAATTAAATCTACTACCCGCTATTAAATTGGTGCAGTTACTAAAAGGTTTTTACAATGATAAAATTGCTCTCCTCATAAGGGTTGCACAAGAAAAGTCATGGAACTGGCATTAATTCTGGAAGGAAGGATATGAGCTGTTGTCTTCAATCTAGAGGGTTGGGAGCACCAGAATTAATTTGGCTGCCTCCGGAGATTTAATACATTTTACCGCTCTAAAATTAAGCCTGTGAATTGAAATCTACTAACGGCAGGGTATACTATCTGCATGGGATCAACTACTGCTTTGCTCAGAGCAAGCATATTAGTTTTCTTTTGAATTGGTCATGATAATTTTATTTAAACATCCACGAACTGAAGTCAATGTTGGCTGTTGCGCCGAATCCTAAAACTTCGTTTACCTTATACACAGTACTACTAACTTATATATGTCGGTGTGTGAAAAATTTAATAAAGCATACATTTCTCCTTTGTTGAGCGGAAGACCACCTTCCCTTTCTTCGGTTCCCCAAACGTTGTTCGTCATCGCGTTTCTTACAATTGCTCCTTCACTATAACGAATCGACACTTGGAGTGCGTATTCGCGATTGGCCCGATACAAGTTGACGTTCACTCTCTTGCCTGCATATTCAAACTACTTTCTCAACAATGAATCCACAAAGCACCAGAGAATGAAATGAATAAGTGATATGGGAGCCGACATTATGAAGATTGCTTTTCTCAAAAGCACTATCCATAAAAGTGAATACAAACTTTGCACGTTTAGACCCCACAACGGGGTGTTCAGTCCAAAGTTTTGAGCCGAAAAAGAAGCGTGACAAACCTCGAAGAAGGAAAGATACTTGTAATGTTTCAAGTAAAAGTCATCATCCAAATGATCACTTACAGCCGAAATGTCAAATAAACTACCACTGAGCACATAATGCATGTGTGCACCCAACTTCGCCGTAAAGCGTCTCATGCAGTACATATCCTTTTCATGATCTAAGAATGATTACTCATCAAGAATGTTATTAAATCACATAAATTTAACCGATCTATTCGTTACATTCATCCTGCGGATAGAAATGTCCAATTCTATTGTAAAAGTTCCTGAACTTTTAAAATAAGTTCTCATTAGAACTTATAGTGATAGACGTACCGGTAGGAAGGGCGGAAATGTCGAGTCTTTTGCCTGGAATAACTTTCGCAATCGCGGTATACGGATTAGGGAAAACACGACCACCGTAATGGAACAAACGAAGATTAGCCAAATCGCCGCTGATTGAAACATGATCGACCTGGATTACTCAAATTACTCTCATATTGTCTAGAATGCAATCTAACTTTGACGACTTAACAATTTAGTTAGTATTGACTTATTATAGTGAAAATGTTAAAGCATGTAGTGTAGACTGAAAACTCACAAGTTTGAATTTAATGACGATACTATTTTTCGAGGACTACTGACTTTACTGACTTTCAAAATGGAACATTCGGTATAATCAACGGATAACAACTGCTGTACTTGTCTCATTAGGTATGATTCTTTTGATTTCCATGAATTCTTAATGTTTATTTATGATTCAGTGGCGTCCAATCAGATTATTTCCCTAAATCGCTGCTGGAAAATTGGTCCACGGATTCCTTGTTTCGTCGACAAGTGCCTTAGTGATCGCATCCAGTTTTCTAAAGGCAGAAAAAGCTTTAGGTTTAAAAAAAACCCTCTTCATATGTTTAACTTAAAGATGTTTGCTACGAACTTAAGAGAACAAACATACTCCGTCAAGTGGCATTCGTTGCTCGAACGTTCCAACTTCGACACGGTTCGCAAATACCTGAAAATATGCTGGTGAGAGTGTAGAAAATATGGCAAGAAATTATGAAAAGAGTAACTTTTAAAGTTGTCAACTCTAAAAAAGTGTCATAAACCCTCGGTTCTCTTGCCCTCCACCTCCCCTTCCTTCCCCCCCCCCCCCCCCCCCCCCCTTCCCCCCCCCCCTTTT
>JPKZ01001748.1:546377-587362 GCA_000803305.1 Toxocara canis
TATTTTTAAAAATTTTGTTGTAAAAGAGGTCTGTGATACGAATTAGCTCATTATTCGTAACGTTACGACGATATAATCTTCGTTTTAATTTAGTTTTTTTTTTTTTAAATATCTGGACATAACTTGTTCATAAGCTTTATTGTTTTTATTTTTCCTATTTCATCGGTATTCTGGTTTTTTCTTCGGTGTTCAAATGTGTATTTCATTGTTCACATAGAAGCGCATTTATACGAGTATCGTTATTTTTACTTTACTCAGTGCCAATCAGTGATATTATCGAACTTATATAAGTTTATAACTTCAATTTCCAGGTTTACTTACGTTCAGCTGCATCGATTTTGCCAAATTCTCATTTTTATTTGCCATTTTTTTGTCCTCTTCCTTTCTGCTTTCATACCGTTTTTCTCATGCATGTAGCGACTTTTGTGCATAATCGGTCTGTGGTTTGAGATCTCTCGATTGCGAAGTGCTAAGAGAACGTTGGGCGTCCATGTAACATAATTTCGTCGTACCGTTCCAAATATATTTATAAGATGAATAAATGTTTGTAACTTTTCAATACATGAATGGCGTTTGATATATAACCTGTTAACGTAATCTTAACAGGTTATACATCAAACGTTATAAGGTTAATAGTTAACAGGTGATAAGGTTCTATAAGGTAATATTAATATAACCGGCTAAGGTTGATCGATGAGGTGATAAGACGTTTAATGAAACATGTGGAGATATGTAGGGTATGATCAGAAAGGAACGCCATTTGAATCTGCTGGGTGAAGCGCATTTGTTATTCACCGAGTTTTACAATTAAACATATATTTCAGCAATTAATTAGGCGTCCGTGATGTCGCGACCAACAGTCTTCTTCGATATAACAATCGGTGGAAAGGCCGCTGGCCGTATCGTCATGGAGGTTTTTTTTTCGATTTTCTTTTTGAATTTTTCTTTAGTCTCAAGAAGAAACAGGTATGGATAGTTTATTGCAAAGCATTCTAGTAGGTGGTTCTCCGCGTACCTCCAAAATCTTGATTTTTAAAAATGTAGTTCTTATTGCGATCACCTAGGGAATAGCACCCTTTGCTCAAAAATTTTCCATTTGCGTCAGTCGATCCAGTGTCATTATGAGTTGGTGCGTGACACGGCTAATGTGCTCGCTATAACTGAGTACAGTTGTTATGGCGTTTTGTTATGAATAAATGAGTATCACTGTATTTAACATGTACGCACTGTTGCAGTTGTTTAGCGACATCGTTCCACGAACGGCCGAAAATTTCCGTGCTCTATGCACCGGTGAGAAGGGTGTTGGCAAGAGTGGTAAACCGCTTCACTACAAGGGTTCGAAATTCCATCGTGTTATCCCAAATTTCATGTGCCAGGTATGTTTATTTATTTGTTTGCTCTATGCAATTTATGCGTTTGCCGTACGCGGTTTTGATCCAAGATTTCGAAAGCGCCCAATATATGGAAATATCTCGAAATTTCAAACATCGTTTCTTGCATTTTTTGAATCCGTCGATGGCCAGACGGATTCAAAAATAGTCCTGTCAAAAATAGCCCTCGAGATAGTCCTGTTCCACCATCCCCCCCCCCTTCCTAATTGTATTCCTTTATTTTCCTCCATCAAAAGTTTTCTCCTGGCGTTACACTTGTTTACATATTTCTAAGAAGATGTGGCAAAAATTGCCAGGATCTGTTTGCGCTCAACTTTTATTGGATTTGAAAGGTTTTAACTTGATCTTCAAGGACTTCGCGTGCGGTTTTGCGCTGATTGGCCGAAAAGGGTTTAATAAATGCTTAGAGAGCCTCGGCAGCAGCAGGTTCGATAGAGGGATGAATTGGAGGGTTTGGACTATTATTAAACGTCAGTAATGCAGTTCAGCGAGCGATGATGATTTGGGCTGTGGTATTGAGAGTAGATGAAAACTACTTTACCATAATTCGCTAGATTCCATATACCACTGAGCTCGCTAAGATTATCGAATAGATGCCTTCGGTATATTCAGGCTTTTGGTGTTTATGGTTGGGGTATGCTAGTTAATGTGATTTTTTGTCGTTCCCCTCTGAAAGTTCAACTACATAACCTGTTACATTGTGCTTGGTCAGATGAATAAATTTGGAGACGGGCCAATTAACGTAGTTGTATTCTAAGTTAGTGCCAAAGTATTGGCTTTCACTGGTTGCAGGAGTGCCGAGGCCACCTTTTTCTGCAATATCTTATTGCTTCATATGGTTGGGGGCTTTCTAGAAAAGCTAGTGGGGCACATACAGGTGATTGGAAGAGTGCATTTGAACGGTAGTTTTTTTTTTGGGGTAATGCACGTGTGGAATGCATGCAAAGAAGAAACATGCATGTGAAAGAGATGGGAGGCAGTCGTTCGTGCATTACAACCAAACACATACGCGTTTTTCCGACTTGCTGAGATGGCACTGTTTGTGGATTTAAGGGTGGAGACTTCACTCGAGGCAACGGTACGGGTGGCGAGTCGATTTATGGTGAGAAGTTTGACGACGAGAACTTCAAAGAGAAGCACACCGGACCTGGTGTCCTCTCGATGGTAAGCTTAGCTTTGTTGCGAATTGGCTAACGATGCCATCTCTTTTGGAAATACCGAGGTAAAGGGAAGGTGATTGTCCAGTGAGAGTTTGGGACGGACCGGTCTAAAATAATGTGCGTAGATGAGCTGAGCCCTCATCTGGAGATGTTTATCGCAGTTTTGAGGTGAGATGGCAAATCGCTCGAAAATTGAAAAAAAAATGAAAAGAGAGGAAGGAGAAAAGAAAATGACGAAGAAGACGGAGAAAGAGGGCGAAAATCGGTGTATTTGAAAGTTGAGGTGTTGCACAGAAGCCCTTAAGTTGAGGAGTACTAAGCTGACATATAGCGATTTGGTTTACAAGTGTCAGCTGAGGTAGTTATTTCAAGAGCTGTCATCCAGAATGTAGTGTTGTTTTTTTATTACATACTTGTGAAAAGCTCGCCATATCTAAATTTTGCGTCATCGTAATTGCGGTCCCGAAACGAATTATCACCAGTGATCCGTTTGAAAAGCACTGAAAATAGGTGACATTTCAAAGCGAACAGCGTCACTGCTTTATTATATATAATTTCTTCAACAAAATCGTTTATTATTTTGAATTGTTGTTGGTTGATAATCTAAGTTTATATTTATTTTTAATTTTCATTTCTGATTTGCGATTCACGTATGCTGAACTAGGGGGAAAATTTTTTTGAAAAAATATTGTTTGAGTTGGTTTGAGAGGTTCTTCACAGAAAGCTATTTATACATGAAGCACAAGTAAAGGAGATCAGCTGGTCGCTTATGACTTGGGCTAGAGTGTTGAAAGAATGGGAACTTCTTTCTGAGTTTTCGCATTATGTCTTACATGGCTAAGTTCGAGTTTAGTTATATTTGAGAGCTGTACTTGCTATTTTGGCTTTTATGAACCGTTTCACAAAGTATTATTATCTGCATATTACTTTATTTAAAACTTATTTAATTATAGGCTTGGTTCGATGTTCCCTTTTTAATTTATCGAATCTCTCGGTGAGGTTGGCGGATTCGATTTTTAACGAGATGTAAGGGGCTACTTTATTGAATTCTAATGCATATGAGTTTCTGAAACTTCTGAATTTTGTCTTAGTGCACCAGATATCGTGCTGTTAAGATTATGTAGCTTTTTTTTTTCGAATAAGTTCACCGTGTAAAATTTGTAACGTAATTGAGCCCCACAGGGTAACGTACATAAATACGCAAAACATTTAAGGCGAACGCCGGTCCCAACACGAACGGATCGCAGTTCTTCCTGTGTACGGTAAAGACTGATTGGTTGGATGGTAAGCACGTGGTGTTCGGTCGCGTAACGGAGGGTATGAACGTCGTTAAGGAGATCGAGAGTGTGGTATGTAATTTGGGTTCGTATATGAAAGGCAACGTTTTATATTTTCAGTGTCGCGGAATAAAAGAGAAATTTTTTTAAATAAAGTTTTTGAATGGAATAAAAGAGTGGGTTTTTTTTTAAAAGCAAAATCCTGATTGGAAGGATGGGCGACATTATCTAGGAGGCGATGTGCTAAAAAAGGGATCATGAGTTCTAGAAGTAGACTGTTATCGGAATTTCTTATCGTGAGTTAGTATACTGTGGGTGATGTGAACTTCTAGAATTTTAACGAGGTTACTTGATGCGGAAATGAAAGAATTGGTACGCTAAGGAACCAGCATTACTAGGATAGCTTAACAGCGCTTAATTTTCAAAATATGTTTGAGAGGCAAAGAAGATTTCGAAGAGGCAAAGAAGTGCGAAAATTAAAATGCTGCAGAGACGCCGAACGCTGAGATTTCTTCGCGAAAAGCAAAGAGTTGCATACGAAAGTGGTTTTGATTTTTATGCGGATGAGGTGGAAGTTTAGTAAAGGAGAATGAAGTTGAAACGATTGCCCTCTTTGTATGGCAGCATAAACGTCGTCCTCCATAATTGCTATGAATAGATTCTATGTACTGTGGTGTTAACGTCCGGCTCAGTGGTCAAGTGAGCCTTATTTATGGAGGAGGGACGAGCAAGCTAAAATGCTGGCATTGTTTTTTTTTCTTTTGTGTGCATGCAAAGGAATTTTTAAGTCATGCAAGCTGATAAGTGGAGCAGTTGTGTCACATGCACGTGCTAACAAGAGAGGTTGGAAGGGGAAATATAAGTCAGCAACAGTCAAGAGCACAAAGATTGTTGATGTTTAGTCTGCATAGTGCCCAGCGACCTACTTCATTCTTTCGCACCGGCTCAAGTGGATTTTTTAAAGGGGAATTTTCAAAACGACGTATTTCTGCAACAATTATTTTATGGCATCCTCAAAAGCGCTTGAAAAAAACAGTCTTTTTTGCGTGTACGAATTTTCGCCTACCTGCGCCACGGTTGTTAAGTGTTGGTAGGGGAGGTGGTAAACGGAAGACCATACATGAGTTTATTTCCAGTTTTTGGCACACATTCACACCATGTTTCATAAAACTCTTCACCGCTTCAAATATGCACTTTTCTTTCTTCCATAATTTTTTTTAAAGGTTTTGCGAACTTAAATGAACTGGGTAGTCCAGCGTAAGTTAGCATTACCTGACACAGTACCCATTTAATCCGCTGACAAAAATTTGTTGTGCGATATAAATTCCAATAATGCCATTCGAGAAAAATCCTAAGAGCTGTCATTTCCGTCTATAATTGTGCTGAATGAAACCGGTGTCGACAGGCCTTATCTTATGCTTGACGTGACACTTCATGATCCTCCGGACGCTAAAGTACAGTGGGTAGGGAAGCAGCACAGAATTGAGCAGCATATAAGAAACATTTTGTGGTGGGTGTTTCAGGGTTCACAGAACGGTAAGACGTCTCGTGATGTTGTGATAGCGGACTGCGGTCAGCTCAGCTAAGCACCATTTCATCTTACCGGTCATAATTTCCTGCTCTAAATTTGGATGCTTATTGCGGTGTTATAATTAATCAGTTAATTCCCGTAAGTGATCGATGTTTTTTTGTCATTTTCCCATTTTTATTCGACATGCGTTTCAAATCCAAAATTTTATTATCTTCTGATTAGGCTATAGAAGCCATAGAAGAGGTGGGGAGACAGAGGGGGAGGGTAGAAAGGGGCAAAGGCGATTTGTTTCCAACGCTGAGGATGTTTACTGTTGGTATGGTTGGTTTTGGCTTGTTTTTCTTTTTTGTTTGCCGCTGAGAAAAGGTGGAAGAGTTATTCGAGTGCTGTTATATAGGAGTAACGATGTGTTTTTCCTTTACAGGATCCGAAATTTATTGTTGAAATCGTCATCTATAAGTACTTCTTATCTATGGGCTGAAATAAAAGTTTTCGTCGACTTGTTCATCGTATAATTGTATAATCGTCGAGTGGTGTCCATCGTCTCTGCTTATCACATATCGATTCCGATGTACTATTTGAATGTCATCAAACAGATTATTGCCTATGATAGGGTCGAATAATTGCAAAGCTAAGATACTTCAGCAAAAAACGCCCGTACTGTTGGAGAGGAGAAACTTCAAAGGCATACTAAAAAATGGTCGAGGCGAAGCAGCAGGAAATCAGTTCCTAGAAATCACACGTCGTGATCAGTTTGAATTTCGATAGCACCCATCTTCAAGTATGTGCCATGGAAATACAAATTGCGCATGAATTTAGCGCGTTTATTTACAGTTTTGTGCAACTTTTGTTATAATTTCACAATTAAGTCAGTGTAGTTGTGCATACCTCACAAAACGCATAGACACTCGACCGTTGCTTGCACGTTGCCAACCCAGAATCATCAGTTATACTTTATTTTTGAACAACGATCAAGCAACTTTCAATTCCGTTTACGATTTCATGTTGAGTTTGTATGATTTTTCATCAGTATGTCGAAAATTTATAAAATAGCAGGGAGTATGCAAAATTTCAGCATTCAGGAATAACCATCAGAGAAGATAACACGAAACCAGAAAAACGACAAGAACAACACTAGCTAATGCAAGTTGAGAAAATTAGTGACCTGCTTATATCGATATTTGTAAATATTTCCTGCTTAAATCGATATTTCCATTCTTTGAAAATCTTTGGGAGAGAGAGAGAGCGAAACATGCGGTCGACACAACGGATCGGGCAAATGGGATTCCTTCAGTTTTTATCGGAATCTCCAGCGCACAGTAACAAACGGCTTCTGAAACCAAATTAACTGTGGAGTCAGAGGTGGTAGAACGCTGAGATTTCTTCGCGAAAAGCAAAGAGTTGCATACGAAAGTGGTTTTGATTTTTATGCGGATGAGGTGGAAGTTTAGTAAAGGAGAATGAAGTTGAAACGATTGCCCTCTTTGTATGGCAGCATAAACGTCGTCCTCCATAATTGCTATGAATAGATTCTATGTACTGTGGTGTTAACGTCCGGCTCAGTGGTCAAGTGAGCCTTATTTATGGAGGAGGGACGAGCAAGCTAAAATGCTGGCATTGTTTTTTTTTCTTTTGTGTGCATGCAAAGGAATTTTTAAGTCATGCAAGCTGATAAGTGGAGCAGTTGTGTCACATGCACGTGCTAACAAGAGAGGTTGGAAGGGGAAATATAAGTCAGCAACAGTCAAGAGCACAAAGATTGTTGATGTTTAGTCTGCATAGTGCCCAGCGACCTACTTCATTCTTTCGCACCGGCTCAAGTGGATTTTTTAAAGGGGAATTTTCAAAACGACGTATTTCTGCAACAATTATTTTATGGCATCCTCAAAAGCGCTTGAAAAAAACAGTCTTTTTTGCGTGTACGAATTTTCGCCTACCTGCGCCACGGTTGTTAAGTGTTGGTAGGGGAGGTGGTAAACGGAAGACCATACATGAGTTTATTTCCAGTTTTTGGCACACATTCACACCATGTTTCATAAAACTCTTCACCGCTTAAAATATGCACTTTTCTTTCTTCCATAATTTTTTTTAAAGGTTTTGCGAACTTAAATGAACTGGGTAGTCCAGCGTAAGTTAGCATTACCTGACACAGTACCCATTTAATCCGCTGACAAAAATTTGTTGTGCGATATAAATTCCAATAATGCCATTCGAGAAAAATCCTAAGAGCTGTCATTTCCGTCTATAATTGTGCTGAATGAAACCGGTGTCGACAGGCCTTATCTTATGCTTGACGTGACGCTTCATGATCCTCCGGACGCTAAAGTACAGTGGGTAGGGAAGCAGCACAGAATTGAGCAGCATATAAGAAACATTTTGTGGTGGGTGTTTCAGGGTTCACAGAACGGTAAGACGTCTCGTGATGTTGTGATAGCGGACTGCGGTCAGCTCAGCTAAGCACCATTTCATCTTACCGGTCATAATTTCCTGCTCTAAATTTGGATGCTTATTGCGGTGTTATAATTAATCAGTTAATTCCCGTAAGTGATCGATGTTTTTTTGTCATTTTCCCATTTTTATTCGACATGCGTTTCAAATCCAAAATTTTATTATCTTCTGATTAGGCTATAGAAGCCATAGAAGAGGTGGGGAGACAGAGGGGGAGGGTAGAAAGGGGCAAAGGCGATTTGTTTCCAACGCTGAGGATGTTTACTGTTGGTATGGTTGGTTTTGGCTTGTTTTTCTTTTTTGTTTGCCGCTGAGAAAAGGTGGAAGAGTTATTCGAGTGCTGTTATATAGGAGTAACGATGTGTTTTTCCTTTACAGGATCCGAAATTTATTGTTGAAATCGTCATCTATAAGTACTTCTTATCTATGGGCTGAAATAAAAGTTTTCGTCGACTTGTTCATCGTATAATTGTATAATCGTCGAGTGGTGTCCATCGTCTCTGCTTATCACATATCGATTCCGATGTACTATTTGAATGTCATCAAACAGATTATTGCCTATGATAGGGTCGAATAATTGCAAAGCTAAGATACTTCAGCAAAAAACGCCCGTACTGTTGGAGAGGAGAAACTTCAAAGGCATACTAAAAAATGGTCGAGGCGAAGCAGCAGGAAATCAGTTCCTAGAAATCACACGTCGTGATCAGTTTGAATTTCGATAGCACCCATCTTCAAGTATGTGCCATGGAAATACAAATTGCGCATGAATTTAGCGCGTTTATTTACAGTTTTGTGCAACTTTTGTTATAATTTCACAATTAAGTCAGTGTAGTTGTGCATACCTCACAAAACGCATAGACACTCGACCGTTGCTTGCACGTTGCCAACCCAGAATCATCAGTTATACTTTATTTTTGAACAACGATCAAGCAACTTTCAATTCCGTTTACGATTTCATGTTGAGTTTGTATGATTTTTCATCAGTATGTCGAAAATTTATAAAATAGCAGGGAGTATGCAAAATTTCAGCATTCAGGAATAACCATCAGAGAAGATAACACGAAACCAGAAAAACGACAAGAACAACACTAGCTAATGCAAGTTGAGAAAATTAGTGACCTGCTTATATCGATATTTGTAAATATTTCCTGCTTAAATCGATATTTCCATTCTTTGAAAATCTTTGGGAGAGAGAGAGAGCGAAACATGCGGTCGACACAACGGATCGGGCAAATGGGATTCCTTCAGTTTTTATCGGAATCTCCAGCGCACAGTAACAAACGGCTTCTGAAACCAAATTAACTGTGGAGTCAGAGGTGGTAACAAGTTGGAGAGGATGGAGTGGGGTGCTCACTTCGCCGTTTCTCAATCAGAATGACAACCTCGTCCATGACCACTGACAAGTTGGAGAGGATGGAGTGGGGTGCTCACTTCGCCGTTTCTCAATCAGAATGACAACCTCGTCCATGACCACTGACAAGTTGGAGAGGATGGAGTGGGGTGCTCACTTCGCCGTTTCTCAATCAGAATGACAACCTCGTCCATGACCACTGACAAGTTGGAGAGGATGGAGTGGGGTGCTCACTTCGCCGTTTCTCAATCAGAATGACAACCTCGTCCATGACCACTGACAAGTTGGAGAGGATGGAGTGGGGTGCTCACTTCGCCGTTTCTCAATCAGAATGACAACCTCGTCCATGACCACTGACAAGTTGGAGAGGATGGAGTGGGGTGCTCACTTCGCCGTTTCTCAATCAGAATGACAACCTCGTCCATGACCACTGACAAGTTGGAGAGGATGGAGTGGGGTGCTCACTTCGCCGTTTCTCAATCAGAATGACAACCTCGTCCATGACCACTGACAAGTTGGAGAGGATGGAGTGGGGTGCTCACTTCGCCGTTTCTCAATCAGAATGACAACCTCGTCCATGACCACTGACAAGTTGGAGAGGATGGAGTGGGGTGCTCACTTCGCCGTTTCTCAATCAGAATGACAACCTCGTCCATGACCACTGACAAGTTGGAGAGGATGGAGTGGGGTGCTCACTTCGCCGTTTCTCAATCAGAATGACAACCTCGTCCATGACCACTGACAAGTTGGAGAGGATGGAGTGGGGTGCTCACTTCGCCGTTTCTCAATCAGAATGACAACCTCGTCCATGACCACTGACAAGTTGGAGAGGATGGAGTGGGGTGCTCACTTCGCCGTTTCTCAATCAGAATGACAACCTCGTCCATGACCACTGACAAGTTGGAGAGGATGGAGTGGGGTGCTCACTTCGCCGTTTCTCAATCAGAATGACAACCTCGTCCATGACCACTGACAAGTTGAGGCTGCGTATGTCGAATAATAAATTAATAGCGGTTTGTCGCAGGATGCAGTAACCGCACTGAGGACGAACAAACAATCCTCCGGCCGTATGCAGTAAACCGTTATACCGGGTTTTGTTTGAACGTTGGAACTAACGCTGAGTCCTTTTTTCTGTTTATCTTTATAAACTCTCCTACAGATCATAACTTTAACATTTTGGTAGGAAGATCTATCGGAGATTGTTCAGATTGTTTGAGCACCATCAGATCTTTCACAGGCGTTCCTCAATTCTCATGTATCCCCTATAACGGTTGAGAGTGTCGATAAGTAGTGCCAACAGGAACAATAAATTAATTCATGCACGGTTAACTGACGAAGCTGCAGATTCACTTCTGAACGCATGCTCTATTCGTGTTTCTGTTATGCAGGAGTCGATAATGTGGAGTCAGTCGACGAACATCACAGTGCGCGGATTTTGGGCTATTTTCATATTTCCATGTTTCTGACGTGACCTCTGAGCTAGTGGTTTACGCTTCCGGAAATTGATAAGTGCTTTCCGTCAAAAGAGGTGAAAACCATCGAAATTGTCTAAACGAACCGCAAACTTTTACCAATTGAAAACCAATTCGCCCACAATTTATATGTCCATTTCTCTCTGCTGTGCAATCCAATATGTCCATTTCCCTCGGCTATTGTATATTTTTCCTATTTGTTTTGCCGTGTTTGGTATTACTGTAGGACAGGTAAGTATGCCAAGAGGTAATTTATTGATTACTGATGTCGATAACAATTATGTAATAATAACGGTGTTGAAATGTCGATAACATTTAAAAAACAAACAAGATCAGACCGGTGGGGATACTCGTTATCAACCTGGTGAGCAGGTAATCGCTATAAAGAATTTCCAAATCTTTTTCATTATCGGGGAACTTTGAAATCATGGACTTTAAGAAATCGAAAAGGTGAACATATACACAAGCTTATAATGCGTCTCATATGTTCTGTGACATGTGGTCACAGCACAAAAGGGCAACTGAAATCGGCAGATCAGTACTGGAAAAATATGTTTAAACTGTTTTGATGTATAGGTATTCCAGTACCCTTGCCCTACCTCGCCTCCTCCTCCCCCCTCCTCCCTCCCCTCAGCGCACCGTTCTCTTTTATTATGACTGCGTCACAGCCATGACACTAAATTGCTCATTAGGATGGCTCTGCTCAAAGCAAAGAACCAACGCTATAAACGCAAAGAAATTTCTACTCTTAAAATGTCAAGAAACGTGGAATGCAGGGATGAGGTATAATGAATGATGCTTGACGGGTTACGATTTGCGAAAGTATAAAGGAAGTAAAAACGGCCGATTCTATTTTTAAGTATAACAAATTCGGGCTGAATTAATCGTGAGATAAAAAAATAAAACATAAAAATCAATAATGAAAACTGTCGAGAAGCAGTAAATTTTGAAACAAGTAGTAAAGGTTTTTGAAAAATTTTGGGGAAATTTCCGATTACGAAACGTCTGCATCTTTTTTTTTGTATGGTGTTGAAATTAGGCTCCATTTATGTGGCCACTTTTAAAGAAACAGGACATCAAAAAGTGAAACAATGAAACGAACTAATACCATAGTTTCATTCATGACTTTTGGAAGCTTCAATAAGCTTGTCAAGCTTTTCTTCTAATCTGCGTAGTCTTCTTTGCATATTTTCACGAGACGCCGAACGGACTCGATGCGTTCTCGCCGACTTGCGCTTCGAATAACCCTCATCCGTAGCACTAGCAGCGTCTTTATCACTAGAAATGGATCGGCTTCTGGATCTGAGACTTCTTGATCTAGATGAGGAACTAGTGAGTCGTTTGCGATTTTTCGACTCCCAATCATCTTTGCGTGATCTGCGTTCCGCTTCGGAGAGGCGCGGCTTAACACGAGTTTCTATGCGAACGATGCTGTTCGTACCCGATTCTCGAGCATCATCAATTGCCTCCCACAATGAATCGTTATCATGAATGAGAGTACTCTCAGCAGCATAATCAACATAATAAAGTTTCTTCTTCCCTTGAATAAAGCCAAGTTCCCGCAGCTTGTTTAACAATAGCTCGTAGATATTGTCCCCCCATTTGAAGGTTAGGCTGAACCGTCTCGTCTCGCTACCCTCATTCCATGCAAAGCGAATAATACGAACCATTTTCTCGAGAAGCTCTAGATCTTCCGTTTAGACTGACGTGACTTCCGACAAATTCAAATTGGTGGGTGGTTTTCGACCTACTGCAAGCGTATATCCTTCGGTGGATTAAAAGCACTTGCTTGCCGCCTGTCAGATCCTGCCAGATTCGAATCCTCCGACTTGCAGGCGCTTAGAACAATTGAGACCTGACTGTTGGTAATCGTGTAGAGGTGTGGTTTATATACCGATCGGTTGGCGCATGCGAGAGCTGTGAGTGTCACCACATTGCGCAATTGATAGAACGACGTTCGTTACCCTCGTGAAATGGCTTATGAAAATAGCGCACGGCAGCGGACAACATTGATGATTCATCCATAGATCAATAGTTGTGCGCAATTGTGCAATTGTTCGTTGCTAAGGAAATATACGCTTGCATACGTCACTTTTCGTTTGTTGTTTAGATGACGGTAAATTTGGTTCGACACCAGGAAGAGGAAATAAAAATAAAACATACAAGAAAGAAAGAGTTAACTTGAATGTAATAAGTTCTTTCCCAGTCAAATTATCAGTGCAAAAATGGAGAATGGAAAATAATGACCGGAGGAGATGCCCAAATAACTTTTTTATCTTCCGAGAAAAAAATAACTTTTGCCTCTTCTAACAAAAAACTTACTACACGTTTTTGAAGGTGTCGAAAAATGCAGTAGGAACAGGGACATTCTCTTCAGCTCATAAGGAGAATTTATTTTATCGCCCAGATCAAGAAGATAAGTAATGTGTGAAAAAATACTCGTGTTTATAAGCGATAGCCGAATCGTTTGCTGGAGTTTTCCTTATTGCTATATGGCAGTTAACACGCGGTATATATTTATACATGTATATATATATATATATACNNATATACATATATATATATATATATATACATATATAAATATATAAATATATAAATATACATGTTCATATATATGTTCTCGATTTCTGCACTTGTTAACGTTTTTTTTCCATTAAACTTTGGCTGACATCATGCAGATTGCTTGTACGATATTCTAACATTGTATTTTGAAATCAGGGAACGCTGATCGAACGATGGAGGACGCAATCGAGAGGCGTCTCAGCGCTTTAGAAGAACGTTTAGGTCTACCACCACTTAGCGATCCGTTAACCGCAGTTGATTTCGATCTTGCAGCGCTTCGACGCAAAATCACTGACGTCGGTTGTGGATTTATACTAAAAATCCCATCGGATGATCTCGTAAAGCTTAACGATCTCTTCACTCAGGTATGCATTTAAGGCATCCTTAGTGGGGGCGATGGATGGGACGGCGAATTTCAGCTGCTAAAGATCCTGATGTGCGGGACACAGCTTTTGATTTCACCCCGGCGGTATCACCGCATCCATGGAAGGATAGCGATACCGAGCTGTATCGCAGTGTAGTGGTCAATTTTGTCGCACTCCAGGGAGGTTGCTTAAATTCGGCCGTATGTCGAGCGAGGGTAATCCTGGTTCTCGCTGACAGTAGATAACTTTGGCCCTCATTGATTTTAAGATTATACAATGCCATTCACTCAGGTATGCATTTAAGGCATCCTTAGTGGGGGCGATGGATGGGACGGCGAATTTCAGCTGCTAAAGATCCTGATGTGCGGGACACAGCTTTTGATTTCACCCCGGCGGTATCACCGCATCCATGGAAGGATAGCGATACCGAGCTGTATCGCAGTGTAGTGGTCAATTTTGTCGCACTCCAGGGAGGTTGCTTAAATTCGGCCGTATGTCGAGCGAGGGTAATCCTGGTTCTCGCTGACAGTAGATAACTTTGGCCCTCATTGATTTTAAGATTATACAATGCCATTTGTATAATAACTTGTCTACTGAATAGAATACGCTTCGATGAAGAATCAAGAGGCTAAGGAAGAGAATTGTTAATGAGCGAATTCTAAGGTACCAGAGCAGGTGACCGCTTACTTTGAGGAGGCTTTGATCTCATTGCAGAACTGTGATGATCACTCGGGAACGATGAAATCCTGCAGCTTACGTGATTCCGTACTTTGTAGCGCAGCTTACAATGTGGTGCGTCAGTTAAGGCATTAAACCTTTTCAGAATAGTCCCTTCAGATAAACCCTCGCCCACTGGCTACCTCTCTCCTTCCCTTCTTTCCCTTCTTCCTCCCTCACCCACTCACTCCCTCCCTCCATAACTGATCAAGGTTTCGTCGTGTGGTTATGCATCATCGGCACCCCTCCCGCTTCCTGTTAAGTACCTATGTTCACACCCATCCTGCCTACAGTGCCGTATTGCAGGGGATGAAACCTAGCTCATGCATAACAGTACTTTCTGTAAAATGTGGTCTTATCCAGTTTTAGCCCGAATACGTAACGTTTTCGGAAAAGCTTCGAGCTATTGAATTCGGCTACGACTTGATGGTGGAACGAGCCAAACTACTAGAGGAATTCGAAAAGGGCATTCAGGTGAGCTTTTGACTGAAGCTTATAAAGTGATTGTCGATCAGCGTTTTTGTTTGTCTGATCGCGTCTGTGTATATGGCAACTTCTAGTGAGGTGACGACTCTTGCGGTACAGTACGCTACGGGCACTTTCACCATGGCATCCTTAACTGCGTGGGCGATCCCTCTAGTGATGTGCTGGCCCTGAGGTTAACGTAGCGCTATTTGAGCTGATGGTGGGGCTGGGTTGATGATGATCGTTCGGCTGGCTGACGGCATTCGACTACGATATCGTGTCTTTCCTCCGTATATGTGATCGGTGACTATCTACATTGTTTCCGCTTTGCAGGTTGTAGATTCGGACCAGTGGGGCGCGGTCATGCATCACGAACCAGCATTAAAAGCTGTTGAGATGGAACTCGGCGAGGCGGCTGAGGAAATAAATCAGTAAGTGGTACTGGAATTCAATGGATATACAACTTTTTTGCCTAGATGAGAACTTGAGTCTTTAATTTCAGTATATGCAGCAAAACGAAAAGTACGACAGAAACTTGAAAATGAGTTGCTCACTAGATAAGAATTTAGTTGAGGGAGTTGGCTGGTTTAAACGGAAAAAAATGTAACCGACGGCTGGCACTGATGGACGGAAAATAAATATGCAAATGGTTCAGTCATTTTGTGCTGTGACGGTGAATGTGTTTGCTATAATCGGTAGGACAGAGACCCTTTAGGCACATTTTAAATAAAACATGCATATTGACAATTCAAAGAAATGCCGACAACGGAGATCTATTTAACAGAGGGAACGTAACACTTGTATGCGTTAGAGCTCTAACAACATTCGGCCCAAAATTCGACATGTAGTTATTTAATGATGGCAAGTGCAGTGTGGTACAGTCGTCTCGCGGCTAGTCGCCTGTTGAGAATATACGCTTGCACGGACATGCTCGCCACTATTTATTTTTTTGACTTGCTGACAAATTCAGCTTTCACCGATATCCTTCTTCTTCATGTGTTTTTTTTTCGATTCGTTTCCTTTTTACGTGCCTTTGCAACTTCGTCGATGTCTCGAAATTTTCTGTTAAGTTCCATATAGGGTAGCATGGAACCGCGACTACTTACTGGTTGCCTTTGATTATGAGGATAGTTCGTATCTGGTGCGCTGCAATCCAACTGGGATGAGACTAGCATCAATGTGGAGGGTATATAATACAAAGTTGGTGCAAGTTAACGGGCAACGTAGCTGAGACGACCTGTATTAGAGGTTAAGACGCTGTGAGGGGTAACCAGGGAGGACGGGGGAAGCGGCTGCGTCTTAAGACAAGGAAATGTCTTCTACTCTCGCGAAATGCCCACATGCATCTCTAAGAGAAAATGAGCGGCTGCGTTGGAGCGACAGATACGATACAGTGGTTAAATGGATCGATATGCCAAAGACGGCCCGGTTCGATTGAACTTTGGGTGCAAAATCTGTTCAAGGTCAGTCCTCATTATACACGTGCAAAAGGACGCAAAGGCAGGTGTGATTTTGTCGATTCCCGGATCTATGCAGCTGGCAACCATGCCCGCACATTATTGTTTTGACCGGTTCCGGAGCGCCTGGTGGTCAGCATGCTAGCGACCCGTCGGGTAAGCAGCCGGGAACGGAACCCAGGTCTTCCCACATACGAGGCTGCAGCTCTACCACTGAGCTACTGCCCGCCCACATTATATATATATACATATATATATACATATATATATACATGTATATATATATTATATATATATACATATACATATTATGAGTGAGCGTGATCTGCGTGAGAGTAAAAAGATCGACATCGATATTATATACGTGATCTGTACGAGAGTAAAATGTCACACTTTTCAGGCGATGCGCTGAGCAGGTAGAACTACGAAATAACTTCAAGTGCGTTCTGAGGCAGCTACAGGAACAAGTGAAGGAGTGGGAAGCGATGCTGGATGAGATTGAGAAGGTAAAGGCAGCCAAGGAATGAGAACGTTCATGACTGAAATAATCCACTGACAGGAATAAATATGCTTCGATATATAACCTTTTTTTCAAGTAAACACCCATCTGATTCGCCTTCCCCGTTTTGAGCTTTTTAAAAGAGTAACTTCATCGTGATATTCCTCCCGAATCTCTTACGAAAACGCTACGACTTCCTTGCTAAAAATAACGCTGAGAGGAGGCTGCAAAAATAACCTCATCCACCGGGAAACATATGATTGTTGAAGCCATCAAGGGGTTTTTTCGAGATAATGCGGTGTATACGTTTACGTTTCCCTTTGTTGATGTTGTTGTTGTGAGCCGAGTGACCAACAGCAGTGGGGTGACAATTCGCTGTAATGTTCGTGACATCTCATTTCATCTGGGCCTTGTTTTTTGTTCGGCAAGCCATCGTACAGATATTTGATCACTGTGTTTCCTGTTGTTGCTTTTCAGTTGTTTTGATGTTTTTTAAAATGATTTCTAATGCTTATCGTTCTGGATAGAGGAGCGATGGATCCTCAGACTAGATCTCACACATAATTGAAATAGATGGAAAGATAGCGGCGTCGGTCATTTGAGAAGTAAGAAGGATTGAATTTATCGATTAAATGACATCAGACTTGGAAATATTGTTATCCCTAGCACTATAATTATTCACTGTAATAGTCGAGGTGGTAGAAGTACTGAAATTACGGATGACGTGATACTCGTTGGGCGAAGGAAAGGATGGCTCATAAATCATCTTAAACTTTTTCGTTCCATCGTTAAATTTGCTGAACATTCCGAACGCACGGCAGGATTTCCGAGTGCTAAACACTACACTCCCACCTCTGAACTTTCTCGCATATGGCCTATGCCATAACCGTACATATTGTTGCAGCTGTACCAGAATCATGACTTTTCACCTCTAAAATTTCATGGTTCACTACGTCTGTTATTGTTGTTGTGGAGCCTTGTCAGCGCATATAGCTATATGAATGCTTTGTTTGAGAGCAGCAGATGGGAGGTGGGGGAAGAGAGAGGACCGGGGGAGGGGAGTTCGGCGAAGTTATTATTATCTCGATATATTATTTTTTTCGTCTTATGGTGTTTGGAACGATGACTGCGATTACCATATCTGTTTTAATATAAACACTTCCACTTCCTCCACTGTACATCTCTCTGCGGAATTCCACAAATTCCTCTCTCTGCGCAGTTGCAGACGTCAACTGTTGCATAAGTCAGAAAAGACGGAATACTGATTGAGGCAATAGGATGCTTTCCTCAAATGGAATTGAAATTCTAGGTGTGGCCTCTTTCTCTTACTTTACTACCGTGGGTTTGTTTCCCGGCTGCTTACCCGACGCATCGCCAGTAGGCTGACCATCACTCGTTCCGAAACTGGTCAAAACAATCATGCGTGGGCATGGTTGGCAGCTGCATCGATCCGAGAATCGATGGAATTACAGCTGCCTTTGCATCTTTGCTTCCTCCCTTATTCCTTCCTTATGAAATTTTTCAGTTCTCGTTGACGCGCTGATGACGTTTCATAGCTGCGGTCTAATTTTTCACTCTTTTTGCTTGGAATAGAAAATTCAAGCTGTACGTTTTTTTTTCGTTCGAATTCATTTCGCCGATTTGCTGAGAGCACTTTGACATCTCGCTTATTTCGACCGTTTTGTATAATAATAGCGATAATGATTTCAGTGTGACATTCATCAGGTGCTGATAATCGTTATTGGGTTTTTTTTTTGGTTAAATATTTCTTTACGAAGACTACGACATTTTAAGAGTTCCATAAAGAATTATTGAAAGTGAAAATATAATATGGCGACGACATGAACTATAAAATTATTTAACACGTTCGCACAAGCATATCCGCCGTTTATGTCCTGCGGTCGTGGTATTGTAGAGGGGTGGGGGCCGGGAGAGGAGGAAGGGAGGGGAAGGAAGAGAGAGAGAAAGGAAGGAAGCGATCTGCTCTATGTCTTTTCATCACTGAGGGTTGTCTGCCGGAGGCTATTAACAGAAAAGCAAGAGACTTAGCTTTATCAAAAATTTTCATCAACCTCATCAGCTTTTGCTTGTTCACGGTATCGTCTTTGTTTTGGATTTTTGGAGGCAGTTTTGAGGAAATGCATATGGATTTAAAAAAACTTTTTTTTGTTGAGAAGTTCTCCGTGAGCAGTCGTTCTTCATGACTTCGCTATTTTTTCAGACGCTTTTTTCAAAGAGCTCAGTAGCGATATTTCATTTACATGGTACTCCGTCATATGCGAGGCTAGAAGTATTTTATTCGGTTTATCGATGAGTCCTCTAAAATGAGGGGAGATACGAAGACGAAGAAAGAAGAAATTACGATTAATGAAGCATGAAGTTGGCGATAGTAATCGTTTTGAAGATAACATCTGTTTAGGAGGTGTTTAATTTGCAAGCATGGAACTCGCTTTTTTTTTGAAACATTGTTATCGATCGTTGACATCAGTTGACTCTTTCGTATGAACTTTTTTTTCGGACTCTAAGTTCGAAAACGTGCGAAAACCGGCTAAACGCATATCGATGATCGCCAGTCCGGTCATAGTATAAGCAAGAGCCGTTCAAGTGGGCTTACAGTAACTTGTAAAGAAGTACTGCTTTTATATTAACTGCTATGGTTTTGGTTTATAATAGCTTTTTATAATAGCTTTCATGCGATATATAAGCATATAAAACATTTTTTTGTTAAAATTAACATTTGCAACAAATGCATCGACGCGCCTATTATATGAGCCAGTTAATGGGTAGCGGTAACATCTGTGGAAAATTAAGCGATAATTTGACGAAATTATAAACGAACAACAGCGTCTTTTCCTTATCCGCATTCCCAGTCCATCCCTTTCCATCTCCGCCTGGAAAAAGGTCGCTCCTATATGGTCGTTGATCCCTCAGCGCCTTTTCATAAAACAAATGAACTAAACACACATCACCAGCTTAAATGGGAATTTATTTGTGCGATCGCTGGTTTGATGTATGAGCACTTTGCTTCATCATCAGGAAAAATACTGGAGTGTTATAAGAATTTGTTATACATATACAGCAGACCTTGTGTGAGGGGGGGGGGCTATAAAACTCACATATTGTGTTGGAGAAGTGCATACTTCTGCTTCTTAGGAGTCGTTTAGCGGTTTAGATAGCAGACGATTTATAATCATCTGTTTTTCTATATGTCAAGATTTTTCGCTAAGATAACAAAGACCATGGCTAAAAAGGTGTTGAACTTAATGCAAAAGGTAATTAATAATGCGGTGCACGTAATTTACAACGTATGCAAATTCGATCATGCTAAGTCGTTTCGCAAATGGTTGAAATGAGGCGAAATAGAAAAACTGTCTAATAACATGTTGCAAGCAGCAGTTGTCAAAGCAGTAGAAGGACGTAGCTGCAGCGATCTCCAGAACCGTATTCCAAAGAAGTACCCCAAGGTAAGACACAAAAGAAATATTTTTGAACTGAAAAATCGAAAACTAATATGCAGCAGGTGAGATTTAAAGCATTGTGCAACCAATTTTCTAAGATCGCACACTGTCGAATCACGTTTGTTCTATTACATTTGATCTTACTTTGTATCCCTCTTGTTTCCTATACGATATTTGTTTGGCCATTCACTCGCACTAGTCGCAATAAATTTAATAAATGCGTTAAAGGTTTACCGTGCCTATCGTGAAAAAACAATTCAATTAAGTTCGATTCAATTCAGTTCAATTCAATTCATTGTCAACAGAATCTAGTGGAAACCATGCTTGATCATTTGTGCCTCAATCGATTTATCTCTTAGTGATTTTAAAATCATAAACGTCAATGATCATAATGGTCCTTGATAATGCCATGAAGTGTAACACGATGGTGTTTGGCCCGGAAAACCTTGTCAAACATCTATACCGAAGCACAAATGATAGCTGCGCAATGAAAAGAAGGTACCAACATGGCATTATCAAGTGTTATGGTATGCATTTACCACGAATGATGTGAAACGAACCAACAGGCGTTATTCTGAAGTATTGCACACGCGTTCTACATGAACGGTGAGATGTATTTCCGCTAAATTTTCGGCATTGCGGTTGCGATTCGACCTTAACTTTAATGGACACTGTGCTTACATTTGACAACCTACAGCAGAACATAGGATTTTACGTTCATTTTTTTAATCACGTTTTCTCCCCATCTATGAAGGTACTTTAGGGGGTCTTCGTCCGGAATTTTTTGTTCGACTGCAACGATTTTGTCCTTTGGATAGATTCTTCTCGAGTCATTGTTTCGTAGAATTCCTTCAAAACTGCAACAAGTTTTCGCTGAACTCTGGCAAATTACTCATGGTACAAAAGGTTATCTGAATGTCACTGTCGCAGTCCAATGCCTATGCTATGGTACTGACCGATTACGATGATCTGTTTGCTCAACAGTATTTGGTTAAGTTACTCTTGACTGTTCTTAAACACTACAGCGAATTTGCTTTCCTTATGCTTACTTCCCTTTATATTTGAAACAGTGGTTGATTACAGGGACGTTTTAGTCGGAAGGATGACATTCTGTTGTAAGTGCCAAAAGAACAAGTATTTCGTCAAACACCTTTAACAGATTTCTTCGAGTATCACTTTTGACTATGCGTATTCCCCGATTAATACGAGGATGCCTGAAAGACAATGTTCTGACGTTTGTTCATTCCTTGAACCAACACTTTAGGAATTTGAAAATTGCAAATTCGGGCCCCGTTTTCTCGCATCGTCTTGTTCCATTATCATATCAGTTGTTATCAGAAGAAAATTGATAACAACGACCAATAAATATGTCATTTCAAACAGAGTTTAAAGCACACCCAAGCAGTTAAAAGCGAAATAAGTCGAATTAATTATTGCACTCTATGCTTGCCGACAACGTTGACAACTTGGTGGCCAGACACGCTAAAATTTTCAGCTTGCTTGGATCAAACTTGATCGAAGACGATTGGGATTCTGAAGGTGAACAGTGGAGTGTCGAAAATGTTTGAGCCGTTATCGGTTTCTTTACCTTGATGATCCGTTGGCGTTGATGAGGAGGAAACGAAAGCATTCATGTCACCTCAAACGGGTTTTTGTGTAGAAGAGGTTCTAAAACGCGTATCGCCTTTCTAAAACGCGTATCGCCTATCATTTTATCTTGTCAAAATCGCCAAATGGAATTTCATCGGTTTTTTTTTCATTCCACAATCTGTTTATTAAAAATGATGTTGGCATTGAAAGCGTAACGTCGAAAATTCGCTTCATATAAAAGCGCATCGAATCGACTGCATTTGGCAATCCTCACGGCTTTCTCCTTCAACATTTCTTCCTTATTTGTTTCGATTTCCATTCACATTCCATGATTTCTAAGCTAATTTTTATATGAGGAATTCAGATTCACTTGAACTTTAATAAGAATTTCTACTGTTATAAGTAATATATCGTAGCAGTACCATTATAAGTTATAAGTAAATCTGTCGTTATAAGGCATGGGCAATATACCGAACTGTATTCATCAGTATTTGATATTTAGGAGCTGCTACACTTATAAGTTGCTCAGTTAAGCTATCGTTTCATCAGTAGGTTAACATAGCAATTTAGTCAAGCTTAACATCATCAATAGCTTAACACAGTCAAGCTATTGCTTGAACGAATATATCGCATTAAATCTCCTACGGAGCAGTGAAAATTGTGGGTGTAAAGTCAGCATCGTGTGTAGAAGAAATTGGGCATGAAAAATATAACCTGTATTTGACATTTGGAAGGCAGTTGCGAGTGCCTTGATTATATGCACGTTTTGGATTAGGTATGATCACGGATACTGTTGATACGTGAATTGATTTATGATATGGATCAGTAACTTCCATGTTCACTCCTCGAATTACTGCAGTTAGTCATTTTTCACTTAATGAAACCATGAAAATTTTCCAATGCTTATGCTACAGTACTGACTGTTACGATGATCTCTTTGTTCTATATTTGTTTGGTTAAGTTACTCTCGCCTCTTCTTAAACAATGTTGCGGATTTTCAATTTGTAAAGCAGTGACAATGTTGCGTCTATGCGATTGCATATGTGTATGTGTCTGTCTATTTGGCCCGTAGATTTGCGTCGGGAACCATTGCAGCTCGTGGGAAATTTGCTGACGCGACCTATGCCATACGTTCACACTTACACACAATTTGGAACCGATTCAGTGATATCAGAGGGACTTATACCGTGCCCCTACCCCCACTCCTAAAAGAGCAGGAGGAGGTAGGGGTGCGGGGAGGAAGATGCATGAATTTTCAGCCAAACGATTTGTCTACTAAAGCAACGGGTTGCAGAAAAGGGAATAAAGATTTCCAAGAGCGATCCCGTTTGATGAAATCGAAATATTTGTCATTTGCGAGCAATCTTCGAAATCGACTGATTGGATATGTAAATAGCCCAAGCGCATATCAGGCCATTTGTCTAGCGTGCTTTCTCACTTGTTTCTTACTTCGACTCACATCGACGTGAGGTTCATTTCATCTTGACCTACCACTTCAAGATGACCTACGCGTCTGAATAGGTGTACGTTCGAAGACCATTGATCTAACTGCTGATTCCAGTTTGAGAGGTTGCATGTTTGCGTCCATGGAGATATCTTTATGAAGTAAATTCATCTCAACCGATTTGTTCAGATGGTTGATTGCTATAAAGGAGTCGTCTTAAGTGAGCATTTCCCTCCAATTTACGAAGGGCTCATCCGGCGTCAAAAAGAGGCAGATGCACTAAAGAAATTCGCATTTTTTGGCGTTGTGCTCGCCACTTATGCTGCATTTTGTATTGCACTTGTATTGCCATCGTTGCTCGTCTATGTACAACACGTTAAATCATCGTTGGACGCCGAATTCGAGTTTTGCAAACATAGTACACGAACACTGTGGGAACAGTTTGCCGAGGTTAACGTTGAAGTGTTTTATTTGTTTGAGATTATCGTTGAAAATCCATCTGGGATCGAATTGGAGAAAGAAATTGAACAAAATAGCAGTATTGGTGACGAGATGAGCGAAGTAACTAAGTAACTTTTTCAAATGAGTATGCTAAAAAATGCTCATAACGATCCCTTCTGATCGGCTGATCGTGGATCGGCGACCCTGTCATCGTCAGCAACTTATCCTGAGCACTTTTGAAAGCCACGTAGTTTAGCCAAATCACGCAAAAAAAGCTTTTTTTGGTCCTTTGAGTAACATGAGGTTAAGGTTGACTTTTACTGCAAGTTAAAATTTGCGAATGACAAACGAACGTAGTATAATAGTAATAAAATCACTTTATATTTTTCTCTCGCCAATCTTTTAAATAAATGAGTAAATATGCGTTGTTATTTTTGAAACGAAATGATTATTTCTTTTTGAACTGCAAAAAAAAGAAACCGAACGCATTCAAAAAATCGGATGAAAATTAAATATTGCACGCTTCTCTTGGCCTTAATTCGTTCACAGTCGTAATTGAAAAAAAAACTGTTCTATGAACGAGTGAATCGTGTTTTATACGACAAATAATAAAAAGCCACTAAAATAACAACTTTTTTTGTTATTGCGAACATTTAACACCGCAACTAATCACTTCTCTTGGCCTTAATTCGTTCACAGTCGTAGTTGAAAAAAAACTGCTCTATGAACAAGTGAATCGTGTTTTATACGACAAATAATAAAAAGCCACTAAAATAACAACTTTTTTTGTTATTGCGAACATTTAACACCGCAACTAATCTAGACTTCGCTTAAGCCATCGCATTACTGATCCATGATTAGGTTTTTCAGGTTCACGAAGAAGCTGAAAGTGAAAGTCGAACACGACGTTCTACATATGTGGATGAGCCGATTCTTCCGCCCGGTCTAACTAACCCTAAACCTCCACAACGGTTCAACTCAAATAGGAAACGTCGACCTGATATCCGTGTTCATCGCACACGTCCACCTGCAACTTCGCCCCTCTCTCGTAGAATTTTTCTGTCGATTAGGAGAAAAGCATGACAAAACGAACAATAATATGATTTCATATAATCTTTTCCTGGTGTGACCAATCTTTATTCCCCACAGTTCTTTTATAAAACTCGCTTCATGATCTGTTTAGAAGGCAGGAAAGCTTTTTTTTTTTTGCAATTTCTCACTAAGCCCTTCTTCCACGCCTTTACCCCCCACTCATCCAGCATTCAAAATATAGCAATCGAACAGGAATTCTTTTCGTATGCAATGAATTCGACCATGAAAAGAGAGGTGCTTAAAGGGAAAGTAAAAAATTTATTGTGATGCCCGATACAAATCAATAACTGCTTTACAGGATATCTTACAGCGTTATGTTTGGGATCATTTAATTAATATGTAATTAATTTCGTTTGCAACAACGAAAGAAACAGAGATATGTTGTACTGAATTGAATTTATTGTTGTTTACTCTTAAGAAAGTGTTTACAATTGTAGGGTAATGAGTTATCGTTGTGCTGTTTTGATCACTAAGCGTACTGTTTTTTTTTTGCAGCGAAACTGCTGAATCTCACTTCTAAAAATTCGTTTCCAAACTACAATACTTTCACATTTGTTTGTTCTCCCTTGAAAGTGCAGTTTTCTTTCATTTTTTTCCATTTTTTTACTGTGTGAAAAAAATAAAGAATATGATGCCAGAGGCTGCAAAAACATGAATAAACTCAACAAATACAGAGCAGAGGAAAAGTGTTTTTGAGTTAATAAAAAATTGAACTAAGTGACAGATTTTATTCATTTCTGTTTGCCGAACGTATTTCCGAACGTATTAGAAGTTCCTTTTTTTTTCTTCAGGAGCCTTCTCCAGGCTGGGAAGTGGCAAATATGATACATCATACTCACGTCCAACAGCCGCCAACATCAACATTTGCTGTACTTGTATGGTGGTTGGTCCACCAGGTCCACCAGGTTGTCAGGGTCTCGATGGACGACCAGGTTCATACTTTTATTTGGTTTTTTTTTTCGCTCTATTAGAAAGAGGTAGTGCAGAAGTCATTTTATTACCTTCTGCTTGCCATCGATCTAAAACAAAGGCAATGTGCAAAAGTAATGTTTAACTTTATAATACTGCTTTTTTACTGCTTTTATTAACGCTGTTCTCAATACTGTGCAAATTTCTTTACGAATTGTTTTTAACTTATGGCTTTGTCCAATAACTTCAAATTTGATTTACTTAAAGTCTGTACTGTAAATTTCATGTAACTTTCTATGGTTATTTTTATAACTCTGATCGCATAAAATCATTTGGGGATAATAATCATTATTTAAATGGTGGAAAGCTCGAGCAGTGACCTGATGACTGCAAATGCAACTTTTCTACATGAACAAATTTTTTTTTTTCGATAAAAAAGTTTATGTAGAATTCATCAAGAGTTGAGCCATTATTTTTTTGTGTGGGGAAATTACGCATAGTTTAACTATGGATATTCTAAGACAAACTACGCAATGTTGTATCGGCACTGATAAACCACAATTTTCCGTTTTTTTCTCAATTTTTTCAAGGGATGTCTAGCGAGTTTCGATGACCACAAACGTGAGTTATATGTTTTGTACCCTGAAGCCTTTTAGGAAGAAGGAACCGATGAGGAGAGAGAGAGCTAGAACAAGACTTGAAAACATTTATTATTTTTCAGGAACCGATGGCCGACCTGGGAAACGTGGGCGACCAGGCATCGATGCGCGGCAAGAGGTGCAAATGAAAATTCCGAAATTCTCTTGTTCACCTGGTCCTCTTGGTCCAAGAGGAATCCCCGGTCCTAAGGGTCCTCGAGGTCCACCTGGACTGCCAGGAGAACCGTTTGCTGATGTTCCACCACCAGGACCTCCGGGTCCGCCAGGTCCACCCGGCCCACCTGGACCACCAGGACTAATAGGACAACAGGGTGAGCGCGGTATCCCAGGCAAAATTGTCGAAGGTTAGCTCTCATGCGTCGATTTGCCATCAGCCATAGTTGATCTGAATTTACACAGAAAACGGGAAATGTTTACTTTTGGAGAAATGAGGTGAAAGCCCCAAACAACCTTCTCCCTGCATTCTTTATTGCGAAAACACTTTTTAAAGAATTTTGGCATTAACTGAGAATACCCGAGTCTCGGGAAGAGGCCAAGCAAGCTCATTTTAGCTAGTATATTGGGGAAACTGATCGGATATGCTCTTTTGCAACTCAATGGTTCTTTTCATACATTACTCACAAATGACGATAATTCATAGTTGTTCGATCAAACGCTTGTACAAATCTTCCATTCGAAATTCGCTCTTAAGCGGTTTTCTAACGTTGTCATTTGTAGAATGAACTGTGATCGTGTTGCATGTGTGAGCCTAGGTGTGTGTATGCTTATTTGTCTGTTGGTTAGGTAGTTTGAAGTCAAGATCGACTCATGCTATACGTATGGAATCCGATAGGTATAATCGACAACCTAGAATCACCTTTCACGTTCAGTTTCGTCTCAACTGATCGGCTTCGAGAGAATTACACTCTCTGAAGGAGGCAGAAAATTTGCGTGCCTTCTGCGATCAGTTGATACGCACTCGACCGATTCATTGACTTGAACGTTCAGGAGGTTAGGTCGTAGAAAACAATTATTTACTAGAGGATTTATAGGTGCGCCTGACCCGATAAAATTTTCATTATTTGCAACCAGTTTACAAAACGATGCGATTTGATAGGTGATAATATTCTGAGTGATGCATCATGCCGACCTTTGACATAGATAGACATTTAGCTGATGCTACGGCTCGCATGTCATTTGTTGTGCATTGGGCTCGATCGAGTATGCAACCTAACTACCCGGAAATGCTATGGATTGTTCGATCGAATCTGGACCTGTTTTAAGAGTATAATCCCCTCCGGGGGTCTGGTATGAAATGGATAGAAGTGGTACTGAAGGTGATGCGAAGGTGCTGACTGCTTCATCGAAGTTCATTGCTCTTACCTGCCTCAGCATCTTACGACTTGAAACAGCCAGAAGGACAAACACGCAGATAGCCGGAAGGATAAACACGCAGATAGCCGGGAGGATAAACACGCAGATAGCCGGAAAAATAAACACGCAGATAGCCGGAAGGATAAACACGCAGATAGCCGGAAGGATAAACACGCAGATGCAGATGTAACTACACTTGTAGACATATGCCTAGGCACAATATCATCAT
This sequence comes from Toxocara canis, assembly GCA_000803305.1. Lineage (NCBI taxonomy): Eukaryota > Metazoa > Nematoda > Chromadorea > Rhabditida > Toxocaridae > Toxocara > Toxocara canis. Next base: position 574,251 of record JPKZ01001748.1, read on the forward strand.
AATACGCTTAGAAAGCGCAAATTTGCAAAGCGTATAATGAATGCTTTTTAAAGCAGAGCTTACTTGAAAGACTGGTCCACCTGCTGTTTTCCATCCCTTTAGGCTGTTTTGTCAAATAAATCCCCTTGTGCTCCAAATTAAAAACATGTCACCTGAAAGTATGCCACTCCAGTTGTAAAAGTACTAAACTGTCAAGTTTTTGCATAATCATTATCTATTGTTTTGCATCTCGCATACCCACCAAAACAACTATTCTTGTTGTACGATTAAGTTTAAAATTTCCTTAGTCTTGCGAAATATATGAAAAGTGCTACTCAGTGTTAGCTTTATGGAACAGTTTTATGACCATTTCACAGAAACGGACAAAGGTGTACTATAAAAGTTCGAAGATAGATGAAGTGATTAGTGAGTGTTCTTGTTTTGGTGAACAATTTTTGTCGGCAATTTTGATGAGCGTTAGCAGTTTGATTGAACTTACTGATCGCTCACAACGTAAATTTTCACAAAAAAAAATTTCGCAAACATACAGGTACGAAAATTCGAATACGACCCGAAACCGGATACAATAGCATACTGTTGGCATTCAAATGCAAAGGCAGAGAGCTAGAAGGAGGATTGCTCGAATGGCTTATAGCATCATTTTCATCCGCTTAGGCTGGCCTACTTTCTTACATATCCACTATTAACATTCACCTGTAGCTGTAACTGCTGCAATTGAATGGTAGAAATTGAGTGCATCGAAGAAATGATCAACGCAAGCATTATTTAGGGTGAAGGAAGTGAGATGTGTGAAATTGAAATACTCGTAAGCGCATCGTCTCTTAAAAAGAATACAACAGTAATTAAACAGTCAAAAGAACCATGTTTAAAGAACCATGCCAGGCGTAACCTCTGAAGAAAAGTTGGCAGCCGGTTGTTAATGTTGAACGTCGTTTTGGGAGCACCTACTGTAGATCTCTTCTTACTAATCACACCTGCAGAAGTGTAGACGATGACAGAACTTCGAGCAATTCGTATGTAACTGCGTTCGAAACATCACAGTCCTATATGCCGTATCCAATCTATCTTTCGAAGTTTCCGATTGGCTATCATAATTTTAAACAAAAAAACAACTGGTTGTTAATTAAAAATGAACAGGTAATATTACCTCGCTGAATAAATCAAACGTGAGATTTATAGACGTATTTGAATGCTTCTACAACGCTTTTAAGAAGTTTCGTCGCGATACGAGAACACTAATCGGTTGCCTCTCATGCTGAAAATTGTCAGAAGAGAGTGATAAGATGAACTCTGTTGCAGTGCCTGTTCCACATGGACCGGCTGGTCCTCCTGGACCTCCAGGACCACCAGGACTGGATGGCGAGGATGCAGAGGATGGTGTGCTAGGACCACCAGGACCGATAGGGCCACCAGGTGATGCCGGAATGCGAGGAGTGCCCGGCGTCGATGGACCTCCAGGAGAAACGGGTGAACCAGGGAAAATGGGTGACAAAGGTGGATGCAGCCATTGTCCACCACCTCGACTTGAGGATGGATACGAGCTCAAGAAGAAAGCATAAATCATTTAACTTTAATTCATTGATTTTTCTCTGCTGACGGTACGTCCATTCACAGCTGTAATGAATGACAAATCGTGAACGTAAGATGCGTATCACATACAAAAAAAGTGCACATCGCTAACGCCTTACGTTTTCGATTTGGCACAGCTTCAGACGTTCGATTTGTTTAGTACCAATGTCCTAATCGAAACGGAATGCTGATTAGTGCAATACTATTTGCGAACATTCAACTTTGCGCATATTTAGTAGTGTTATTTGGCGTTATATCAAAAACATGAAGGTTACTTCGATTATAGCACAACGGAATAAATGCTAGGAAAACAATATAAGTTGCGCGAATTTTTGTCGACAGTCAAAACATTTTTTGTCTACATTTTTTGTCTACATTTTTTGTCTACATTTTTTGTCTACATTTTTTGTCTACATTTTTTGTCTACATTTTTTGTCTACATTTTTTGTCTACATTTTTTGTCTACATTTTTTGTCTACATTTTTTGTCTACATTTTTTGTCTACATTTTTTGTCTACATTTTTTGTCTACATTTTTTGTCTACATTTTTTGTTTACATTTTTTGTCTACATTTTTTGTCTACATTTTTTGTCTACAGTTTTGTTTACATTTTTTGTCTACAGTTTTGTCCACGTTTTTTTTTGTCTGCAGTCAAAACCATAAAGCTAGAATTCCGTATCAAGAAATGGAAATTTTTAGGCAGAAAATATCTACGAAACAAAAAGGAGATTAACTAAGCTTACATAGCCAAAAAAGTTCAACATTCCATAGCGGCAATATTTTTCGATTGATTATGCTAATCGTGTTAGCTTTAGCTTCATTTTTCGACGTCCAAAACTGTTTCCGACGACGAAATTTATTTCCATCTCTCCAGTTGTCGAGTATCAATTCATAAGAGGGAATTTCCAAACGTTTTCAGTGTCGTTTCATCGTTGAGAATTTCCGAATATTCTCCTCTTTTCATTTTGTCAGAGGAAATTTCGCATTCAATCGCATTTGTTTTTGCCACTCTTTGATCTTTACTTGTCGTCACATTTTGTACAACGCCCGTACAATTGTATATTCCATTGAACGTTGACTGCATTGTTGTTATATCATCCGATATGAATGATTAAAAAAATCCCTAATAAACATTTAGAAATTAAGTTATTGAGTAACTACTCCACATATCAATCTTAGTCATTTGCAACTCATTTTTAAAACTTCCGACAGCTTTTTTTCAGTCATTGATTTTTTGTCCGTCGTTTAGAATTATTGCGCGAAATAAATTCAGTACAGTTGTTGCACAATCGTTTATGGTGGTGCAATAAATGAAACTGAAAACTGGACATGACCGTTTCGCATCTGAAAAGGTGTCAGATGCTAATAAATTGTTTTATTTTGTGAAGTCTTTTTCTTTTCGACTCTACATCGGCTCCAGACTAATGAAATATCTTCGAATGAAAGCCACGAGCATTTGCTTACAATAAAACCTCTGCTTGTGGATGCCGATAAACTCATATTCTAGAGATGAGAACAGATGGAGTCCAAGTTGAGCAAACATGATAGATTAGGAAATATTCACAAAAGAAGTACTTATTACCAGTGGGTTGGTCGCCAAAAGACCAAATCTCTTTGGTATCAGTTTCAAAGTAAATGCATATATACGTGTGTCTACGCATGTGTGACTATCTGTTTGTCTCTCTGTTGGATCTGCACATTACGAAGAATATCGAAACTGGAGTTATAAGTTGTAGTTGGTGTCATTCGCACCCTTTGACCGTCTCATATGCTTAATTTCAATGTAATTTTTCTGTTCGAGGAGAAGCTGCAAGGATCAAACGTACTAAGAGGTTCGCATCGACTCTCGAGTCGGTCGAATTGCGTTTCCTATGGAGCGCCTATTCACACAGAAAGAAATCATTAATAACTGAATTACGCGAACAGTCAGATCAGCTAAAATAAGATTTTTTATTATTTCTAGGCAGATCATGTAAGTGGCTAGCCTGGTGAGAGAATTTCTCTAAGCGCATATCGCCCTACTTGTCAGACGCTCATTTCTGGCCTTTTTTTTGAGAATTTTGTCTGTCGAAATTCTTTTTTGAGTAGTCATCACTCTTTAGACATTTTAGTTTTCATCATTTTCGATTATGCATTTTCGCATATGAACAGTTCGTAAAGCACATTATAGTGGCGTCCTCTAAGTTCGTATTTATGCGTATGCTCTACCTTACGGCTAGCTTCAGCCGAAGCTAAAGTTATAAAAGTTAATTGACATTTGGCAAGAGTCCGAGTTTTTTGGGTACGAAGAAGTTGTATGGATTTTCAGCGGTCGGAATGCGTGATCGGTGATTGGTTGGATATCATAGTTGGCCGGTCAAGTAGCAGGAAAACAAGTATTAAGTAAACATTTTGCAAGGATGGTCAAGCTAAAATAAATTCTAATTTTTGCGATTTACGAATAGTTTATGTAATAGGCTAGCTAAATGAGAAATTCGCCAAATCGCATATCACCATGGCTAACTGCTAATAAACATTTCCGCTTATTAAGTGGACATATCCGCTTGTTTCAACGTTGAAAGTAAGGCTTAGTCTTTCGTTATTCATCTTTATAAACTATTTTACGGACCTTAACTTTAACATTTTGGTAGGATGATCACAGTTATTATCTACTCGAGATTGTTTAGGTTGCTTGAGCACCATCACATCTTTCACAAGCGTTCCTGAATCCTCATGCATCCCCTATAACGGTTGAGAGTGTCGATTGAGTAGTGCCAACAGGAACAATAAATTAATTTATGCACGGTTAACTGACGGAGCTGCAGATTCACTTCTGAACGCATGCTCTATTCGTGTTTCTGTTACGCAGGAGTCGATAATGTGGAGTCAGTCGACGAACATCACAGTGCGCGGATTTTGGGCTATTTTCATATTTCCATGTTTCTGACGTGACCTCTGAGCTAGTGGTTTACGCTTCCGGAAATTGATAAGTGCTTTCCGTCAAAAGAGGTGAAAACCATCGAAATTGTCTAAACGAACCGCAAACTTTTACCAATTGAAAACCAATTCGCCCACAATTTATATGTCCATTTCTCTCTGCTGTGCAATCCAATATGTCCATTTCCCTCGGCTATTGTATATTTTTCCTATTTGTTTTGCCGTGTTTGGTATTACTGTAGGACAGGTAAGTATGCCAAGAGGTAATTTATTGATTACTGATGTCGATAACAATTATGTAATAATAACGGTGTTGAAATGTCGATAACATTTAAAAAACAAACAAGATCAGACCGGTGGGGATACTCGTTATCAACCTGGTGAGCAGGTAATCGCTATAAAGAATTTCCAAATCTTTTTCATTATCGGGGAACTTTGAAATCATGGACTTTAAGAAATCGAAAAGGTGAGACGGTGAAATCAACAACATATACACAAGCATATAATGCGTCTCATATGTTCTGTGACATGTGGTCACAGCACAAAAGGGCAACTGAAATCGGCAGATCAGTACTGGAAAAATATGTTTAAACTGTTTTGATGTATAGGTATTCCAGTACCCTTGCCCTACCTCGCCTCCTCCTCCCCCCTCCTCCCTCCCCTCAGCGCACCGTTCTCTTTTATTATGACTGCGTCACAGCCATGACACTAAATTGCTCATTAGGATGGCTCTGCTCAAAGCAAAGAACCAACGCTATAAACGCAAAGAAATTTCTACTCTTAAAATGTCAAGAAACGTGGAATGCAGGGATGAGGTATAATGAATGATGCTTGACGGGTTACGATTTGCGAAAGTATAAAGGAAGTAAAAACGGCCGATTCTATTTTTAAGTATAACAAATTCGGGCTGAATTAATCGTGAGATAAAAAAATAAAACATAAAAATCAATAATGAAAACTGTCGAGAAGCAGTGAACTTTAAAACAATTAGTGAAGTTTTTAAAAAATTTTGGGAATCTTTTCAGAAATCTTCGGGAAAGTAATAAAGTTTAAAAATTCGGAAACGTCTGCATCTTTTCTTGTAATACGTGGACGTGGTGCTGAAATTGGCCTCTGTTTATGTGGCCACTTTTAAAGAAACAAAACATCAAAAAGTGAAACAATGAAACGAACTAATACCATAGTTTCATTCATGACTTTTGGAAGCTTCAATAAGCTTGTCAAGCTTTTCTTCTAATCTGCGTAGTCTTCTTTGCATATTTTCACGAGACGCCGAACGGACTCGATGCGTTCTCGCCGACTTGCGCTTCGAATAACCCTCATCCGTAGCACTAGCAGCGTCTTTATCACTAGAAATGGATCGGCTTCTGGATCTGAGACTTCTTGATCTAGATGAGGAACTAGTGAGTCGTTTGCGATTTTTCGACTCCCAATCATCTTTGCGTGATCTGCGTTCCGCTTCGGAGAGGCGCGGCTTAACACGAGTTTCTATGCGAACGATGCTGTTCGTACCCGATTCTCGAGCATCATCAATTGCCTCCCACAATGAATCGTTATCATGAATGAGAGTACTCTCAGCAGCATAATCAACATAATAAAGTTTCTTCTTCCCTTGAATAAAGCCAAGTTCCCGCAGCTTGTTTAACAATAGCTCGTAGATATTGTCCCCCCATTTGAAGGTTAGGCTGAACCGTCTCGTCTCGCTACCCTCATTCCATGCAAAGCGAATAATACGAACCATTTTCTCGAGAAGCTCTAGATCTTCCGTTTAGACTGACGTGACTTCCGACAAATTCAAATTGGTGGGTGGTTTTCGACCTACTGCAAGCGTATATCCTTCGGTGGATTAAAAGCACTTGCTTGCCGCCTGTCAGATCCTGCCAGATTCGAATGCTCCGACTTGCAGGCGGTTAGAACAGTTGTGACCTGACTGTTGCTAATCGTGTAGAGGTGTGGTTTATATGGCGATCGGTTGGCGCATGCGAGAGCTGTGAGTGTCACCACATTGCGCAATTGATAGAACGATCTTCGTTACCCACGTGAAATGGCTTATGAAAATAGCACATCGCAGCGGACAACATTGATGATTTATCTATGGATCAATAGTTGTGCGGAATTGCGCAACTGCTCGTTGCTAAGGAAATGGAAGCTTGCATACGTTACTTTTCGTCTGTTGTTTAGATGACGGTAAATTTGGTTGCATCAGGAAGAAGAAACAAAAATAAAGCATAGAAAAAACAGAAAATTTACGTCAATTTAACGAGTTCTTTTCTTTTCAACCAAACTATAAGTGGAAAAATGAAGAACGAAAAGCTATGCCCAGAGAAGTTGAAAAAACTTTGCTTTCTTCTGAGGAAAAACTGGACGTTTTTAAAGTTGTCGAACAATGTAGCAGGGACAGAGACATTCTCTTCAGCTGATGAGGAGAACTCATATTGCGCAAAGTCAAGAGAATCAATTATACAGTGCCATTTGCATGATCACTCGTTCACTGAGCAATGAAGGCTTCGACGAACGATCATGAGGCTAAGGGACAGAAATTAATACCCTTTCAACATAGTCCCTTCAGATATACCCTCGCTCCCTCCCTCCCCTCCTTCCTTCCTTTCCCAACGTTCCTTCCTTCCTTCTTCCCTTCCTTCCCTCCTTTCTTCCTTCCTTTCTCTCTTCTTCCCTTCCTCTCTTCCTTCCTTCCTTCCCTGCTTGCTTGCTTCCTTCCTTCCTTCTTTCCTTCCTTCCTTTTTTCCTTCCTTCCTCCCTTTTTCTCGCTCTTCCTTCCTCCCTTCCTTCCTCCATTCCTTCCTACCTTTCTTCGTTTCCTCTCTTCCTTTCTTCCTTCCTTCTTTTGTCTCTCCCTCCCTTCCTTCCCTCCTAATCTCCTTCCTTCCCCTCTTACTTCCTTCCCTCCCTGCTGACTTCCTTCCTTCCCTCCTTTCTTCCTTCCTTTCTCCTCTCCTTCCTTCCTCCCTTCCTTCCTTCCTTCCTTCCTTCCTTCCTTCCCTCCTTCCTTCCTTCCTTCCTTCCTTCCTTCCCCCTTCCTTCCTTCCTTCCTTCCTTGCTTCCTTCTTTCCTTCCTCCCTTCCCCCTTCCTTCCTCCCTTCCTTCCTCTGTCGCTTCCTGTTAAGTACCTGTGTTCACAGCCATCGAGCCTATAGTGCCGTATTGCAGGGAATGAAACGTAGTTCATGCATGACAGTACTTTCTGTGAAAGGTGATCATGTTCAGTTTTAGCCCGAATACGTAACGTTTTCGGAAAAGCTACGAGCTGTTGAATTCGGCTGCGACTTGATGGTGGAACGAGAAAAGCTACTATAGTAATTCGAAAAGGGCTTTCGAGTGAACTTTTGACTGAAGCTTTTGCAGTATGGTAGACTGATTATTGATCAGTATGTTTGTCTGTCTGATGACCTCTGTATATGGCAGCTCCTGGAGAGATGGACGATATCATATCTTTCCTCCGTATATGTGATCAGTGATGATCTGCATTGGTTCCGGTTTGCAGGTTGTAGATTCGGACCAGTGGGGTGCGGTCATGCATCACGAACCAGCATTAAAAGCTGTTGAGATGGAACTCAGCGAGGCAGCTGATGAAATAAATCAGTAAGTGGTATTGGAATTCAATGGATATACAGCTTTTTTGCCTAGATGAGAACTTGAGTCTTTAATTTCAGTACCTGCAGCAAAACGGAAAGTACGACAGAAACGCGAAAATGAGTTGCTCACAAGATAAGAATTTAGTTAAGGGAGTTGGCTGGTTTAAACGGAAAAAAATGTAACAGACGGCTGGTAGTGATGGACGGGAAAGAAGTATGCAAATGGTTCAGTCATTTTGTGCTGTAACGGTGAATCTGTTTGCTAGATTCGGTAGGTTAGAGACCTTTCGGGACATGTTAAAAAAACATGCATATTGACAACTCAAAGAAATGCCGACAACGGAGATCTATTTAACACAGTGAACGTGACAGTTGTATGCGTTAGAGCCCTAACAATATTCGGCCCAAAATTCGACATGTTGTTATTTAATGGTGGCAAGTGCAGTGTGGTACAGTCGTCTCGCGGCTAGTGGTCTGTTGAGAATTTTACTTACTCTTCGTATTACCAAGTACTGCATGAGTTAGAAAAGGCGGAGTGCTGCTTGAGGCAATAGGATCTTTTCCTCAAATAGACTTGAAATTCTAGGTGTGACATCTTTCTCTTACTTTTCTTTCTGTGCCTACTTCCTTATCGCTTCCTTATGGAATTTTTCAGTTTTCGTTGACTCGTTGATGGCGTTTTTTTTTTCTTTTTTTTGCATCCGTTCTTCTCTCTGTGATCAATTTTCATATCGTATCTGTGTAATCAAAACTTACCAGTTTGTTTTTTCTTTTTTGATAATGAATACCTATCGCTATCGGTTTTTCTTCAAAACTGTTTTTTTGTTGTTACGGTGGCATTACCAGTTCTTATGAAGGTGTATAAAGTGATGCTTGTACAGTCGAATAGCGAAAGTGTTGTCAGTGTGAAGCATTTGAGGAAGGATGGAGAAATAAAATGGCATCCCATAAATCGCGCTTTTATCATTTTTTGCTCTTCTGAATTCGAGACTTTAACGCCGGCCAGAATTACAGTCTATTGGAGTCTTTGTGAAATTTGTATGCGAGGTGCTGTTTTTAGATTTCAATGGAAAAAGGTATCAAATTTTGTCGGTTTATTTTTCAAAAAATCAAAGTCTAATTTTTCGAAAACAAGAGGACATAAGAAGGAACAGTGGAAAAGAAAATAAAGACGGATTTTGAAGCGCTGCAGGAGCGACTCCTTAAATTTTCCTCCCGGCTTTCCGTTCGACTCCGCTCTTTCCCTCCTCATTCCACCCTCCACCTTCCCTCTCCTCTTTGGACAAACAGATCTTCAAGGGGCCCAAGTAGTGAAGTCGCTCCGCAATTTTTGTATGTCGCTGGCTATCGTCAGCACTTGTTTCTTTTTTTTTTTGCTCCATTTGCTCATTTTGCGTCTCCCGCCAGTCAATTCGAAGTCCCATCTTCCCGGGCTAGCCAGATCTTCTGCCAATGGGATCCTTTCGCACACCACTGACTCCCTGATGTTTCTATCAGGGTCACACCCAGCTCAGCTGTTATCTAACGGGTCTTCCGTTCCTTTCTTCAATTCGCACCCGCACGCCCCTCACCTCCACCCGCTCCCGGACCCCTACCCGCTCCCGGACCCCTACCCGCTCCCGGATCCCCTCCGAAAATTGCTTTTCACAGAACGCTACCTCAGTCGTTACAATGCACATAGCACATTCAACTGGCTTCAAGACATGGCCTAGCGTTTAAGTCACGAATGCTGATCATGGCAGATCATGCTTTGGAACTGACATGCAATTTTTTCCAGTGTATACTACTTGTATTCAAGACTCTTGTTTGCTTTCGTTTTCTACTATCCCTTCGACAAACTTTTAGCTCTTATGTTCGACTCTTCCTCTCGATAAACCGCTTTTGCTTTTTCCTCTGCCCTTTCCATTTCGCTTTCCCTTACTCTTCCACCACCGCTAGGTATACGCCAATAGGTTTTCGATGTGATTTTGTTAAACAATTTGGAACATTAAGTGAGCAGGTTTTCGACAAATATATATGCCGATTATGTGCCCAATAAGGCATTCATGCGTAACATACTGATTCATCGAAGTGGCAAAAATGGAACGAACACCTTTCAATTTGACGATCATTTTTTGAAATTTTAAAAAACCATCTTGCTGCTCATTAGTGCATGACAATTTCTAAACTCATGCAAATATATCATCAGATTAAAATTAGACGAATTTGCGTTTTTTTTCAAGAAAAAAGAATCTCAAAAACGGCCCCTGAAACTTTGCTTTGTAATTTGACTCGACATTCTGTCTGAAACGTTTTCTCGCGATCATCTTCAACGGTCAACATAAAACCATAATGTCGTTCAAATGATAGCAAGAAACTTAGTTGGCGTTTTTCAGTTTGTTTCATTAATGACATTACCTTGTACTTCCAAAGAGTTGAAAGTATTGTTGAAATTTTTTTTTCCAGAGCGCTGTCTGGTTCGACCATTCAAATTGCCAATTGCTTATATACGATTCCGGAAATGATCATACAGTATACGAGAGAATCGAATACGGTCTTACGCATATAAACTACTCGAATGATGATATGTGGAGATTTATGAATGAACGACATTCTAATGAAATCTTATTTCATAAAAATCGTGCATGAATCCATTCAGATTGATGAAAGATTAAAACAACTATCATCACAGGAACGTATCCAAAAAAAACGACAAAACTTTTCGCTTACAAATCCCTTCCGTTTCGAGTAGACTTGTTTCTTGTAAGTTGAACTTTTCATCGATAATTCCAAAAGTTCTAGTCGATCTTTAAAGACAAGAGAATAATTACCATTATTTATGTTATTTAATGACCAAGTAGCATATATGTTATTTCTTTATACAGTGTACATTATATCCCCCGCTTACACTCAAAAAGCGTTCGCTAATACTTTATATAGCATTCACAATCGTATATGGCAGTGTAGAATGTAAAAATTATGAAAAAAAATGGATTCGCAAAAAAAGCTCATTGAATGGAGTCCGTCCGTATGCTTTCGAATGTTTGTTTTTTTGTTTTCCTTTTTTTTCCAACAATAATATGTCGAATGTCGAATATAAAATTAAACAAATAGAAATGAGTAACGCTAATAGAATCCCAAATAAGTGGCATTTCTTAATGAAATTTTGCTTGCGCGATCGCAGAACATGGAATTTGCCGATATGTAAAGGGTATTTTAAGTGAAAAATATCGTTATTTCATCGTTTTTGCAACCCAGTAAACTCTAAAGTACAAAACTGCAATCAAATTGTCTAGTTTTTGAATGCTTCAAACAACGCCAACCATTCGATACAAATGAGTAATGACCGTACAATTACCAAATGCAATTATGATGAACGATAATTCGTTGCACAATGGAACAATCGAATGCACACAAAAATGCGTTTTGTATCCGTAATGCAGTGGGATAATGTGTGCGTACTTTGGCACACATCCGACTATACTGAGAATACGACCAGAAATCCATACAAACACAACAATTGGGATATGGTACACGTGTGACCATTGTCGGATTCGATAGCGTTCTATCGAATTGAATTGTTGAACGCATTTGTTATTGACAGTCAGCATCGCGGCCAAAGTTGTATATTAATTTGATCGATGAAGTAATTTATGGATGGTGCTTTCTCGAGATTTCTTGAGGTTGTAGTTTATATGTAGTCTGCAGATTGCAGGAAGTTTGGTTATCACTCACTCAGTTACCCCTCTGCATTCCCTCACCACATCTTTCCTTCTTTTCGTCTCTTCTTTATGCTTCATTTTTCGCGGAATTTTAATATAAGAATGAATTTTGCTAAAATATCACATTATTGTAGATAATAAGACCCATTTATCGATTTGTTTTTGATGATTTTGACGCAATATGACGTCACAAATGATGGTGGGAGGATATGACGCACAATAATTAGTGAGATTTGTTGGGGCTGCTCATTTAGTAGTTGTTCGCTGATGAGTAGCATCACAAATGTGAGTATCCTGTATTGCATTAGATTGAAATCTCCTTTACGATTTCATCGAATATTGCCAGCCAAAAAGCATAAGACAAGTGGCATATGTTTATGCACATTATACATTTCCAGTGTTAAACGCTTATTTGTGTGTGTGCAGCGCGCACAGCACACATTAATCATTTGCATACGCGTTCGGACCGCGTCCAGTGTGTTATTGTGCTAGTTACTTACTTCGAAACGCTAAGGCAGTTAAAGTTAGCTCCCTTACGCTAAGTTAGTTTTTTTCGATGCAATAATGTCATTCAAGAAAACCAAAAACCGGTTAGAACGATCCCTTTGGAAATATAACTCGGCAAATTCATCATCTTCTTATGCGTTCTTTATTGTGCATCGTTGAACTACTATTGTGCAAACAGGGTGCTGTTTTTTTTTTGAAAGGAAAAGGAGGGAAAGAGAGGGAGAGGGAGGGAGAGAGAGGGAGGAAGAGAGAGAAAAGTTGTACTTCCTATCAACGTTACATCTTTGAGGCTTTACCGATTTGTTTGTTGGTTTTTCTTAGCATGAGTGTGAGTATCATTTCAACTTCACGTTATCGTCAAATCGCAAAACTATCGACCAAAAATGGTCAAAAATTTTTCCGTTTTTGCACTATTGACAATTTGTTGCGAAATTACGAAAAAAAACGTGAAATATTTTTTGTGCACAAATTAAATGCAATTCTTGTAGATTGTATTCGCTAATAATAGAAAATGCACCATATAAAAAGTTCATCGATAATCGTACGAAACGATCGCTGCATTTGCATACTCGTCAACAGAAATGGCAGTTGGCGTTGGAAAAATGTTTTAAGATTCTAGAGCACAAATAGTTAAGTTTGCATATGATTATGGCGAACGATATGAACGTTTTCAATACTTTCATATTTTGCTGGATGAACCTGCATGGCCTTCACTACTTATTTTATGCTCTTCAATTAGCAATCAGAAGAAACAGCGTGAGAGTTAACTTCGTCTTCCAATTTTTTCGAACTATTTACAGCGACCCATTTCTGTTCCCCCTTCCAA
>JPKZ01001748.1:599859-630677 GCA_000803305.1 Toxocara canis
AACTAGTCTCGAGTAATTTGTCATTTGACTGGTGCACTATTTTGAGTGTCGGAAAAATTCTGACGACGTTCTTCAATTGATACTTAACATGCCCTACTGCCATACTTTTTTACTGCGATACTTCCGTCAGTTATTGCGCAAGAAGTCCTCCTCCCATCCCCTTCCCCACCCTTCTCCCCCATTCCGACTTCAAGGGTTGTCCATAGCAGATCAGTGAATTGGGAAGATTTTGCTTTTGATGTTTGAAGCAGCTTGATACTTGATTGCTCCACTGTTTTCTTCGCGAGCGCTTTGAAGTTCGATTAACAACCAACTAATAAAATCTTTAATTAACCTACGTAGTAAAGGAGATCGATTGTGTGTACTACGAGAAAATGTTTGCAAGGATATCATTTGTTTCTTTTTTTTCCCTTCATAAAGGAAGACTCTGACGACCTTGTCTTTGGCACTTTCGAATGTTTTTCAGGAGGGTGGGGTGACTACTTAGCAAATAATTATCTCATAGCAGTGTCAATGTTTTGTTTTATGTCAAATGCTTTTCAAATATTGCCATATTTCCGTCAGCCGTTCTTTGCATTACTCAATCATGAACTTACATATGAGTAATTGTTGTCAATTCTTCGACTTTGTGCAGGAACTCTTGTGCACTCAATTATGTCATTAATGGGGCCTATAGCGAACTTTAGCACTCATGAACGCTGCTTTTTTAGAGTCATATCTTTCTTAACTATTCTTGTGAAAAATGGTTCGTTTTTTTTTTGAGTGAATAATTAGTATCGACTATTGTATATGTCTATGGCAAGGAAAAGACGTTAATATAGACTTTACTGCACAATGATACAGTTCGTAGAGTAGTGAGAGTATTCGCTGGATCGCTTGAAACTTAAGCCTTATACTTTAGCTTGATTTGGCGATATGTTATTAGCACCGAATCGACGATTAGCCGAGAAGTGAAATCATATCACTTGTTTACTGTAACGTACACTTAAGATTGTTTATGGTCGATTTCGTTGTAAGCAAGCCGTTACAAATAATCTATGGTATAAGCTTAGCGATAATAGTAATAAAATTTTGAGATGAGCGAAAAGACGACGAAAGATCGCGTCCATGAGGCCGAATCGCTTCGTCGACTCGCCTTCTTTGGCATTTCGCTCGCAACGGTAGCGATATTCACGGCGATTGTCGCTATTCCAATGCTCTACACGTATCTGCAGTATATTCAATCGTCGCTTGAAACCGAAATCGACTTTTGCAAACATCGATCTCATGGACTTTGGGATGAATTTGACAAGGTTTGAGGCTTATTTCTTGGCAGAAAAGTCATAAAATAGGCAAAAATTCCCAACTGTTTTTCTTTTCTCAAAAATTTTCTCTCAATAAAACCAGTGAAATTTTTTTCTCTCAAAAATGCAAACAGCGGAGAAAATTTTTCAAGAATTATCTTAAAATAAGCGTTTTCGAAAATTTTTTAAACTTTTCATCACTTTCATTAGGCGTATTTTCTATCAGTACGTTACATTATCACCTTCATAAATCACTGTTAAAAGTAATTTTTTTCAATAGCGCCGTTGAAATGCGCTGACTGAAACTGACTTCAGAAGACATTCCGTATATTCGAGAAGTATTACATGCAAAATGCGACTAATAGGCGGATACCAACAGATAACTGCATGAAATATGAATTGAAAACTATACTGCTAAGTGTTCTTTTCAGGTGCACTATGCACTTGGCGTTGATACTCGTATAAAACGTGCAGCATATATGAACCCGTCCGCACAACGGAAAATTCCACTTGGTCGATCTCGTCAGCGCGGTGCAACTATTCACGGCAGGCGTAGACATCCTCAATATGCTCCAAACGTGCATTCAGAATTGCATCGAGGAGACGGTATGTAGTTCAACCTTTCCATGCCTCCTTCCGGTGTATAAGTTGTTGTGCGACTAAGACGTTATGGACAATTATGATTTCACTTAACGTTATCGTTAAATTATGAGACGGGTAAGCGTTGGGAAAAACGGAAAAAATGTGGGTACTGTAATTATGGTTTTCTACGCACCATAAGAAGTTGGTAGGTAAAAGTTTTCAATCTAGCGCTCAGCCCAAAAAATTAATATGGAAAGTGATGTTGTCTACTTAGTTTATTAATAGTTGACAACATAAATCATCGTAGCGATACTGCTTTCGAGATTCCAGTGGCATTTCAGTGAGAACTTCTCTCACAGCCTATCGGCTTCGATTTCGAATAACCCAAATGGACCAACGATGCATGAGGTTGAGCTTAGAATTAAGATGGAGCTGCTCGACGAGCTAGGCAGTGCTTGTGTTGTCTGTAAATGTGCTCTCGAATAGCGGCCTACATCTTGAATCTCTTTGTGACTGAACCATCGAATAGACATCATGTTTCTATTACTTAATCTGTCATATTTCCGTTTCTGCATGTCCCATCTCATTTGAACTGTTCACCATATGTTGTACTTCACATATGAGATGGAGGCTTGTGCCTATGAGCAATACTGCGCGCAACCGTCGTGTTCCTTTCATATTATATTTCTCGATGCGTTTTTACGTGTTCACATAACAACTCCCAGTGTCAGTGTATATCGCAAGGTGCTGAAAGCTATTAAGTTTTTTTTTATCAACTTCAAATATGTTAAAAACTTTTCAGCATTCCACCATGGTTACCAGAAGCTACCAAGCGGTTTTGCTCAACGATTTCCATTCCCGGCGGGCGATTGCTGTAGCTGTGGAGTTGGGGCAGCTGGGCCACCAGGTCCTCCCGGTCCAGACGGAAGACCAGGTATGCGATTTACAGACAGTGAAAGAATGGTGCATACATAGCCAACAAAAGACCGGAAGTATAAGTGAAGAACTTATCGTGAAAATAAAAAAGATTCAGTTGTGACGACGCGACGAATGTTGAATTCAGTGTTCAGGTGATGAAACCTTTTTGATAAAGACAACGGATATTACGAGATGCTTAAAACGATCAATAGATATTAGTTATTGGCGTACAAAGGACGGATGCAGTGTATCGTCTCGTTTATGAAACACCGCAGTATAGCCGCATTTAGCGCCGTCAATTTTATCTTATAACTGCTATGATCCTGAATAAAATTTAAACCAACTTTACTTATGTAAATTTTTCTTCGTTTAATGAACTGCTTGAACTGAAATTCGACATTTACAATCAGTGCCAGAGAACGCTGTTTTAGAAGGTACTTTATCATTCGATGAAATGCAAAACAATTGTTAATAAGCTATCCGAGAAGCGAATAAGGCTATAAATAACGAGGATACAATCTATCAAATGAATTTGTTTTTTTTTTTCAATATCAGCACGACGATCACTGCTTTCAAATGTGCTTGTAATGGCTTGAACTAGCTCTTGTCGGCTTTGAACATGTACAGTTGGTTAAAAGTATTTGGTGCTGTGTTCGTTACGATGGCTGTTACTGAAAGAAATGAAGTTTGCTGAAGGTTTTCATCAATTATGAGCAGTATAATTATGTTAAAGTAAATGACTGTAAGGTTCAAATAATCGATTTGCGAATTCTCAAGAGGAGGCGCAACAATTACTTTCAGATGTGTGTCAACGCATTTGCGGGTTCTTGTTTCGTTCAAGGTCAAACAATTTCAGGTGAGGATGGAATTCCTGGAAGAGACGGTGCACCGGGCCATGATGCAAAACCGATCGAGCAGCGCAAGCCAAGCGATTTCTGTTTCGACTGTCCACCTGCTCCTGAGGGGCCACCCGGGAGGCCGGGTAGAAAAGGACCACGAGGAAGACCCGGACCTCCCGGTCCTTCAAGCCCTGGTGGCGGAATGCGAGGGCCACCAGGACCACCAGGTCCTCAGGGACCAGCAGGCAGACCGGGTCCAATGGGACCCAGAGGTCCACCGGGAGCAGCTGGAAAGATTTTGCAAGGTTTTTATGCTTCATTTTTTTGCGCTCGTCTATTGGTTAAGCTTTCGGCATTTTTTTTTGTCAACGAAGTAAAATAATTGAGTTTCGTAACATTCAGCTATACTCCCTCAGAAATGATGTTCTAATCACCTCTTTAGTTGCCAGAGGCATCAACAAGTCGAAACTGTTGAAAGAGCGCTGTGTTCTCATAGGCCGAGCGTGCGTCTTACACGGTTACATATTCATGCGTGTATTGCGTATTATACAAGTGCCCTACGCATAAAAGTGTAGTTTTCGTCTTAGGCATTCGATTTGCTGCGGGATCCTGGGGGGAACAAGTGCTCTAAACGTTTTGAAATTAGTAATAATTTTGAATTGAAATTCCTAAATATACATACAATTCCTAAATATACATTCGTATGCATACAAGGAGTGCAACAGTGAAACATGCCGGGAACACGAAGAAATATTTTTTTTTGCGCTGATGGAATTTACTATTTGATATTCTTAGCTTTTTCCACAATAATGAAGCAACTAACTTTTGAAAATATCTCTGATGCAGTGTTATTATCTTTCCACCTCGGACATCTTGATGCTTTTTAAAAAACCTTTATACTCCTTATTTTTCACTCCAAGCTATCCTGATTGTCTGTGTTTCAGGTAGCCCATTGCGCGGGCCACCAGGACCACCAGGCCCACGAGGGCCACCCGGTCCGGATGGGCCACCCGGGAAGCCAGGAAAATGCTATCGTAGTGGTCCACCAGGTCCTGTTGGTGATAAGGGCATGGATGGACCTCCAGGTCGGCCGGGTCCTATGGGGCCACCAGGAATGGCGGGTATACGTGGAGAAAAAGGAAGCTGCGACCATTGCCCCGAACCAAGAACTGCTCCTGGATACAAGATTTGATCTGTTGCTACAAATGTTATTTGTATGGAATTTCAGCGGATTGTCACATCCAAATTATTTTTCTTGAATCTCCTTATTCGAGGAACACTTGTTCGCTATACTTTTTTTTCTAGCTTATTCGTTAAACAAGTCTCAACGAGTCGCAAAATCATGAGGGAAATTTTTCAATTTTGCAATTGAATTAAGCTGAATGAATTTTATATTTTCCTATTTTTTGATTTAGTGATGTGAACAATTTGCGCTTAAAATTTTCAGTTGTAGTAAAATTTCATTAAGCTTTAGAGAGAATTTTATCTGAAGTAAGGGTATAAATTTTAAAATATTTGAAGCGTTTTTTCTTGTTGGTGAAATCAAAAAAAAAATCTTCCCTAATGGTCTGTAAAAGAGAGATCACTCACCGTTTTAATGAAAGCGTTCAAAACAAAGACTTAAATGGATTTGATATCGAACGATGAATATGCGGCTTTCGCATCATTCAAAAACCAATACAACCATTTCAAAGTACAACAACAAATGCAAATAAAAGTTCATGAAACAAGAGTGTTGTAAGGGAAAAGAGCAAAATGAAAGCAATAGTTGTTAGGCTACTGTTAAAATCAGTTTTTCGCTAGCAATCCGTTGAAATTAATTAGTTAATAATGTTTGATTAGTTTAAAAATTTAATGTTAATTAGTTTAAAAAAACATTTAGTTAAAACTAGTTAATGAGTTTTCTCAAGGCGTTTTTTTTTTTTTCAAGATAAGTTTCTGTAGATGTTTAGTTCGCTGTTTAATAGATGTTGAAATAACTGAGTTGTTTGCTTCGATTCTTTTTGTTCTTTATGAAAGTCTACCGTGGATTGATTCCTGGTCCATTGTATCAAGTGCCGTGCAACGTTCGTCCCCAAACTCCACTGCCTTCTGATGTTTTGTTTTTGTGCTGCCTTCGGAACGAATAAAAGCATTTACCTAGTTTTATTGATTGATATGAGATCGAAAACGCTGATAAGGTTGCATGCATACAGTGTCCATTATTGAACGGATCATAGTGATAGCCATAGCGGTTATCCACATATTCCAAAAGTACAACTGCCGTCGACGAGTTTCACTGATTTCAGCAAGAAACGAAATAGCAGTTTTTAAGGCGAGCATAACATCCGATTTCACGAGTTGATTTTGTATGTTCGGACAATCTGAGAATGGAGTGAATCTTTCTCGTTCAACAGATAAAACAGAGAAGCCTAAAGATGATATTTCAAAAGTCCCATTTCTTGCCATACGTAAACACTATGATAATTACACCCAATTAAACGTAAGCGGCCTTAATTGATGCCAACCAACTTCGCATGTAGTTAAATTCTGTGTAGATTATGCTGAGGTTCCAGGTCGAGTCGTCTTACGAGCTGTGTAAGGGAACAAACATTTAAAAGTTTCTATTTGCAACAGGCGGCAATAAAATTTATTGGTACCTTATTGCGACCCGTTTGTGATTGGGTACCTTATTACGAAATCGCGCTTTTCGATCGACTCCGTTCGTTTTGATTTCGACTCCGCCTAATCGCTCCTTCGTTAGGCCTTCAGACAAAAAAAAGAACAACTGTGAAATGAAGTTTGACAGATTGTGTTACTGTAATATGAGCAAGTACCGACGATGTGCTGCTGATGAAATCATTCGTGTATCGTCTTTAGACACTTATAAGCCCCAAAAAAAACGCAACGATTGCTGTAGGCAATTGTCGTTTTTTTTCCTTTGGAAAAAATTGCACTTCTCTAAAAAAAGTGAAGAATGAAAGTACCTTTAAAAGTTTTAAAAAAATCAAGAAAAATAACTAAACCAGTTCCCATTTGAAGCACTCAAGTAGTATCATATAAGAAAATGCTCCAAGAATGAATGATTCTTCCGAAAAATTACTACCACATTCAGCCAAAAATAATGAAGGGATTTTCTTGAGAAACTATCATATGGTGTGAGCGAAAAAGACGATGATGATGCTTGCATCTTTTAAAATAAGGATGGTTTATGCGGAAATGTAAACTAGATTTTACAAACATTTGTTGCTATTCATTTCAAGAGAGAGCCTGAATAAGTAAGGTAGCGAACGTGAGGTAGAAGGAGATGGTAATGCTTTTAAGGATTAGAAGTACGAAGGTGACAGTTGGAGAAGAAGGAACGAGAATCTCCTCATCCATTTTTCATGTCGTTATGCGGGAACAAAAAAAAGCTGAACTTGGGAAGTTTTGTAACAATTAGTGCGGGCGTTGAACAAGGGAGGTGGGACGACTGGTAGTAAATCATAGTGTTTGGCTTATAGCTAAAGATGATCTGCATATCGGGCTAAGCATCTTTATGAGAGAGGAAAACAACGGTGACCAATTAGAAATATTTCGGTGCTGTAAGTGGTCCGCATAGCATGTACGTAGATCATACGGATCGCAAAAATTCATACGGATCAATACGGATCAATAGATTCATATATACACCTCGGACCTTAGTGAATGTGATTCTACCTGATCGTTTCGCTTTCAATCGATTTCCCCATGCTATATAGGCAATGACAGTTTTAACCCACGAAAGAGCTCTTTCGATTGACTCCGATTAAATAATCCCTACTAAGATGCTCTTTGTTATGGTAACGTCGGAGATTCGCATTCGGATTCGCATACGATTTGCATGCTTTGTGTCGAAACATTTGACGCGTCAGCACACGAAAAATACAAAGAACCGGTTCGAATTCACAATAACATCCTCGTCAGCAAGAAACACACACATCTAAAACTTATAGCTGTTCTTTATAGAGATTACTCGAAGTTAGTGTTGATATCACTCGCTACTAATTCCAAAATTTCATGACAAGAATCAAGATTGTGCGAAATGAACACTCACTGATGTACACGAATAATAGAGAGAGCAGTGATGGGGGATCGGGGGTGGGATGAGGGGGGTTGATTTGGTTTTAAAGCCGAAAGACACGAATTTTGGAAATCCCTTTGCGGCTGTGGTGCATTAATGGCGTCTAATTAGAACTGCAGCAAAAAACACACGAAACTTTAGCGTTCCGAATCCGCTGCTCAAATAGTTAGCATTACCTGGTGATCATGCAAAAAAAAAAAGATTATCTTCAGCAATCCGAAAAATAAAAACAGGTGAAACGGCCCAGAGAGCTGATTAGAGCGCTATCAGCGAGTCGGGATTATATCAAAGTGTAAGAAAGTAACGCGGACCACATAGTTTTCAAAAAATGCCATGTCTTACATAACTCAATGCCTGATGAAGTCCTTGATTGCTGCACCAGGCTAGCCAAACTGTTTTATTTGATATTACGTTTGACGAAACAGGAAACTTTCTTTTTTCTAAAATCGCGAAGTTGCTGTTTCTTGCTAATCTCTTTCACCCCTATCCTTTTCTGACCCCTATCCGTCAACTTAAGAAAAAAAAAGTGAAGAAGAGAAAGGTGAAACGTGCAACTAGAGTAAGGTCAGCTTCATGTTTAATCCAACCTATAGATCATTTTTTTGAGATGCACATGATGATGCCCTATCTCGCGATTCTGCCTGTGGAACCGCCCGAAAAAAGAAACCGTTTATGAGCTTACAGAAATATTTGCTTTCATCGTTTCGGCACATCATCCTAAACGAGTTTACATTTTGCTGAAATT
This sequence comes from Toxocara canis, assembly GCA_000803305.1. Classification (NCBI taxonomy): domain Eukaryota; kingdom Metazoa; phylum Nematoda; class Chromadorea; order Rhabditida; family Toxocaridae; genus Toxocara; species Toxocara canis. Next base: position 608,308 of record JPKZ01001748.1, read on the forward strand.
TGAGTGCTGCAACTCTGAACGCTTTTCGTATTCGAAAAAACCGGTTCCGGTTCCGGTTGATATCGTTTTTGTTTTTTTTTTGTTATACACTCAACGATACGCTTTCGAGGAACGTCATAGCAAATGGGATCGCTTAATAAAATTTCTTTTTAGATCGTAAGAGGAGTGAATTGAAGCGCTCAATGAGTTCATGTCGAATTTTGCGTCACATTTTAGTGGATGATACTTAAAGCTATTCCCAATCAATTTCCATATCGTTAAGGGCTGTGGATAAAAACTGAACAGCATTAACTGCCTTTGATTGTTAAAAGTTGCTAATCGTCCTACTCTCAATCAACATAATTGTTAAACATAACATTATAATGTTACGTTTAACAATTAGAAATCGTTAAAGTTTTATCTTTTAACTTAACAAGTAGAAATTAAATTTAACAATTAAATTTACTATAATTTTTAACGGTTGAAAATTTAATAATTAAGTCCTTAACTTTTAACTTCTAGCAGTTGAAAAGTTGTTAAAAACGACATTAAAATTTTGGTTTAAGCAAGTTTTTATTGCGCTTTCCATATGCAACCTTTATCTTCTCAGAACTGTAAGCCTAAGTGATATTTTTTTTAATTTCATGACTTCAGCAGTATGCGCAAAAAATGTTTCGATTTTCACTAGCTGCTTCAGGGACCATTCAATCAGTCTTCAAAAAAAAAAACTGAATAGGAAGCCTATTATTGTGAAGATGTCGTTGGGTAAGACAACTATTAATAAATGAGAAATGGTGCGATTGCCCAATCATATAGGAGGAATTCCATTTAATTGCTCATCTTGAGCTCAATGTGAAGCTCATACTGGTCTATCAAACACTTAAACTATTTTGCAACTATCGGTCATTCATGGTCTGGCCAAAATTCCTGTAAAGTGCCATAATTAAATACGTAATATCAATACCTTATAACTTCACTGTTGAATTGGTCAAACTACGGCATCGAATCTAAATAGACTGGGGAGGCTTCAGATGAAAGCGAAATAACGACAACCATCAGAATGAAAGTGTACACGAATTCCTGTTTTCGAGAAATCACGGGAACGCATTGTTGAAAACACCAGAAACCATTAATTAGATGAGTGAATAAAATGGGTCACAAAACAGTGATACAACAATTTCATGCAGCTCAATCGTATGCCGTTCAGTTTGGTTCACAAAAAAAAATGCATTGAGCTAGAATTTGGAATCGTAAGCCATTGGGTCCTATTCGAGATAACACAGAATAACCATTGTATTTCAGACAATGGACTAGAGCTTTTAAGTCGAGCAAGTAAGGCGAAAAGAAGCAGCGACTTGCTGAGGAAAATACTACAACGGTTTGGTTGGTTCAAACATTTCATTTCATACAAAAATAGTACGTCAACCAGCGGAAAGAAGTGATAAGAATACAACATATGCGGTGGTATATGCTGAGCCGGACAAAGAGAGTACAAAAGTGCAAGTAAAAGAGTAAGAATATATAATGAGCAAAAAACTTCACATGTACGCATGCACACACATATACACACACATACACACACATACACATGCACACACATACACACACCACACACACATACACATGCACATATATACACATACGAAACACACATACACCCACACATACACGTACAGACACAGACACACGCACATACCAACTCGTGAAACAGGTAAAAAACAAATGAGAAAAACCGTAACATGTTCGAAATCCTCAAAAGACGAAAGCAATTATGTGTGCCATCTCAATTTGGAGTCAAAAAAATAAAATCCTCACTAGAAATATTTGGGCACTTTACCATGTGCGTTTGTTCAGTGAGCAAAATTTTATCCAGTTAGTAAGAATTCAGTAAGCGATAAATGTTTGCCGAATTTGACAAATTCATTCTCTTTCATTCACTTTCGTAAAGAATGATTCTGTAATAGGTGAAAGTTGAATATTTCATTTTTTTTTAAAAAATTTTAGCCGTAAAACATCTTAAAATATTAAAATAGTTTTTATTTAATCGAAAATGAGCGTTTTTATTATTCGGTAAAAAATACCACAGAGAAAAATAAAAACGATTAACACTTTCAGCGTCGATATTTACGAGCAAAATTTCGTGTAACGGTCACACAAATGTATGTAGCGAATTCCGATAGCTATGCAATCCAATGATGTGCGAATAGCAACCGGTTTTCTTTTTCCTTTTTCCCGTCTTCTAATCGCAAAACGAATGAACACAAATATAACACATATATGTATATGTCGTTTTCGGCTTCTATTGCTTTAAACGAACGGCTCATTTCTTTCCACGAAAATAGTACACTAAATTACGGTCGACGTGAATCCCGCCCCAGACTTCTAACGTGAAAGCAATGTATAAAAACGGAGATAAAAAGGAAACAATCACTCTGTTTACGATTTGCTTCACTCGTCATCGGAGTCAACAAAGGTATTCTGTCTACAAAACGTATCCGTTAAAATTGCATAAAATCTAACTTCCATAATAAATTTTCAACTTAGTAATAAGTTTATGGTGTTAGTGTAGAAAAAAAAAATGAAAATATATTTGAGGAGATGTGTTATGGAGATTGATGCTTTGATATATTGTTATCTGTAATCATCGCATTACTCAATTTAATTTTATAAACCTTCAACCAGAATCGTTTATTTGTTATTTCAATACCTTATTGATAATCATAACTATTAAATTGTTTACCGAAATCTATAATGATGTTTTTTGTTAAGCCAAAATAAACTTGCGAATTTGGAACGATTTCTCGACGAAATCAGACGAAAGACTAAAATTCTGAAAAGAAACTGAAAATTCTTAATTCAACTTCCAATAAGGTTTTTCCAAGAAAAAGGAAAAATCAACCAATTTCACTTTTATGTAGATCAATCGGATCGTTTACTAATGATCATAACAGAGAAATTTTTCTTAAATGTGTGGAAGAAAAAGTTGAACAATGGAGCTACATGACTCTATGAATTGTTTTTACATGAAATGACTCGAGCTGATTGAAATGAATTCAATACGGAAGATGGCAAAATTATTATGAGAGAAGAGAGTGAACGATTGTGATGATCCGTTCTTGAGTGAACGAACAACATTTATTGCAAGATGTTTACGAATATTTCATGAAATGTTTATCAAAACTTTCTAGCCGATGTTTGGTTATTCTCTAAGAAATGAAATCGAAACTTCCTTAATGGTTTTGCTTTCCAGGCAACCTTATCACTGATCTCCCATTTATTTCGAGTAAAAAGCTTCAACAAAGCGATCACATAGCGAACACATATAACAAATGAATTCGGTGCACGACAAATTACTCAAGAAGTATTTTTGACGAGATGAAGAAAAATTTTACCAAAATACGTTTAGAAAGCAAGTAAGTTTTAAAGCAGAATATGAATTTAGTATGCACCCAAAGGACGAGAATGATGAGGCGGAAAGCCTAAAGAGGCTTGCATTTTTCGGGATTGCCGTCTCAACGGTAGCCACGTTGACAGCGATCGTCGCCGTACCAATGCTCTATAACTATATGCAGCATGTGCAATCGTCATTACAGAACGAGGTCGATTTCTGCCAGCGCCGAGCCGGCAATATCTTAGAAGAATACGTTAAGGTGGGTCGCTTATCATTTGAAGACAATTCTACGCAGTAGAACACCGTTAGCTCGAAATACCATGGGAAATGAGCGATGAAAAACAAAAAAAAAACAGAACATACCGGGGACGAAAAGAAAATATTGTTCGATGGCATGAGATAGTATGCAAATTTTATTATTATGCAAATTTCGCCACCCCTAATTTTTATGGAAGGGACTTGCATTATCTCAAACTCTGTGGCAGTGAAGGCGAGTAACAACCAATGTGTTACGATATTCAAATTACTTGTGGCGATATTAATATGAAAATTTCAGAAGTCTCTAATTTCGGCAAGCATTAACGGTATCAAGAGTTTTCGTACAACAGACATGATAACATGTATTATGGTCAGTTCAGAAAAACAAGTGAAAAAAATGGAGAGTTCAAATTCTGAAAATAATAAATTCAGTAATTGTCACGCGAAATTTCGTTACACCTACCGAACCTATGCATGCTTTTTTAGCAGTGCTTTCTGCTTGCTTATCATCTTTTGCTATCCATGCCCCCCCCCTCTCTTCCTCATTCTGCCTTCCCTTCCACCCCTCCCCCTTCTCTGACTGCAGAGTTCTTCAATCGCTCAGAATATCGGGCTTGTAATATTGACAATTCAGCTTGAAAGTAGAGCCAGGCGAGAGAAACGTGCAGTACGCCACAAGGCTCGTCGTGTCGCCGCCGCACGTGGCGCGTCATTGTACAACAGTGGAGGAGGCTATGGTGGAGGCGGAGTTGGTTAGTTCCCCAATCAGTAATATTGTAAACTCAAGGAGCCATCTTCAAAGAAGTAACAAACTGGGAGGGCTCGGATGCCAAATGGCTTGCAGGATATGGGCGTTTTGTAATCCCAATTAAAACAAACTGACTGTGATCCATGGGTGCTTTAGACTATATGCTAACAGTAAGATAAGAAGCAACATTTCTGCCTTAACGAGAGTAAGGCTGTCGCACATGACGCACAATGTGAAGCGCTTAGACGATACGTTTAAGAGGGATGACACATTCAAACATGAGCAAAATATTTGAGTCAAATCATAAGGAACATGTCAAGTCGTCATCTCAGATAGTCGTAATTCGGTACAGTAAAATAGCTTTTAGGAAATTTTGAAAGTACAGTTTTGGTACAGCATGTCGTCCCCAACTATAACTTCTCGAATTGCGCTGTCAAAAATTTCTTGAAGAGCACTTTCCTTTAGTATTCACCATAACCTAACAAATATTCTCCTAAAGCAACAGAAATTTCACAACCCAACGAAGTGACAAAATTTATGGGACGTTTATAGAATATTTGATAAATTTGCATAGAAGTATGTCGACTGAAGCAGCGATATAATTTCTTTTTTCATCAGAGCAGAGTTGATTCTGCTAATGCGATCACATCGTAGACTAGCGCATTTACGCGCTTCGTACATAACAGTGGCAAGAAAAAAATTACCCAGAGTATTACTGCGCATAAAGTTTCTGTTTAATAAGCATGACCTCAGACTTCCATTGGCATTTCGCCACTTATGATGAACACAAAATATACTTCGAAGGGTATCTTCGACGTGTCAAATGTTGCCTCCCGTTCAGAATGGCACATTTGACTCTCGAGAAGTATGGCGAGAAGTTAGCGGTTATGAGATCTTGCGCAAGTGACAATTTTTGCGCCGTATCTAAGAGGCACAACAAAACAAGTAGGACCAAAGAGAAGAAGTTGGAGAAAAAATTATAGTACACAGATGAACACTTCGGAAAAAATTGCCGGAAAAGGTGTAACACTTTGAAGCGGCAAGTTTTGTTTCTTTTCTAAGCACTTTAAGAATCAAAATTCCGATATAAACACAATGACAACTTCGGTTAACTCACAAAGAAAAAGTTCAGAAATTGTCACGTAATCTATTGTGAGCACCAGTTTTTGGCAGAAAAAGATGCTAATGCTGATAAGGTTAAAATATTCATAGGTCGTGCTAGGCATCATGTAATATGAAGCAATGATCAACGTAAAGATTGTTCTGAAACGTTTTAGGAAAATTTGTGTGTTGAGCTTTACGTTTTCGTAAAATGAATGGATTTGCCTCGAGTGCGGAAAAAAGGGCATTTGATAGCAAAAACGAACCGGAAAAAAATACCAGTAAAAACATTTGCATTATGTGTTAAATTTTGCGCATGAAGCAGCGACAAGGTGAGAAGGGAAGATGGGCAGACGGTGGTACAGAGAAGAAGACAAAGGAAATAGGAGGAGGTCGCCTGACAACCATGTAGGAGTACGTTAAGCAGAGAGGTCTTAGTAGGTGAGGAGGTGAGGAACTGCGATCAAAAATTCCTTTAGAAGAGCTTGAAGCACAGCCAATGAGGTATCACATTATCAGCTACTCAAGAGAGGCTATTCGGAATGAACAAAAAAAATGCAGCTAAAAGCAAACGTAGCAAGAAAAACATTGTTGAGGTCCTTCAGCCCCAAGTGCAGGCGTGGGCGGTGGCGTGGAGACCGGCGGAGGTTGCTGTGCTTGTGCAACAGGTCCAGCTGGGCCACCTGGAGCTCCTGGAATGGATGGCGCCCCAGGTATCTTCAAAAAAATTTTTTTTCAACTTCACTCGTTTTTCGAATATTTTAAACGTTCTTGGAAAAGTGATCATAAGCGGCGGTATATGTTTCCATTTTTAAAATCTTTTGAGAATGCTCTAATAACTTCCACTATTTTCTCTGAATGATTACTAGCTATTTCGCTATACCTATAAGCAGCTTTCCAGTAATCGTCACTGACGATATCATTTTCTTTACGAGGATTGCGCTGAACTTTTTTTGTTTTCACGCGAACGAAATGACTAAACAGAGCCCAAAATTTTTACTGCAGTGAACGTTTTATCGTGGTATGTTCATGAAAGCATCACAGCAGAGGTTACTCCGAGAAATGCAATATTGTGAATGTTACGAAATATAATATTATGAACCCTATCGAATACCATATTACGAATATTACGAAATACAGTATTATGAATATTACGAAATACAATATTATGAATATTACGAAACACAATATTATGAATATTACGAAATACAATATTATGAATATTACGAAATACAATATTATGAATATTACGAAATACAATATTACGAATATTACGAAACGCAATATTATGAACGTTACAAAATACCCAAGTATGAAGATGACGAAATTCAATGTTATGGATGGCTCAGTTTTGAACGATTTTGGACAAAAGATGACTCTGCTTGTTTTGAGGAAATAATTTCAAACTTAATTTTCGTAACCATCATGTTTATGTTGCCTAAGTGAAAACTTGCTCTACAGATGAAGGTGTAGGCGGCTTGGGATACCATCGCTACTACAAATTATTAATAGAATTTATTCGAACGAAATAAAAACAAAAACTTAATGGGTTAACTTATTCTCATAATACTGTTCGATTTATACAATAACATTGCCCAAAGAGAGCAATTAAGTAAACGCTGGTTATTTTTAGGTCAGGATGGTACACCAGGTAATGATGGCCCACCAGGTCCTGACGCAACTGGAGCAGGTCCGACAGCCGCAGATTTCTGCTTCGATTGCCCGTCTGGTCCGATGGGCCCACCAGGTGGCATGGGTCCGAAGGGTCCACCTGGTCCTCCAGGACCAAGTGGAGAGTCGGCAGTTGGTGGCGGTCAAGGACCACCGGGTCCTCCAGGGCCACCCGGAAACGCAGGATTACCCGGTGGAGTAGGTCCAAAAGGCCCTCCTGGACCACCTGGCCAACTTACGGAAGGTCCGGGATCGGTGGGTCTCCCAGGGCCACCTGGACCACCGGGCCCTCCAGGACAGGATGGAGCTCCAGGTCAAAGCGCAACTAGCATACCAGGCCCACCAGGTCCACAAGGCCCGCCTGGTCCAGATGGAAGACCTGGAAACCCTGGAGCTCCAGGAGGTCCCGGGCAACCTGGCTCAAGCGGAGCGGGTGGCGGTTGCGATCATTGCCCTCCGCCTCGAACCGCACCTGGCTATTAATAAAGCTGTGGTCGTACGTTGAAAATCTGTTGGCATTGGTTACTGTACAGAATTGTTTCTATGAAGTGTTGCTTTACGTGATAATTGCTGCTATATTGCATAATGTGAATCTTTCTACTGCTTCCAAAAAGCATTGATGCTTGAAGCAGTTTACTTAATAAATCACATGAAGATTACAAGCGCTTGCAAAAAAGAAAGCCTACGATGACTATTATTTATACTCGATGCACTTATTAAAATATTTTAGCTGCATGAAAGTATACGCTCTGAATATATCATTCCACTTTTTAGTGCTCTCAGACATGTTTATGCATCGAAAAAAAATCGACTTCATGCTAACCAAAACTCTTGAACATGTACCTCTTCGAAAAATGGTCACATAACTGAAAAGAAGTCCTTAATTTTAAAACACGAATTTCGCTTCTGCCCCAGCAGATACACATAATATGCAAGCAGCATTTGGCTTATTGTGCTGTCATCGCTTAGAAAAGGCTTATTAAAAAGGTGTCCGCTATAACGTTTAAGCGACTACAAAAACATCTCTTCATCGAAAGAAATGCTTCGGACGGAGTACAACATTGCTACGTCAAAAAAGGCGGGACTCTATTAGATTGATCGACTGCAACGAATAAGGTCGATTAAGTGAACTTCCATTTTTCATCAGTGATCGCTGCCTACTAAACCAGGTGCTCACTTTAATATCTTCGAGGGTCGATTACGTGAAATGAGCATCCCTTTAGCAAAAACTTTGAATGGATAATATCCGCAATAGCAATCTTGAAAATTTAGTTCTTTTTTTCCCACTGGACTCGTAAACAGATGGTTTGTAACGAATAAGATCGGAGGCTTAATGATGAATATGTAAGATATATACGCTAATCGTACGTGCCGCTTATGTGCTTGTTGTTTGGTACTTTAACGCCATTGGGAATACACATTGCGGGCTAACACCAAATGTGATTTGTTGATCGCATTCAGAAGATTTGTTTGGGCGCAATAAATCGCAATTAATACAAATTCATATAGATCAAATATACAAGCTGATCGATCAGAATAAAGCAAATTTCTTTTGTTTATGATGGCATAATTTTTCTCGAATTTGCTTCCAAGTCATAAGTTGTAAATTATGCACATAGGAAGTCTTAGGTAAATTTGCATTTTTCGAGCTTTCAGTTTTCAATGGCTGCTTAGCTGATGAAGTGAAAAGACGGGCAGATATGCACATATATTTTCGGATACCAACGGACATGACTTCTCCCCTAACGTGGCTTGCAAAATTCAAATTTGCTAAAGCTTGGAAAAGCGAAACGTCTCTACTCTGTCACGTGTTCCACTTAGATTAATAATAGATTCACAAATCAGATAATCAAAAGAACACTCAGCAATAATGTGGACAGCTGGTCGTTGCCACATTTACAGCAACAAACAGTGATCTATTGGAGCTTCCAATTTGAAAAACGAGCTGTGCGGCACAGATGATGCAAAATGCTCAACATGAGATTTATTCACCATATGCAAACAATTTTCGAGAAGAAATTTCTGTTTGACAAAGGGCTCATAAATGAGAATCACAAGAGAACGTCCCTTTTTTTGTTCTTTTGTTCAGCTTGTCGATCGTTAGTTAACATTTTTCTATAATAATTTTGAACGACCACCAGCAGGCTGACCACCAGGTGCTCCAAAATTGATCACAGCAATCATGGAAACGATGAGGCAAAGAAATGGCCCTCAGTCCTAAGCGTGGTTGGCAGCTGCATCGATGAAGGAAATCAATGAAATTATGGCTGCCCTTGAATACTTAAATTTTTGAATCCATGAAATTTAATGAGAAGTACAAGGATTCAGCTAATAGTTATCTTTGGAGTGTCTCAACCATTTATCTGATTAGCCAAGTGCCTAATAAACGCTTCATGAAAAATATTTCCACTCGTCGTGACGATAAGATCGCCAATACTTCTTACTTGTCACACCGCTTAGGGTGTGGTATGGTACGGCGATTTATTAGAACAACGAAACCATTCCAGATTACGATTATATCTCCGCGATACAAGAACAAGCCAAATTGGTAATGCCCCTCATATTCGCCTATAAAAGAATGATTTATATCTTCGCACGAGAAATCCCACATTTGCTTGCTTTTTATTACACGTATACGAACTTATGCTCTATCCTTTGTTGAATTTAAATGCGTATTTCAGTTAATCTATGACCAGTTACTCATTGTTCATATTCAGCTTCAAATTGTTTCCGGTGAGAAAAAGAAACTTTTGGAACTGATTGTTCAAAAAATTAGACGATTTTCGATAACTTTATTGTTCGCCTTCTATGATATGCCAGGCTTCCCTATGCATAAACTTTTCAAATGTGAACCTAGCACTGAATGATACATATTTTGAAGTCATCGTGCTTTGTTTGCATTGATCGGATATTGGTATATTGCTATGATCTCAAAGGGTTCAATCGAAATACTTCCTATAGTTCATCGTTCATTAACCCATTCAATGCAGTACAGCTTCAAAAAGAGCATGTGGTTGTTTATTTTTTAGACGATCCGAAGAATGGTTCTGTTAGAAGGACTATAGGTGAACGTTAATCAAGATAGGGCTCTATTCGTCGTAATGCGGCAGATTATCCATCGTGAGAAATTTTGTGGAATCAAAAATGTTTGGTATCTTACGAAATCCGTTTAAAAAAAAGCGGATTATTTCACTAAACCGAGATTTGTATGTGTTTCAGTTACTTATCAAGATATGGGCCATCTTTGCGATCATGTGAAGGATGAGATGGAAGAAGAACGTTCCCTTCGATGGATTACATTTTTTGGTATCACCATATCAGTAATAGCAACTCTAACGGCAATTGTTGCTGTACCCATGCTATACAATTATATGCAATATATTCAATCTTCACTACAAAGTGAAGTAGAATTTTGTCGACACGGAGCACGGAGTTTATTAATCGAATTTATCGAGGTTTTTCTCTTTTACGATATTCCCTAGATGAATAATAGTTCAGCTCTAATTTCCCTTTTTATTTCCTACGGCGGGCAATTTTCGTTCAAATTGGCACTTAAGTGTTAGTAGCTTTTTATATCGTTTAGCATATTTATATTTGAAAAGCGCATTTTGACGTTCGTCTGCCTTCCCCCCAGGAGTTTCAAATGGGAAATCATTGACGTTAGCGCATGGAAATTTAATGATATTACCGACACTAACGGCGGCCCCCCTAACCAATTCCACATCTACTCATAGTGTTCAAGAGAAGATGAAGACATTTTAGTTGTGGCAAAATCTGCATGCATTTTTCAAAATATTATTTGATATGTTGCATTGACTGGAGCGAACAGAGGTCGAATAAGTTGAAATACGCGTTACTAATATTCACTAATTGGATGAAATGGATGAAATGATCGAGACAAATAACAGCACGCTTCCCCATTGATGTGTACTTTCACTTGTTGGGCCAAAAATCAAACATATTTTAAATGGTGTTTTGTTCTAAAATTTCGTTTTGTTTCTTCTTCTGACAAGTGCGGTGCGTAATTTTAGGCCTCTTTTGTTTAGCAAAACGTCAACTTCATGGAATATGAATGAAAAGTTTTGAGCAGAAATGTGAACGGAGAGCTGACGCTCTTGATAGAATAGTTATCCGTAATTGAACTCACAATAAACTTAGGTAGTTACGGCCAGGTCCGATTTGTCTACCGATATTTTCTGGAAATATTGGAGTATTGTTATTCGCTAGCTATCCTGTTATTACCGTGCACTCGACTTCCCATAGAAACAAAATTGGAGTTTAGCAAACAACTTTATAAGGCTAAAAAGTAGCTTCTATACCTAAAAAGTGGGAATGTGCGCAATATGCTAATGCAATGTGCGTTTTGGTAATTCTGCTCCTCAGACCGCTCCCAGGAAAAACTAACAAAAATCTAGTAGTGCGTACGATTTTTCATCGCAAATGACAACCCGTACTCATACCTCATTTAAAATTCCTGTCTTTTTGGGGAAGTTTTCAGAAACATGCTTTGGAGCGTTGACATTCCCAAAGATCACTATAGCGACATCAAGTCTATGCATATGTAACTGCTTCCATCTGTGAGTTTCGACCCGTCAAGATGACTCTAGTTACAGTTGTTAAAACCAATAGTATTGTCGGAAAACGAGGCATCACCAAATTTGTAAGTTTGTACAAGCTGCTGGATCGGCTAATATATGAATACATATTTACAATTTGTTAGTGGTTCATTGAACTTACTGCTTCGACGGGCGAAATAGTCAAGGCGCATATTGCATCAACCTCTGGTGTGTATTCTGACATTCGCTCTCGGCTCCCGACTTAAAAGCAGCGGGCGGATCGACAGGCAGACATATAAAAGCGTACAAACCCTACCTTCCCATAAATGTTTTGCCATTGCCGAAGCGAGTGAAAATGAATGTAGTACGAGGCACCATGACCTCGCTGTAAGGCAACCAGATCTTCTTTTGGTATGTGTTTCAGATTTTGTGCGATGAAGAAGCATTTTCAGCGATATCGCAGTATGAATTAACGTAGAAAATTAGTTCTTACTGCTATCGTTAAGTTGGGAGCACAAATGAAATTGAAAATAGCTTGTGCTTAAAAATTTGCTTGTAACGACCGCACTTGCTCATATATGAGGCTATCGCCAATATTTCGATACCATCTACAGAATGACAGGAAAAAGTTTCGGAGGAAATTTTGCCTTGGATGGTTTGATTAGCCGAGATAAGCATTATCATTGTTTGCTGACGGTGTACGAAACCGAATGGTCTTATTGGTGGGCCATAGGCCTGCCAACGAGTACCTCGGTTCATCTCTTTGGTACGCATTTCCACTTGTTCTTGTCCTTTGTGCCACACCCTGATCTTACAGGAGTCATCACGACTTGGCGAATTTCGTAAGAAGCGTGCTGCACAGCGACATCTACGCCGATATGGAGCACACATCAACCTGCCATTTCAAAAACTCAGGACGGCATCATTTGTTGGATCGTCATATGGTGGCGGCCACCGCCGATCGTCTTACGGCGGTAGCAGTGGCGCGGCGCGTTATGCGGGTAGTGGTGCGCCGTATGTTAGCGGAGGTAAAGCTGATGCATCTTATGGCGCTGGTACAACCTCTACTGGCGGTGGTAATTCGTCCTATGGAGGCAGCGGTGCGACCTTCCAGGGCGGAGGCAGCGCTCCGTCTGGCGAAGGAGCTTACGACGCCAACGCAGCTTCTGGCGAAGTCGCAGCACCCTATGACGGCCGTGCGGCGCTCCCTGGTGCTGCTCGCTTTGTGACTGATCACGGTGGAAGTCGACCGACTGCTTCTCCTTATCAGCAGCCCGGTCAGGGTGTTGCAGGTGGCGGCAGGCGCCAACAGACATCATGTTGCTGTGCTTGGGGAGCTCCTGGTCCCGCTGGGCCGCCAGGGCCGGATGGAGCACCGGGTAATTAATTAATCGTGCTTCCTCTTCTGCTTTCCATTGATTGGTCTTCATCTTTGAACGACTTTTCCAACCTTTTTTTGCTTTTTTTTTACGTTCCACGCTTCCAGAACGTTTCCGAAAACGAACCTGAATTAGGCGGAAAACGCAAGCATCGGAAACACCCACAACAGGTGCTGGGTTTTCTCAAATGGTTTCGAGTATTCGGTCTTCAACTGTAGCCATCATTTTCAGTTGCTGTTGGTACTAATGCCCTTGGGATGAAGAGAAAAAAAAGAAACAGTGCATGGAGACGCATGACTCGAGCCTCCATCTTCCGGCATGGGTTGTCCGGACCATAAAATACTAGGTTAAAGCTATTATTGCCACCTCACACTTCTTTTCATATATTTTCTCCTCTTACTTATGATGACTCTGGGACTTATGAAACTGCGATTTGAAGGTACCGATGGCCCTCCTGGTAACGATGGACCATCTGGTATAGACGCCGACGGCTCTGCTGCTGGACAACCGAAATTCTGTTTCAACTGTCCACCGGGGCCTCCGGGACCACCTGGTGTGATGGGGCCGAAAGGACCACCGGGCCCACCAGGGCTGTATGGGAAGTCCGCGATCTCTATGAGTGGGCCTCCGGGTCCACCCGGACCACCTGGCAAACCTGGCGCTCCTGGATTAACGGGCTTAAGAGGCATTCCCGGTGCTCCTGGTGAAGTTATCGAGGTGTCGGGCGGAGCAGGCCCGCCTGGCCCTACGTTCCACGCTTCCAGAACGTTTCCGAAAACGAACCTGAATTAGGCGGAAAACGCAAGCATCGGAAACACCCACAACAGGTGCTGGGTTTTCTCAAATGGTTTCGAGTATTCGGTCTTCAACTGTAGCCATCATTTTCAGTTGCTGTTGGTACTAATGCCCTTGGGATGAAGAGAAAAAAAAGAAACAGTGCATGGAGACGCATGACTCGAGCCTCCATCTTCCGGCATGGGTTGTCCGGACCATAAAATACTAGGTTAAAGCTATTATTGCCACCTCACACTTCTTTTCATATATTTTCTCCTCTTACTTATGATGACTCTGGGACTTATGAAACTGCGATTTGAAGGTACCGATGGCCCTCCTGGTAACGATGGACCATCTGGTATAGACGCCGACGGCTCTGCTGCTGGACAACCGAAATTCTGTTTCAACTGTCCACCGGGGCCTCCGGGACCACCTGGTGTGATGGGGCCGAAAGGACCACCGGGCCCACCAGGGCTGTATGGGAAGTCCGCGATCTCTATGAGTGGGCCTCCGGGTCCACCCGGACCACCTGGCAAACCTGGCGCTCCTGGATTAACGGGCTTAAGAGGCATTCCCGGTGCTCCTGGTGAAGTTATCGAGGTGTCGGGCGGAGCAGGCCCGCCTGGCCCTCCAGGTCCTCCTGGCCCACCAGGAATAGATGGGCAATCGGGTGGGGTAAAAGCTGCTATGCCTGGACCGCAAGGTCTTCCTGGACCACCTGGGCCAAATGGAGCTCCAGGAAAGGCCGGAATACCGGGCAGTCAAGGTGCTGTCGGCAACAGGGGACCTTTAGGAGGATGTGACCATTGCCCGCCACCACGAACCGCACCGGGGTATTGAGCGGTGAGAAGGACGGTAATAGCATCATCCTTTACAATTTTTTGAAAGTGTTACCAACTACTAATGAAGGAAAACCCTTCCATTATTTATGTCAACTTCTTTAAAGCACCGTCAAATATATAAATTTGGCTTTCTTTCGCATATGAGTGGGTTTTCGTGGGAGTTTTCGTATGAGTGGGAGCTTTCGCATATTCGCATAGCTAAACTGCCAAAAGTGGCATTTTTATTTTGAAAAATTCTCACTGATATGAAATAACGGATTTTTTAATAAAAATCTTGGAAGCGCCCTGAACTATACAGTTTATCGTCCAGGCTGGAAACTACCAAATTTTACAGGTGCTTGTTTGTTGATGTGCGAAAAAAAAGAAATTTTCTTTCTGGATTATTCAATTTATCGACGGCGCTTCACGAAAATTGCTTCGTCATATTTCACTTACTAATACATTCGTCACATTAAAGTCGTCTTTCAAATTGTTGGCATTTTAAAACTTCAGCTGATTTTTTTTCTGATAATTCTCGAACTGATAATATTTTGACATAAAACTGATAATTTCCAATATTCTGCATCTATTTATTGCACTACTGAGTTTGTAAAGCTCCTATTTGAAGTAGAACAAATATCCTATCTAACGGTTCGTACAACTGACGGATGTCCTTCGTTTTTTGCTAATCAACGTCCTACAGCGCCTGTCACCGTTTCCTTTCCACACTATAGGATCTGTAGATGACGAATGTATACGCATCGTTGTTTTCAGAACAATTCCATACCGGTCGCTCTGATGTAATACATTGGCCAACTTCTATAATCACTATGTTACTATTGTCGTGCGGAATGGAACTTCTGCTTTGATTGTTAATCCGATGTTACAGTGTACCGTGCGTACACTTACTTTATTTATTCATTTCCGTATAAATTATCGCCCATATTCATTTATTTAAAGGTTGCCGAAAATGAATGGATCCCAACCGGCTGGTTACGAAAATGTCTTACGGCGAAAACAGAAAATTACGTCGGTACTAAAATAGACCAATGGGCTAGGATGTATGTTACGAAGCAGTTGGAGTGATGAAATCGGGAAGATGTTGAAATCTCCCAACGAAAATATCATCACAGGGATCGTAGGATCGGGTACTGAGAGGGGGAGGGAGGGGAAGGAGCGGAGGAGGAGGAGGAGGGGAAGATTCACACGTAGTTTTCAGTATGTTTTTTTGAAATACTTAGTAAAGTGCTATAAAATAACATATAGGTCGAGAATTTCGCCTGTTATGTTGCTGTTATCACTTTGTCATTTCCTAGATGGGACACCCACTCGTTCATAGTTATCGACCAGCAGTGTATTTTGGTTGCTGAAACTGGAGAAATTGGCAAATATCTGAATAAGATTTTCCAGAAACGATTGGCAAATAGATTAGGATTCAGTAGGTGAGCAAAACAAAGTGGTAAAACGAGATGACCAATTTATGCAAAACAGTACTCACGCCTAAATATTAGCATATCCCAATCTAAATCGATTTATGGGACAATTCGATCAGAAGGGACAATTAATTAAATGATGATCGAATCAGATAAATGTTCCGAAAACAATACCTGATCAAATGAATGAACAGCTCGCTTCAATCAAACATTAATTTTATGCAAGTCGCTAAATTTTCACTTTTGCAATTATTTCATTTACTTCTGACAATCTTTCCATGTACATTTAACTAAATTTTATAGAGCAATATTGGAGTCGTTCATGGTCAGATATTCCCTCTGATTCGAATTTGACCAGCAGCCACAATTTTTTCATTGTTTTTTAAAAGCGTTTTTCCTTTTTTCTTTCTGAACTGGAAAAATACCATTCTTACCATTCTGGCGGATCTGACATTCACTAGCAGTTAATCACAGCGTTGCTAAAAAGTTTTCTTCTCTTGTCTCCTTCTCTTGTCATTTTCCGTTTTTTTTTTTTCGGTTGTCTCCCTCGTTTTCTACTATTGGTTCAGAGAGTGCTTTCCTCATTCGAAAATCATCGCTTTTCATCATTTTTTTTTTGGTGCATATTTTGAATGTGTATGAAGAATGAGCGCGGGCAGTAGATCAGCGGCAGAGCTCCCGCTTCGTATGCTGGAAGATCTGGGTTCGATTCCCGGCTGTTTAACCGACAGATCGCCAGCAGGCTAATCACCAGGCGTCCCGAAACTGGTCAAAACAATCATGCGAGGGCATGGTTGTCAGCTGTATTGATATGAGAATCGATGAAATTACGACTACCTTTGCATTCCTTTGCATAAAGAAAGAAAGGTGTAATTTATGCGAACTGCATAGACGCTCAATATTGTGCTATTTCATGGAATGAATTGAAGGTCGCGACCGAGTAAGTGGCATGGGAGTCTTTCAAAGAATCGGACGATCGTCAACAATTTCGGGTCAAGCCGTCCGTTGATTAGGACGACGTTATGTTAATTTCACCCATAAATGCATCTATAAGTCGACAAGCTGACTGAATTTTCCAGCGAAAATATAATCACGATTTGATGATAACATTCAAGGGGTCCTTTGATCATTTTAAGAAGATGCTCTTAATCAGCTGAAAATCCAGTAATGAAGGATGGACGACCCATCAGGAGGTTTCTGCGTAAACGTTCCTTTTTCGAGAGTGATCTATTCTTATGGTTCCAAATCGTAATGCGAAGAAAACTTCTATCCATATTACTCGATTTTAATTTTCATCCGAAGAAGACAAAAATCATTTATACCAGCCGATAGTTTATAAGAGAACAATAAGATTACAGACCAAAATACTTTATAATTATTCGGCTCGAGCATTGTTCGCAAGAATCACCTCTGAACACCTAGAAGAGAAAGAATCAAACCGGTTCTTTTCCATAAGGAGAATCGTCCATTTATTGTGTTCATTCAAATTGTTTCCCGTATTTGACTACCGTTATTGGACTATACATCGTTATGGTTAAGACACGATTCAACTAAACTGTACTATCATATAGTCTTTGGATGTTGATTCACTGTGAGAACAACGTAGCAAACAATCGCACTCTCATCAAATAATTTCTCAAATGAATATTCTTGTTCTTATTCTTACCGCTCTGGCCATCAGTGCGACGTCTTGGTGTTATTGAGGCAATCACACGCCGAGCAACAGCCATCCCTATGGCTGTTGTGGCTAGTTGTTAATACCACCCGCTAGCTAGGCTGTCAGTGGTACTGTGGGAAGCAGCCCGGAATCGAACCCAGGTTTCCCCCATGCGAAGCGGGGGCTCTACCATTGAGCTACTGCCGCCCCTCAACTGAAAAAGCTACTGAAAAATTAAAAATTACTAACATCTAATATTCAATTAAACAGTAGTTAACTTAAGTGAAATTCTAGTTTGTCTTCAGTGAAGATATCGTCTCGAAGAAAATGAAATAAGTAAAGTCAATCAACAGTACGGACAAACAATCATTCATGAACGTTTTAATTTGATGATGCTGATGATGGTATAACATCTGATAAGAACAAATACAATCATATCTATCGGTTTAACTTAGCCAGGAGTTTTGCTCTTTTGAAAAATAGAATATGATGAAAAATGAATTGTTTGTGAGACGCGCTGAGTGCTTCCATTTCTTATGAGTTGACGAATGCGTGGGACTAATTTGTTGCGATGTTCACTGGTTACGAAACGTTGCTGATCAAAACGTACCGCAAAATCTCAACTTGAAAAAGCGACATTTCAGCTCGTCAGAAAGTGTGAACTCGAGCTCGAGGCTTTGTTTGAGAGCATGACTGAAGTTGAGAAAGGAAGTAGCGAAATGCGAAATGGATGAAAGAATCTAAGCAAAATTTTTATGAAGCGGCACATTCTTCAATGCCTCTAAGTTTGTGGGACTAGAGGATGAATAGAACATTTGAGGTGATGAAATTTAGGAGTTCCATGCTGAATTTTTTCTGAACTAAGCTTAGTTATTAATCAAGCTGACACTAGTTCCGCTATAAAAGTCTTAAGAAAACGTTTTCTTTAACACAGCATAAAAAATGAATCATACATACTCTCTTGTGAGAGTCTGCGATTGATTACATACACCAAAAGGTGCTCAGCACAATTGCTCACAAATTTTTTTGTAGAGAAGAAACGTTTACAGAACATCAACCAAAGCGAATCTTTTATGCAGAATCGGTTTCTCAATAGCGTTTTTCGTTAAGGCCATATTTCATTTCTCCAGCGTCACATTCAGGATTGAAGCTTGTGGTTCTGATAGAATACGAGATGAGAAGAGGATAAAAACGAAAATTTCTCTGGTCAGAATCTAAAAGCAATATATCACGCTATCAAGCTCTTGTTTATTCTTCTCAAGCAAATTTCATTGTTTTCGCTATTCTTTCCACTCAATTGAATTTATCGAATTTCTTCGCCTTCATATTCGAGAGGGGCAAACACATGCCGAAGTCCCTTTTACGATACTTAAGTGACTTTTTTTTGATGCATGATAGCAACCATGGTTGCGGTATTTCTTTAACGCATGCGCAGATTACATTTAGCAGTGAATAGGAAGTCGAACGTCTTAACAAAATTTAACCGGTTTCGCTTCAAGGCCAAATACAACGAGCTTGTTCTCCGCCGATATTTTCAACTTGATCGTTCGGTTATGTGCATTGATCGTTTGAAAAATCATATGCGATTTTCTCTTAACGAAGAAGCACTTAATAGTGGGGAACATTGATCGATGAATGAGTGCAGTTGCCAGCAAATGTCGTCACTTGACGAAAATTTTGCAAATTGCATTGCATTCTTCCTGCAAAAATTCGCAAAAAGGAAAACAGTATGCAAGAACAGTGAAAGAAATTCTTGAATTAACACGGTCCTCTGAATACAATCTATTAAAGTTACTCTGAACGAAAAAATTCGCTTAATTAGGGTTCCAAAAATTTGTTCACACTGAATATTACTGAATAAGTACTGAATTAAGAATTTTTAGCTAATTAATTAAAGTTCCACTGAAGACAAGCGAAAACAGTCTGCATTTAAAAAAATTACGGAAACTTTTTAAGAACACAAATGGTTCTTGAAAACATGGTGGTAGACGATTATCACTTGGGAAGAAGCTGGTGTGAATAAGGCTTCCCATAGGGTTTCTGCCTATTGAACATTCGTCTTTCCTCCCCCAAATAGCTTAATTCTCTCGAATTTGTCGATCGCGAGGAAAAAAAATAACATCAAATATTGATTTAAAAATTTTATTACCTTTAAATTTACTTGTTAGAGTAACAGTTTTCAACAATCAGATTCTTATACAAGTTTAGTAGAGGTGCACAAGAGAAAAAAGTGAAATTTTTTAAAACGCGAAAAATATATAAGATGAACAAATACTTATTTTTATCCCAATGATATGTGCAGAACTTATTGTTTGTAATGATCGTTAAGAATGTTCAATGTTAGGTTAGGAGCACCTTATCGTTTTGTATATTAAGTAGGCTAATAAATGCAAATAAAACTCGTTAGATAGAAGTGCAAAAATGTAAAAAAACAAGCTGTTAAGCTTCCAGTTCAACAAAATTGGAAGTCAGTCGGTAAGCAATTCTTGGAACAAAACCGAAAAATAAATGTATTCCATAGTTCCGTTCAAAAATATACAGAAGTTATAGTGTTGTACAACTAAGAGAGAGCCCAATAACTGTGTCTAATCAGAAAATCACTAGTTTATTCTCAAATAGGATAGGATTAACTCGTCAAAAAAAGAGACAATTTGGAAAATAAAACTGTTTAACTTTTCAACACGCACAACTGACTCGTTTCAGAAAAGTGTTTTTTTTTTGAAGTTGTTTCATACAAAAGGAATGTAACACATGGGGTCATCTAAACAAAAATATCAGTTGTAACGACTTCTTTATCAGTTTTTCTCTCGAACAACGAGAGTATTCGTGTTGAGTCAGTGCTGCTGGGCAAAATCACGTAACTAGCTAGGCAATCGCTTCGAACGCTGTTACCGGCAATTATGCAACAACGCAGTGATTTTTGCCTTCAAGGTTTTTCCCAAAAATGTCAACTCTTTGCCAAATTCTGCTATTCATCGGCATCTTCAAGGCCATCATCGTTCAGTGCCGATGCAATCGACTTTATGAAACTCGTAAATGGCGAACGGGAGGACAATCGCCAAGTGTGCGGTAACGAAGAGATGCAAAGAGTAAAACGTCTACTAGAAATATGTGCATAGTTAGCATGCATTTCAAGTTTAGTATACAACTAAACAGTGTTTGCGTTTGGTGATACACAAAACTTCTTTTTTTGGTCACGCCTTCTTTGCAAGTAGCGAAAACGGTTTATAAGGCGTTTCCATGAAATCCTCTTCAATCACCCAACCGTTTAGTCAACTGGATCAACTGAGTCGACATAAGGCATGTTTTTGGTTTGTAATTGTTGTTATGACTAATGAAGACCTGAAAGTTCCACCTGAAAAACTACAACTTTTAATGCTGCTAGTCATCCAAAACGATATGTTCCGCTAGTGGATGGTGAACAACTTTAAAAAAAAAACACACCTTGAATATGTGTGCTGATGGTTGATCCTAACTGTAGAATGAGAAACATGTGCAGTGCACAGCAGTGCCAAATCTATCAGTCGTTGTTGATCCATCACGATTCTGGATCATTATTTTATTAAAAAGTTACTTTAATAGCAACACACGTATCATGAAAGCCTCTTCCAAGGGACCGTCCAGCATGGAGATTCCGTGTGGCGTTTATGCCATGAAAACGATACTGCTAATGGTAGATGGGTCAAAATAATATAGAAGATCACCGGTAGCAGCATTACACATCCTTTTGCAAGCTCGAATGATGCTTTTAAAAGTGCAGCACCCGCTTCAATGAAAACTGACTGATGTTTCAATGTCATGGGCGTACTACTGTACAATTCGTTGTTTTTTTCAGAAGTGTCTTCCAAGTAAGCGTCAAAAAGTCCAAGATTAATTCTCGTTGTAGCTTGTCGCTCTCGGTGGAATGTGTCATTTTTCGACTTTTCGAGCTCGGGGCACCACTAACTGTAACTGTTAAATTTAAACCATAAGTTCTAACGGTTAAAGGGTGTTTGAATGCGCACTCACACATGTACTTAAAAATTAGGCCGTAAGTTTAGCTTCGTGCGAGTTGACACAAACACTACTGAGGTTTATGCGGGTAGCCGGAGAAATCATGTTCTCTAATAAGAGCCTTTCTAATAAAAAGATATGCTAGGTTAGCAGCCAGACAAATTAAGTCGGCACATTAACCAACAATAAATTACACGTTGGATATACACGTTGGACACGACATACAGCGCTCATGCGCCAATGTCTCATACTTTTCAGTCAAGAAGGGATCATGTTGAAACGTCCTCATATCAGTCTTTCAGGATGTTCGAAATGTCAACAGGGGAAGAGGAGAAGGAGCTGCTTTCTCAGGCAGAAAGGCTTAAGCGAATAGCGTTCTTCGGGATCTCAATCTCAACGGTAGCCACACTTACGGCGATTATCGCAGTGCCCATGCTTTACAACTATATGCAATACGTTCAGTCCAATTTGCAGAGTGAAGTCGAGTTTTGCCGGCATCGCACAGATGGTCTTTGGGAAGAGTACGTGCGGGTTAGTTGTAAATATACAGCAATAATATTAATTCACTCGTGTATCGCATACCATCCATTAGAAATCTTTCGTCAGTTG
>JPKZ01001748.1:631200-670347 GCA_000803305.1 Toxocara canis
AACTCCTTTCAAAAAAATTTTCACCGTTTTTCGCTCGCGATTTCATGAAGCAAACTTCTTAAGCCTGATTACTTAATTAAAATGGACGAACACTGTTAGACGAGTCGTGAGCTCGCTAATATTTCGCTAGTTTGAAATAAATTTTAGAAAGAATTTCCTGTAGGAGGCTAAATTCCTTCGAGAATAATAAGGCTATGAATCGGTGGCTTCTATTAGCCGTTATACGATTTTTATAATTTTAAACGAAAGTAGGCGATCAAATAAAGTGCAGCAAATATTGATTTTCGTCCTATGCTATGAGAACAACCAAGAAAAGCTACAAAAGGAACTGTAGTTTTGTATAAATAAAGCTTTATTTTATTATAAACGTCGTCTATACCTCTCCTCTACAATATGCGCTATAATTATGCATGTGTGATTAATTATTGAATTAATTAATTAATTGTTAATTACTGCCGTCGTTTATAATTATAATTATACACATTTCGAGAGGTATACTTTGATTGAGCTGACTAATTTTTGCTTAAAAGTATAACTGTTTCTATTTGAAATGATGGAAAGCGATGGCAGTTGTACTTTTGTTCTTCGATAAAATACTTGCGCGATCATATAAAGTCCCATTTCACTCAATCGATTCCCCACACTCTCCCTCCAAAAAAAAAACCCCTTTGCGTTCTCCCATAAACATTCCCTCTCCAGCATAGATGAACTCTCTAGCGTTTGAAGCATTCATTGATTATTTGGGGAAATGAGGGGTGAAAAATGAGGGAATTTCGATGTGTGCGAAACGCTGAGAATTTCTCTCCTATTCTTGGGCAATAAAAATCTTTATCTCAGAGTGTGACTCAGAATGGTGACAGCAAAAATTATTCAAAATGATTTCATTTCTCATCTTGGATTTATTATTAGCTCGAAGATGGAATAACAGCCATAACCCAAGAAATAGGAATAGTTCCAGAAAAACTTTAGAAAGAATAGGGAGGACTCTACTCTAAAGTTGCCCGCTCTCTCATGTTAGTTCAGCGATGAAGTTCACGAAATCCTTTGAAATTTTAGCTCAAGAATATTATATCCGTGATTACATTTAGATAAATATGAAAAACAATTTAAGGTCGAAAGCTTGAAGGGTGTACAAGGGCGCATAAAGCGTCAAATTTACCATCGCAGTTCCGGTGTGACTGGCTATCATAACGATCATGCTCGATCAGCTTCATCGTATAGCCAAGATGGTGGGCACAACGAAGGATATTTTGGAGGATCGCGAGAATCTGGTGGATACGACAGTGGAAGCGGTTATGGAGATGGTAGCAGGGGTGATTATAGTCGCCGAAATACTGGAGGAGTCAGAGGTGGCTCATGTTGTAGCTGTGGTGTTGGACCAGCTGGACGACCAGGAGCACCAGGCAAGAGTGGACAAAACGGTTAGTTACCTCATTCATAAAAGGCGATAGTTAATAGACGAGGTAGTGCAGTAAAAAGTGTCGGAGTGGAAAACTTGAATGTTTCAATAAAAATAATGAAAAATTCCATTTACGAATGAGATCTGAGCTGGAAAAACGATTAGTTACTAATCATTAGTTACTAATAGTTACTAATCATATACGTTTAACTAAAATCTTGCCTGAACTACTTCACTTTGTCAATTTTTGGGTTACAGTAATCAAAGTAAGTTGATTTCCTTCATTCCTACTCGCTGTGTCTTTACGGTCACAGATTTAGTGCTGTAAAGTTGCTTATACTGTGTAGTATACCGCTCTTCAGTAGTGAAACAACTCATCGAAAACTGTTGATAGGAGAAGATGGCATACCAGGAGCAGATGGTCAACCAGGACCAGATGCAGCGCCAGGCTCAGCGATTAGACCAGACAACTACTGTTTCGACTGTCCTCCGGGACCCCCAGGACCAGCAGGCAATCCAGGACCGAAAGGTATTCCTGGGAGCCCTGGTGCTCCCGGCCAAGACGGATCCTCGCACGGCGTCGGACCACCAGGACCAGTCGGACCAACCGGCCCTCCTGGACAACCTGGTGCCCCTGGCCCGAAAGGACCACCGGGTGCACCTGGGCAAATTATTGATGGAGGTGGTACACCCGGAGCGGTTGGCCCACCAGGCCCACCAGGCGCTCCTGGAAGTGACGGGGCTCCAGGACCCAGCGGACAGCCCGGACCACCCGGACCTCCCGGACCACCAGGTGATGTTGGATCAGACGGAAGACCAGGGAGCCCGGGTGCACCAGGCGCACCAGGAAATGACGGATCTGATGGTAATCGTGGTGGATGTGACCATTGCCCACCACCACGAACTGCTCCCGGCTATTAAGGTTGTTCTACGTGTCATTTTGCCTATGTTAAGCAACAGCTGCATTCGTATAGCAGTACTGATACCGGTTGTCTGTGTCGATGTAAAAGTAAAGTGATGCAAGTGGTTTCTGTTTATATTCAAGGTAAAATAAATATTCAGCATCTAATCTTTCTCTGCTACCGTACCAAGCACGTTTTATTATAATACGGTAATTATATCGCTGAATACTTTAGCTTATCGTAATATTTGGCTTGTAGTATCAGAACTTTGGGTTACGAAAAACTTTTTGTCGAGCTCAATTTGTTTTCAAAGGTTTTTATTTTTACGGAGACTTAAGGTTGCCTATTCAAAAATATGTTATTGGTATGAATAGCTCGTATCTTAAGATTTGAAAAAAAAAAATGAACTGAAGAGCAGTGCGCTTTGCTGTATGTGAATGCCTCCGAAGTGCAAAAACCTACAGAACGATAAAACTAACGATTTTACCCGAAAAGTTAATCACGTCAACGAAAAGAAAGCTTCTTGTGCACTGCTGAAAGAAAAATTTCTAGGGATGACATATGTGATAAGGCGAAAATCGATAAATTTTTTTAATAAATCCGAAAAAATTCCAAACAAATCCGGAAAAAATATTTCAGAAAAATCCGTGAGAAACCTTCTTTCAAGGAAAAGAAAAAAGATTTTCTTTCGAAATGTGCGTTTATAATGCGAATAAACACCCATTCAGTCGAAATCATCGAAGATGAAAAATTCTTTATGTTATGAGGCTGAAGAGATTTGTGGGAATCCATTTATGCACGCACCACCATTCATCGATCTAATAAGTTCTTTTCTTTTTTGTTTCTCGGATAACAAAGTACAAGTAAGAATTTTTTTAAAGAAAATTTTATAAATGAAAAGCGTTTGCTTAGATGGTAAATATTTGATGAAAAAGTGGCAATGTTTGCCAACATTCTAATTTACAGCTGCCAATGGATGTTCCATATTGTTGCGTATAAAGGTACCTAATCAAGGCACCATTTTCTGTACCTGATCATGAATGCAGATCAGATCGGTTCTCATGACATCGAAAGTATTACGATAGAGTGATCATAAACGTTCGAAAGTGCTGATCAATCTATCAATTTATACGCTTTCAGATATAAGGGGTTAGGTAGAAGAGAACTTATGGAAAAGTTGTATAGTACAATGGTAACACAATCTAACTCTGGCACTACTAATCAGGTCGACCAATTGTCCAGTCATCGAACAATACGCAAATATAGCTCCCGACATCGGTGGCTTTCTAGAAAAGAGTACTTATGAACTTAAAATGCTGAAGTTGACCTTTTAACTCTTTTAGTTGATTAGAAGCGAAGAAATTTGAGGCTAGAGAAAATGACAGAAGTTGAAATGAATTCGACCGTATTAGTCGTTTAAAAAAATTAAAAAATTCGTATTTTTTCAATGTGCTGAAAGTGGCACAGTCTAAGTTTAGAGAAAACGACGCAAGCAGAAACAAGGTTTTTTTTTCACTCAAATTCACGAGCACATTTCAACGTTTAATTGCAATAGTTGAAATATTCGAAGTGCACACGCTCACTCATTTGCTATCCAGATGCCGTCGTAGCATTTAGCTAAAAAATTCTCATCAAAGAGCTAATATCATTTAAATGAAAAAGAAGCACCTATGAGCAGCTAGTTCGACGACGTGAAATTGTCGTTTCGACGAAAAAGAAACAAAGCGCTTCGCATGTTAATAAATGACTTCAGATCTTCTTCTTGTTCACCTACACACATTTCCGTATGAATTAAAAATTCAATCGCACCATAAATCAAAATTCAATCGCACAAATCAAAGTAATAAAAGTTGTGACGTTTTTTTTTCTTTCCATTGTATCTGATCATTTTGTTGGAGCACAAACAATGAATGCGAACATCTATATAAAGGAAAAGGTTGACAAATGTGCGATGAAATTTTGCACGATGTGTACTTTTGACAATTTGCATAAGAACTGCTTCATGGTTTCTGTTAATGGTTAAAAATTAAATGAAGAATGCTCTTGGTAAACAAAGAAACAACTTTCATCGAGAAGAGATCAAGCAGTTTTCTTTTCGCAAATACTATGAAAGGGATAATGATCAAACAAGGTATGACGGTGATCGCAACTACCGCTTCGATCATCGCCGATTTTACTTAGATATTTCCCGTTCGTTTGATCAAACTTTCTCATTTCTCTTCTACACCATAACCGGTATATATAATGTAAGCTTCTATGTTCAATGATCCAGAATTCTGAACTTCAAATTTCGCTTTAAAGCTTCCTAACAACGTAGAACTATCTCTAACTTGAAGATCACTATCTTCTAAAGTGTCGTCATAACAAGTGAACGTATTCTTTGAATATCCGAAAAAAGTAGGTGATAATTATTCACCGAGCACAAAATAGATTTTGATGATTCGCTTCCAAGAATCCAATTTTGGCGGTTATGATCTCTCTAGACCTCTCGTTATCATTCAGTTATTATCAATGCGCTACAATGCACCAAGATGTTTATGAGTCGCGCTTAAACCTGGAGCCATTACTATTGCCATAGATCATAATGTGTTTTGATTGGCTCATTATCTGTTTTGATTGGCTCAGCTTGTTTGGTACGAGAACTTCTGGGACTCCATTCGACAGGTGTATGCTTTAAAATTTAGCCGAATAGCCTGTATAGCAAGAAACCACATGAAAACGGCTAAAAATCTTTACTAATGGGCAATCATGATAACTGATCATTAATCGGTTAACCGATTTCCATGTCAACGCTATCACGTTGCTTCTCTGCAAAAGTCGGTTTTTTTTCCCTAAGGCAAACGCGTAAAAAGCTACTGGTTTTTTTTGCCTACGTTGAAATTGCCACAGCCATTTTATCGACCTCGAATTACAAATCATACCAGTTGCCGCACTTGCCGAACTTCTTCGTCTCGATTACGACACTTCCTTTTTATTTTTTCTTAAACAATTCTCGTTTTTAATGAGAAGGGAATTTCGCTATTTATCGAGCTTGCCAGAAGTTTCGCAATTCATATCTAAAGCTGAAATTTTTAACGAAAGTATCGGACGATTGTCGGGAAAATTGCTAGTTCCAAGCACACCACCCTGTCCAAGCTAAAGCATTAAGCTATAAGCGCTATAGTAATGTTGACTTTAAATGTTCACAAAGTTGAGGGTGGTGACAGCTTCATTTCTTCAACGTGATCGATCACCTCCCTAACTGCAAGATTCTATAACAATGTATTTAAATAGGGAAGCGTTTGCAACAACTTGCTTCGAATATGCAGTGAGCTATAAGTAATTTGATATTTGTATGAGGAAACCTAGATCTCGAATTTTTGCTACTTGTTTGATTTACTGGCCAGCAAGCAAAATGTGTTCGAAATAATAAATGACAGTGTGAGTGCAACTGATGAAGGAATTCCATTTATCTGCGCTAGAAACTATTTGTCCGTTTCCGTATGACAAAGAGCGGTAGCTACATCAGCGATCCACAAGTCTGTCGAATACTAATCGCAAATTGGCAGGTACTAGGGGAAGCATTGCACGTAATTATTACACGTAATTAGAGGAACAGCCTTAAGCGAGATTAGATGAAGCACCATAATAGGACGAATTTCGCATCTGGAAATGGCCAAGACACGACTTTCGAACGAAGCTGAACGTCGTCTAAGACGATTTGTTGCCAGCCTGACCACCCGTTTATCGAGAAGTGGAAGTGCAGAATTCGCAGAAATTGAAAATAACTATACGATACTGTTTGATTGCTTCAATGATAACAGAAATACGATGGATGCGTTCTATCATAGAGGATGTCTAGACGTTAAATGAATTAACTTAACACATACATATGATACTGGAAAACTTAATTGATACTTATATTGGTTTCATGAGTGTAAATCTCATCACAATCTTTGGAGCACAATTTGGTATACGAAATGCAAACAATTCTACACGTTAGCATAAGCTTGCTAGAGATGATATAACTTTTTAAAGCTTACTTCAGTGACTTTTGTGACCGTATTTATGAGTAAGTGATTTAGGTGAAAATGTTACACACTTGAGAAAACCAGCATAACTCCTAATCAGCCCTTAATTAAGAAGGTGATTCAACTATAATAACCACTTTTCAAACGATAAAAAATACTTGAGAAAATCAATAGTGAAACCAGCCCATCTAATACAACTTTTGAAGCTACTAATTTTCTCAAACTTAAACGCCATTGCTTTTCATTTCTATAAGTCTGACTTTACAGCCAATCGAGACATATCGAATAAACCGATGGCAGCATATGATGCTCCCCAGAAACAATAGAGAGCTTAGCTTGGCACACATCAAAGCGTTTTCTTTACATGGCTAATGTTCAGAAAAACCTTACGAAAGGATCATGATTAAGATGCACACGAGGCAATAGAGAAGAGCAAGAGAGTTTCTCCATTACGATATGGGTAGCACTTAAAATGATGATTATGACTGAAAGACACACAAATGATGCTAGTCCAAGCAGAGTCGAAAGGAATTCAAACAATGAAAGAAAAATACTAATGCGAACCGGCAATGTTGATAGCACGAAATCAAAAGCTGATATTTTTCTTTTTTTTTTGTTCTTTTCATTCGTTTACGAAACAACGGTTCCATTCTTTTATCTATCGCTTATAGTCGCCAGATTGAAAAAAGCGACATTTTTTGAAAAAAAATCTCATAAAGAAGAAGTTCATTTTGCTTCTCTATCTGTAGGCAGCATCCTTAACCGTTGCCAACGCCGTCAATCATGATATCCGTAAAGCGATCGTAGCACTATTAAGCAAACTGGAAAGTGAGCTTCATGAAACGCAAACTTAACGTATTCAATGATTAATTAGATCGCACCAATTTCTGCGGTTTCGAATAGCGTACAACAACATTTATCATTTCTTACTGCATATTTTTTGAAACGATTTTTGAAGCTGTTCTCGGCTGGCACTTCAGTATCGCAAACTTAGGCAATAAATTCTATAAGCGCCACATCAGTCACGTTCCGTCGGAGTTTCCTCTTTCCTTGTTTTTATGGTTTACCTATTCACTAGCAGCAGTGGGAGGCATATGAGATGAACACATACCATACTTCCATAAAAAACGAGGTGGAGGGTTCCCCGACCACTATTTTTTTTCACCCTCCATCAAGGGTTCTACCGACGATTTTGTGGTGGTGCGAATCTCGTGGTAAGGAGCTGGCAAGGTCATTTTTTTTAATGGCATGCTTGTTGAACGATATTTTAGGATGGACTATAAAAGAATGTTATTAAGGCGAAGAGGAAGTTGCGTTTTTTTTTCGTGAATGGAGCCGTAAAAGGATTTTATGGCAATTATAAGTGAACGACGCTATGAAGAAGGCCAGGAAGAGTGCGTGGAACGCAAGCTCGACATCGGTCGAATTATTTTGCAACCGGTCATTCGAATTTCTACAACCAGGCACGCCGCAACTAACACACAAACACAAACCTACACACAAAACACCCCTGATCTGGTTCATCACTCAGTAATGTAGACGCATTTCAAAGCGGGGAAAAAAAAATTAGGGAGCGCATAATACCAATTTCATCTTTTCTTCTCTAACAAGCACACAAACAACCGGTTTATTCAGATCATTCATTCATCGTTTCGGCAGTTCGGGGGAAATGCTTAGATGTGTTGCGAAACGTCAGTAACGTTGCACTTAACAAGTTTACGAATGAAACCCACTATAAAAGATGACAGCAGTGGATATAGAGACATCAGTATCGCATCCGATCGACCATCCACACATTTTTCTTTCGAATTGTTCTGTTCACATTTATTATTCCTCTAATCTATTCGGTTTTGAAAAAAAAAAGCATTTAAGTAATGCTTTGGATTTTTCAACGATTTATTCCCATACGAATAGGAAAGTTTTTTTGTACTTTTTTGAAAACGATTGTTCCAGTGAATTTCATAAGAGAGCACTTTTAGTGTGACTTGAAGACCAAAGGAAGGAATTATTAATTCGTTTAATAAGAATTAATTACAAGCTTAATAATAAGCTTAACAAACCAAAGAATTAATAAGACCAAAGGAATTAGTTTGCAAATACATCTGACCATTGGCTTCAATATGTTAATTCAAAAAGAAACACGGTATCAAACAGAAATCGAAAGCTAATCACTGGCTGAGCTGAAACTGGTCACGAGGCCATTCAACAGTTCATCAGTTGTTAATTGGTGCTTGCCTAGAACGTAAAGAAATTGAAGAGTGGAATAAAATATGGATAAATAGAATAAAAAGTATTCTGAATGGGGCCGAGCAGAGAAAAACGCGAAAACTTTTTTGGAGGTGTTACAGCTTTGATAAAATGTCACCGAAGATTAATGAGGCTTATGGAACCAACGCTACTACTCAGCTAGGTAGTAAGTAACACAGCACGACGGTGTTTAAATTTGCGAAAATTCTCGGGAAACAGTTAGAGGGAATAGGTAGAACCATTTGAATACTGAATGCCATAGGTGTATGCTCGGATATAGGCAGCTTTAGACTGGTCGCTTATAAGAGTTAGTTAATTCGCTGCCTCATTTCTTTATGCGAGTAGAACATTTATTCATTAGCCAAACTTATCCACCGTTTGAATCTCATCCTAATTCAGTTAAGTGAAATTGAATCTTACTTCAACGATTATTGTTAGATGTTAATCAGGAATCGATTAGGTAGAGTTTTATACAACCAGCTGTGTTGCCAACAATCATGCACCATCATCCCTAGAAATTACCACTTGCCAATTGTTTTCGATGGCACACCTTGATCGTTACAATAATCATAAGTTAAAGCTTCAGCTAACAAAACGTGAGAACGGTTAGTGTATCTGAGTGACAACCTCCGCTCAGTTAACGACGAGACCCAAGAAATGTTGAGAATAGACGAAGATTATAAAAGAATCCGAAGTAATAGGCGGAGACGGAAACGGTTGAAAAATTGCACGTACAAGTAAGTGCAAGGTCGTTGATATAAATCGTAGGAAATTTCTGAAGAAAATTTTACTAACTCTTAAAAACTTTTCACTCGAACAGTTCTGGGCTAGCATAACAAAGCATAAAGTTGGCTATTCAAAATTCACAATCTAGTCATGCTTGTCCAGAAATTTTAAGTAGATGTGCCATAAATCAGAGTGTCAAGATTCCTGTTAATGTTTTGAAACAGCGAGTGCTTGCCCATAATGCTAAGAAAATCCAAAATCTTCACTACAAGCTTTTAGGACCAAATTGAGCCTAATACTCTTGAAGCTTTCACTCGTTGACGTTCTTCGAACGCCTTACGATGGCACTTCTTTTATTCGCTCTCTTGACTTCTTTTCGTCGTTAATCGCTTACTCTTACTTTAGCGTGTAGCCTGTATTATTTTTAAAAGTTTCAGCCACAATGGGTGACAACGATCGCAAAAGTTTGCAACAAGAAGCAGATCTGATGAAGAAAATTGCCTTTTTTGGTGTGGCCGTCTCAACATTCGCAACAATCACCGCAATCATTGCCATACCGATGCTATACAACTATATGCATCATATCCAGGCGTCACTTGAAGTCGAAATCGACTTCTGTCAAATGCGTACTGGTGGTCTATTCGATGAATTTGAAAAGGTTGTAGAAAACATTGCTGAAATCGTTCTTTTTTTTTCACTGAAATTTCCTTCTTGCTGATGGAAACCGTTTTAATATATTGTTTCATAACTATTTCTTATCGCTATCGGACTAATATCGCTATAAACAAACACAATGCGATGGCCAAGTTAATTCTATGAATGTTACCTATCGTATAAGTACGGGAAATTCTCGTTTTTTTTTTCCATTTTTCCGTTTCTTCTTTTCCCATAATCCGCATCAAACAATGAAAAACGATTTTTTTCCCGTGTTTTCTGCGATCACTTAACGTTGCAATATTTCATTCTGACAATACGTTTTGTTCTTGTTCTCACCAACCGAGATGATTCTCGATCGTACTCGAATGTGGTGCGTTCATCAGCTGCAAACGAAACGCTCAACATCGCTTGCCATTTATGTCGCTTCTCGCTAGGCTATCGAATGTTGATGGATGTAGTTAAATTTTTTGGGAAGCATTTCTTCTTGAAAATTTTTAAGGGAAATTTGAAAAGGAAAAAGCATTATCAATTGCACCAATTCTTGACTTCTTGACCACAGTATGCGCTACTCAGTACGGGTTGTGGAACACTCTGATAGATAAAATTGCTATATGGCGTTCGCAGTTTTGTTGCTTGAGATGAGGATGATTTCGTCTTTTATTTTTCAAACGGCAAATCAACTTGATGAATACAATTTTCAAGTAAACTCGAATAAAGTAGAAGTAGTTTTAGTTAATATATTTATTGTTGTTCTCTTTTCTCAGAAGGTGGCTTCAGGGCGCAAAGAATGTATGTACTAAAATTCAGGTGAGTGCGCTGACAGGCGTACAAGGGCGTATAAAGCGTGCTGCACTACATCGACGTGTAGGAATCGTAGGGCATCCTCACAAAGGGCCGTGGGCCCGCGGTGCTACATCGTATAATGGAGATGAGGATGGTCGTGGCAGTAATGATGGTGTCAGGGACTCTGCAGTGCACATGAAAAGTACTGGTGTTGGCTCCGTAGCGAGTGTAAACGCTGCGCAAGGACAAGTAGTTGATCAAGGGGTTCGAGAGCCACAGTGTTGCAGTTGCAGCGTTGGCCCACCAGGGCCGCCAGGGCCTCCTGGTCCAGAAGGCAAAAATGGTCAGTGAAAGTTACTTCTTGTCAGTTATTCTGCCGCTTTGATCGGTTTTGATTGCGGCCCAGAGTCCGGAACAATTATTAGATGTGTGACACACTCTCATATATTGCTTAATCATTTTGTCACTTAGATCTTAATATGAATGAGCTGAGGTCTTCTCAAAAAAAAACCTCGCCTTTTTGCATGAACACCTTAGACGATATTATGTTTAAGCCATTGTCTTTATGACATGGCTTCGTCAACAATTCATTTAACTGCAATGGTCTACAAGTTGAAGATTTTCACTGCACTCCTAGCTAATCGACCAGAAAACTACAAAAAGGACCGACTGAGGAGGGGGTCGCGACGAATTTTGTTCGCAAACCATATAGGAATACCGTTATGAATAAAGAAGTACAGTGATGAAGTGTTCATGTGCTGCACAGTGTTGGCGATCACTGCGGTTCTTCTAAGGCATCGAGAACCGTTGTTGCTGCTGCTAAGTGTCACTCAGATAGGCATGCGGGATATATTTAAATGACATTCATCTTACATGCGGACTGATGGTTCATAATAGTCATATTCGTTCTTGGCATAAGTTCAAAGAAAAAACCTTCAGGCAAAGATGGTAAGCCCGGACCGAATGGAGCTCCAGGCAAAGACGCTGAACCAACTGCGATTCCGACTGCTGCTGACTTTTGCTTTGATTGTCCAACTGGCCCCCCTGGGCCTGCAGGTAACCCCGGTCCAAAAGGGCCACGTGGCAAGCGGGGCGCAAAAGGAGAAGATGGTCGAGACGGTATGCCAGGACCAGTCGGACCAGCAGGACCACCAGGTCCTGCTGGAGAGCCTGGGCCTGTTGGACCGAAAGGGCCAAATGGGCCCGCCGGTGTGGTCAAAGGAGGCATAGGACCTCAAGGTCCACCTGGCCCACCTGGGCCACCCGGACCTCCGGGACCGGACGGACCACCGGGACCCGACGGTAAACCTGGTCCTAATGGTCCAGCAGGGCCAGCTGGTGAACCAGGCAAAGATGGACCTCCCGGTAAAGATGGACCCAATGGAGAAAGAGGATCTGCAGGAGACCAGGGTAGACAAGGCAAATGTGACCACTGCCCGACACCAAGGACGGCTCCTGGATATTAAGATCTCAACCGATCGAAAAAGAAATTTCACGAC
This sequence comes from Toxocara canis, assembly GCA_000803305.1. Lineage (NCBI taxonomy): Eukaryota > Metazoa > Nematoda > Chromadorea > Rhabditida > Toxocaridae > Toxocara > Toxocara canis. The sequence continues at coordinate 643,424 of JPKZ01001748.1, forward strand.
CATATCTGTGTCTATACTAGTATTTAGTAAAGTTGTTCTTTTGATTCATTTCTCTTTATTTGACCATATTACTTCATTTATTCTCGAATTCAAATTCTCAGTGCAGCAAACGACAGAATAAATGAAAACTTGATTTAACCTTCGCGAGGATTCCCTTTGATGAGATTAAGATGAAACATAATGAGGTTTTCCTAGGACCATTCATGATCTGTCGTTCGACAAACAGCGTTAAATAACTGTGATTTGTATGGTAAGATCGAGGAAGATGAACGGAGAATTTCGTTGCGAAAGAAAAAAAAAACAGTAAAAATTTGTTTCGTCTCATCGACGATCCACCTTTTTAATGCGTAACATTGCCCTGTTGATGCAGTTCGTTATAATGTGCCATCAGTGGTTCTAAGTTTCCAATGTTTCGAGGGCTGAGGATCTTTAATAATTTCGGTTTCTTCATCCTCAACAAAAGCAGTAATTTGTTTAATTTGCTTATTTAAAGCTTAATTCTTTTATAACTTTAAAGTTTTATTGCGTTTCATTGGTGAGCCTCATGGTGGATAGTTGGCCGCAGATATAGCATGAATTGACTGTGGGCATACGCCAACAATTCAAACGAACCTTTACGACCGTATGCGCTCTTTGTAAAAAAAACCCTGTTAACATGAGAAAAGACAGAAGCTTGCAAAATTTCCAAAATGAAGTCCATGGATGAAAATCTCGGCGAAGAATTCAAAACTAGCTGGCCTCTGGCTAGGACAGTGAGGAAAGACGAGGAGCGAAATTCTAAGGTGATCTCGTTCGCATTTCTGTACATTCTTTGCAACTAGGAGACCAAAAATTTATTCGCAAGTGCAGCCAAATATGGCGCTCATCACTCCGTCGGGCTTAGCTGCTGTCTCCTCGGACACGAATCGTTTGTTGATCCTTATCGGCGTACTTTCTGTGACCATTATGCCAATTTGTGGGATGACTGCAGACAAATAGACATTGTTGGAACAGATATTGCAGGAACAGACACTGTTGGAACAGACATTTGTACAGAATACCAAGAGAATCACGTCGAACTGGAAAAGAAAAAAAAAGAACGATTAGTGCCAACGAATTAAGCGCGGCGATGCGAAACGATTTACTCAAATCGAAAAATCCAAATTGATCGATATATCAAAGAGGATTTTTGGTGGACGCGGAAACCGGACTACAGCGAAAAAACCAGTTCTTCAGCAATTTTTTTTTTCAGCGAAAAAAATGATAGACACCCACAAACCATATACACACCTATCACTGTTTGAAAACGTTTTATTGTTTCAGTCAGGAAATTTGTTTTTTTTCTTTAAATTTTTTGAATTTATATTTGTAAGTCCATATTGCAAAAATTGAAGTAATATTTTGCAAGTAGTCTACAGGAATAAAATAGGAAAGAAGAGAGGAAAAAAAGTGTTCACAATAAGTGAAATGAAGTCGACGTATTAAGCGTTAGAGGCAGAATGTTTGGTCGTCTTAATGATCGACGAGGTAAACTCGAAGTAAGTGTGACTATTAAAGGAGAAACAGGCATATGCATTGCACATTTATGTTTGCACAGGAATAATGCACTACTCTTATGGGGTTATGGGGAAGGGGGGTGGGGAGGGGGCTAAGAAAAAATATTTGAGCCATTCGAGCCAGAGGGTGGATCTAATGTGAGAGGAGAATTTGCAAAGTGATGATGACGATGAAAGAAAGGACGAGTACTAGATTGAGGGGACTCGCCAGGAAGTTTATTCCGCAATGAATCGAGCGCTCATTGGCTCCATTTTCTCGCGGTTTTTCAAAAGGAGAAGCTAGAATGCAAGATCAGGTTTATGAAACAGGGATTGACATTCTTGTGTGAGTACTTGGAATTGTTTGCTCAAGCATGTGAGGGTGTACAAGCGGAGGGGGTGAAGGGGAGGGGTGGAAAGTGGGAGAAGGCAACCAAAGAACACGGCGGTAATTGTTCGGAAATATCTTCTAGAAAAAAAAGACACATTTCGGCATTTCATTCTTCCCGATACTCGCAATATAACTGGAACACAATAAAGCAAGTTATACTATTTTATGTTTAAAAATTTGAACTAATGACAAACGCCGAATGGCGAACTGAGAAGGGGTGGAAGGACTCCTGAAAATAAGGGGAACGAATTTGTCTGAGCCATACAATTCGAAAGAACCGTGTGAGATTGTTTAAAAAGAATTGCAGGTTCTCGCTTCAAGAGAATGTGCGGAGTTATGGTCGCAAAACTGCTGACATATGAAAATTTGCAATTCATAAAGCAATAATAATGTTTGAATTTCATTATTTTTGACGGAAACTGATATCAACTTGAAAACGTTAATGGCATTATAAATAATACTTTTAAATATTTTATTCTTTTGTGCTTTTATTATGACTATGCATTTAAATAAAAGCATGAAACAAAAAGTCCTAAACAATATTATATGAGAGTGCTCAAATCTATTAGCTTATAGCTTTCATTTTCTTTTAAAAAAGCTTGATTAGTGTTTGACTGATTAGTGATTGATAAATGATGATTGATAAGGTTATGACAAATGATTGATATTGAAAAAAATAAATGATAAATTTGATTGATAAATGCTTGACTAGCAAACTGCACTTATTCGATTATGTTCCACTTTAAAATTATTCAACTTCGTCTATATATTTTAAGTGTGGTTTTCTCAGGCAACGACGCAATGGTATGAAATTGCAGACTAGTACTTCAGGATTATTTCTTGTGCAATCTTTTCCTATAATAGTTGCATAAATGTTTCTCTAAACAAACAAGTTCAAGTTCGCTAACGAAATTACAAACGATAATATATGAAGATTTTTATGTTTGCAGATCTTATCGATGCATGATTTTGCAAAAATTTTGCAATTTGCAAAAAGTAATCATATTCAGAATTTGATTCATGTCAAAGAGACTTGCTCAATTCGATGTGAAAGCAAATCTTGTTGAATATATAATTTTTATAATGCTCGGTTCTTTTCTTCGTTCACTAATGAAACACCTTTCAAATTAGAGGTAACCATTCACCAATTTTTCATTCGTCAATTCATTCGTCAATAAGAAATCATACGAGATAGTTTTCACTTAAGTAGCAACAGAATAATAAAAACAAAACAAGGAGCAGGTCATATAACCAAAAAAGAGTGAAGAACCGCGGGGAGAAAAAAATCATAATTTCCCATTGGCGTTGTTCTAGTAATAATCCAATAAGTTATCCCATTTGATCTTATGCATCACCAGGTACAATGATTTCTTATATATTTACCCAAATGTAATATTGGAATTAGCTTTGAACATTTAGACAGTGAAGCTTGTTTGGATAAGCTTGACACCATTCGAAAGTTGCTAGAAGCTGTACTGCATTGTGACGAGCAGTTTGTGATTTTCGATCAAATAATTGCTCCGTCAGTCGAATGATTCGCCGATCGTTAAGCCGATACTCTAGTTGTTCTGTGAATCCGATGGTTGACTAACTACTTCTGTTCCTCTACACGCTATGATCATCCACTCGCCCTCCGTTTCATATTCCGGAACTGTGTTTTTCTTTTTTCGACTTACTTCTAGTTTTACTTCTGCTCAATGTCCGATTGCATTCAAAAATATTAATGATCATATGACAGCGCTTCATTTGCTTACTATTTTACCAATTCATTTTGTTCTGTTACTTACGTTAATTTAGAATTAATTTTGGTTAATACAATTTTAGTTTAATTAATTAATTTGATCTTAATAGTCAACTTAATTAATTTTTTTCACTGGCTGTGAAATAAACTACGTTACCTTAGTTTAGAAACGGTGATTTATCTTGCACACAAAAAAGATTGTAAAGTGCGGGTATTGTGCGAAACGTAGGAACTCGAGGAAAAAAAGCAACGTATGGGCACAGTTATGAGCTAGTACGAGGTCCTAGAAGTCACCGGGGTTACAGCTCACTTCACTCTGTTCCTCTTGGCTGTTGGAGAGTTCAAAGCTTTAATGCTTTTGCTAAGATTATTTAATATTCGTTCTTTTCACACAGTACTTAATATAAGACCGTCTGATCGAAATGATACATCGATCAGTGCAATTAATTCCCTCGAGTATTAATTCCCCAGTATTAATTCCCTAATACATCGTTCAACTATTTCTAGAAAGCTCAATGTTTCTTAACCTAACAATTTTCTTGATTTGACTTTTCATCTTGGGAGGGGCGATAGTCGATGACAAGGAAGCACTCCTAAGGTTACTAATATGTGATGTAACCGTGCAATGCTTAAAAAGAGTTTGCATAGACGAACGAAACCATTTTCATTTTTTGAAGCATTGCTAGAGCTGTTCGCATTATATTGAACTGAGTTGAAGTGAATTGAATTGAAATGGACTGAATTAGTTTGAGCAAGACTTACAGCGACTATATATGGGCTTCTTGACATTCTCTTAATTAGGTTATCAACTTCGGAAAAATATTTTTGCTAGCGTAGCAAGGAATGCAGACTTAGTGAAATAAATTTATTGATGAATGAGTCCAAACAAGGGAATATGATGGGAAGCAATATAAGATTTTGTGAAAGAAAAACAAATTCTTACTAATAGTGCTGAAACTGCACTAAGCATTGTTCAGTTACTGATTTGTAGAGCTGGAACCATTCTCCTGTATCGCTGTTTTTATTGGTCCCGTTAGACAGGGAGAAAACATGTTAGCAGCACGCATGAAGGTTGCATGGCGAGGTACAATCGTTGCCCGAAGGCATCCTCAGCAACATAAAATGCCATGAGGTCCGAGAAGGATGTTCCAAGGTCTCCGCTGACCTCTTTCTCATAACTGACGCAGAAGATGCCCCGAATTGGCGCATGGAGGCCCCCAACCATCTTTGGATGTACTCTGGCCTCGAAGGTATCATCAGGCAACAGCTGTCGTCGCGACTCGAAAAGGTTGCTTATGGGCTAACTGTAGCTTGTGTTGCCCTTATCCCCTTGCTGCTAAATGGAATAAATGCTTGAAAAGGAAAAGCGACTCTTGCAATGATAGATTTTGCTGAAGGCAAAGGTCAATAAAGTTCAGTAATTTTTTTTTGGAAGTAACTTTACGTTTTAGCCGCTTTGTTACCGGAAAACTGGAAATTCTCTACAAAAACTCGAATATTTCTACTCAGTCAGGCGTACTGCTGTAATCTTCGGAACCTCCTCCCTCCTCTCCTCTCCTTCTCCCTTTCCCCCCCTCCCCCTCAACTTCCCTCCTCTGTTCATCGTTGGACACTTTTATTGGTGATTTTTCCGTCATCGTTTCTCAAAATGTAGTGCATTCAGCTTCTCCTGCTGCGGGCTGTTAAAGCCATCGACCTACACCGGTCTGAAAGTTGCATGTATCAATGGCTTGGTTCTCTTCGGATTGACAATCAATGAAGCCCCATGTTGGATTTTTGCTTCGTAGTTCCATTATTTTGTTGTACTTGCTAAATTCCCGTATATTATGGAGGTAGTAAAGTTGTAAGGCTTAAACCTTGTTGTAAAACGGAGTAAAACTGAAAGAAGTAAAATCTTTGAATAAAGATTCTCTGTAATTTACACATGGACGTCGTAGAGTACCAAAATTTGAAGCGGCCATTTTGCACAGAACAGATGTACGGAACTCAGTAAAAACAAACAACCAAACAATCAAAAGCGGCCTCAGAGTGGTTGTTCATTCAACAGACTCATCATTTTCATGCCTGAGATTTTTTTGCCGCTTACCCTTCATGACCTTTCTAATTTGATCTAGAAAGCTGCAGAAAATCAAAGTATTTCTTAGTGGCGGATACTCAGAAAGCGCTGTACTAGAGAAGGCTTATTATTGAAGATATAGCTTTTGCAAATTCTACTTTTACTATGACTGCCGATATGCTACTTCTTGCATTCGATGTTCTCTTCGGATTTTATAGCCGAAAACAAGCTTTGGATAAGGTTGCAAAATTGAAAAACTTTTTCGTCATATAAAACCAAATTTAGCGATCGCATTTCTTAGCCATATTGGAAAAGTGAACTGAAAATTCAACTTTTGAACACAAAAAAAATATCACGATGACAATCGAGCGATAATTTTTATGGCATATTCTCTAGTGCTTTCATTTCAAATTCTTCCTGGAAACGTTCAAAGTTATCTAAAAGAAGAAAGGTTTTTTTTTGCTCAAATCTATTCTCATTCGATTAGATTTCGAAGTGCATTACACGACGAAAAAAAGTCCGATTGCATTCAAAAATATTAATGATCATATGACAGCGCTTCATTTGCTTACTATTTTACCAATTCATTTTGTTCTGTTACTTACGTTAATTTAGAATTAATTTTGGTTAATACAATTTTAGTTTAATTAATTAATTTGATCTTAATAGTCAACTTAATTAATTTTTTTCACTGGCTGTGAAATAAACTACGTTACCTTAGTTTAGAAACGGTGATTTATCTTGCACACAAAAAAGATTGTAAAGTGCGGGTATTGTGCGAAACGTAGGAACTCGAGGAAAAAAAGCAACGTATGGGCACAGTTATGAGCTAGTACGAGGTCCTAGAAGTCACCGGGGTTACAGCTCACTTCACTCTGTTCCTCTTGGCTGTTGGAGAGTTCAAAGCTTTAATGCTTTTGCTAAGATTATTTAATATTCGTTCTTTTCACACAGTACTTAATATAAGACCGTCTGATCGAAATGATACATCGATCAGTGCAATTAATTCCCTCGAGTATTAATTCCCCAGTATTAATTCCCTAATACATCGTTCAACTATTTCTAGAAAGCTCAATGTTTCTTAACCTAACAATTTTCTTGATTTGACTTTTCATCTTGGGAGGGGCGATAGTCGATGACAAGGAAGCACTCCTAAGGTTACTAATATGTGATGTAACCGTGCAATGCTTAAAAAGAGTTTGCATAGACGAACGAAACCATTTTCATTTTTTGAAGCATTGCTAGAGCTGTTCGCATTATATTGAACTGAGTTGAAGTGAATTGAATTGAAATGGACTGAATTAGTTTGAGCAAGACTTACAGCGACTATATATGGGCTTCTTGACATTCTCTTAATTAGGTTATCAACTTCGGAAAAATATTTTTGCTAGCGTAGCAAGGAATGCAGACTTAGTGAAATAAATTTATTGATGAATGAGTCCAAACAAGGGAATATGATGGGAAGCAATATAAGATTTTGTGAAAGAAAAACAAATTCTTACTAATAGTGCTGAAACTGCACTAAGCATTGTTCAGTTACTGATTTGTAGAGCTGGAACCATTCTCCTGTATCGCTGTTTTTATTGGTCCCGTTAGACAGGGAGAAAACATGTTAGCAGCACGAATGAAGGTTGCATGGCGAGGTGCAATCGTTGCCCGAAGGCATCCTCAGCAACATAAAATGCCATGAGGTCCGAGAAGGATGTTCCAAGGTCTCCGCTGACCTCTTTCTCATAACTGACGCAGAAGATGCCCCGAATTGGCGCATGGAGGTCCCCAACCATCTTTGGATGTACTCTGGCCTCGAAGGTATCATCAGGCAACAGCTGTAGTCTCGACTCGAAAAGGTTGCTTATGGGCTAACTGTAGCTTGTGTTGCCCTTATCCCCTTGCTGCTAAATGGAATAAATGCTTGAAAAGGAAAAGCGACTCTTGCGATGATAGATTTTGCTGAAGGCAAAGGTCAATAAAGTTCAGTAATTTTTTTTTGAAGTAACTTTACGTTTTAGCCGCTTTGTTACCGGAAAACTGGAAATTCTCTACAAAAACTCGAATATTTCTACTCAGTCAGGCGTACTGCTGTAATCTTCGGAACCTCCTCCCTCCTCTCCTCTCCTTCTCCCTTTCCCCCCCTCCCCCTCAACTTCCCTCCTCTGTTCATCGTTGGACACTTTTATTGGTGATTTTTCCGTCATCGTTTCTCAAAATGTAGTGCATTCAGCTTCTCCTGCTGCGGGCTGTTAAAGCCATCAACCTACACCGGTCTGAAAGTTGCATGTATCAATTGCTTGGTTCTCTTCGGATTGACAATCAATGAAGCCCCATGTTGGATTTTTGCTTCGTAGTTCCATTATTTTGTTGTACTTGCTAAATTCCCGTATATTATGGAGGTAGTAAAGTTGTAAGGCTTAAACCTTGTTGTAAAACGGAGTAAAACTGAAAGAAGTAAGACCTTTGAATAAAAATTCTCTGTAATTTACACATGAACGTCGTAGAGTACCAAAATTTGAAGCTGCCATTTTGCACAGAACAGATGTACGGAGCTCAATAAAAACAAACAACCAAACAATCAAAAGCGGCCTCAGAGTGGTTGTTCATTCAACAGACTCATCATTTTCATGCCTGAGATTTTTTTGCCGCTTACCCTTCATGACCTTTCTAATTTGATCTAGAAAGCTGCAGAAAATCAAAGTATTTCTTAGTGGCGGATACTCAGAAAGCGCTGTACTAGAGAAGGCTTATTATTGAAGATATAGCTTTTGCAAATTCTACTTTTACTATGACTGCCGATATGCTACTTCTTGCATTCGATGTTCTCTTCGGATTTTATAGCCGAAAACAAGCTTTGGATAATGTTGCAAAGTTGAAAAACTTTTTCGTCACATAAAATCAAATTTAGCGATCGCATTTCCTAGCCATATTGGAAAAGTGAACTGAAAATTCAACTTTTGAACACAAAAAAAATATCACGATGACAATCGAGCGATAATTTTTATGGCATATTCCCTCGTGCTTTCATTTCAAATTCTTCCTGGAAACGTTCAAAGTCATCTAAAAGAAGAAAGGTTTTTTTGCTCAAATCTATTCTCATTCGATTAGATTTCGAAGTGCATTACACGACGAAAAAAACCGTTCAAATGGCATATATAAATTTTGAAGTATCGAATTTTCGAACAAATTTCCGGTGTTCGTCAACCGTTTCGTAGACTTAATTTTAACGCCTAGAAAGGAGCGTTCATGATGCAAACAACACATTTCGACATATTATGCACAACGATATCCGCCATCGCGACATACCAGTGAAACGTTTTAGGCACTTACTGTTACAACTGTACGTATGGTAGTTTCAATTGATCAACCAGAAAAGTCGATCTGGGTGTGTATCCGGTAAGTACCATAACACCGGAAGTGCTACGAAAACATGCCTGGATCGGGTTCACAACTTTTCGGTTAACTTATGGTACACTGAAGATGATACGACAAAGATGAGTTGCTCGTTAGGTAAACAATTGCTCGAAATTTCATTTCTTGAAAGCACAATATAGGCTCGTATACGACGCGACAATATCGACGACTATATCGCACCTTATGCAGAGCTCAGAATTTAAATTTTCTGCAGGAAACGGTAAGGTTTTACTAACAACTAAGAAAATTTCAGGAAAATGAGAGTCATCAGCGTTATAAGCCCTAATACGGTGAATTTCGCTTCACTTAACTGTTTTACTGCGTATTACAGTGTGCATAGGGTACAACTGTTTGACATCTGTTGATCGGTAGGGAAATGTTAATGAGTAGGCAGATGAAGTTTTTCATGTAGATTTTGAACGTTGAATTAGGTAGTTTTGACGAGCACTGCACAATCGTATAATGTTCCAATCAAACCCGGCCATTTAACTTGACATTCTTTTCTTTGTATGCATCCAACTGTCAAAATCAAAACCTGCAGATATCAAATTTTCGAACTGCAATTTGTCTTTCAAGGAGACACCTCAAAGTTAATTTCTTTTTTTTGGGAGCGGAACGGGGTGAAAAGGGATTCTTTATCCTTGCGTTGAAGGAGTTCATTAGCAGTGGCGTAACAAATAGCACTAAGAAATTGTTTGAAATTCCGTGCTGATTGAAACCAAAACGGTAGTATAGTTGTTATCGGCGTAAAACTAAGTATTTAACGAGTAGAAAAAGTGTGAATGAACACACTTTTCATCTTGAAGGAATGGACGCGTTTGGTTTTCAAGCACGTCTGACTAGTTTCGTAAGCTGTATTAATGTGCTATAAATTCTCCCATAATGCAATCAGCTCTCCATCGCTCTGATTGCTCGTAGAAGACGAAAGATAAGAACTCATTTTGTAAACACTTTTTGCAAAATTATTTTTTGAAAGTTATATTGCCATTTATAAAGTGCGGCGATTGTTGCGAAAGATATCCATCCGAAACAATTAATTCCAATGCATCTGAAAATCCTTGCAGATGATGACAGAACGACAAATGGAATACGAAGGAACGGAATTTAAAAGAATTTATTACATAAAAATTACGAAGAAGACTCGGACGAGCCCTAAGGAATTTCCCTGTTTTATGCGGAAGGATGCCGAGTATTTGGTAAGGGCGGTAAAGGCTGGCGACGTAAGGGGGGGGGAGGGGAGGGCGAAGAAACGATGTCAAAAATATACGAAGGAAGTGGAATACGAAGAAAAGGAAGTTAAAAGAATTTATTACATAAAAATTAAAACGGAAGGATGTCGAGTATTTGCTAAGGGCGGCCAAAGGCTGGCGATGTGGGGGGGGAAGAAACGATGTCATAAATTTTGCATGTATCGGGCGTCATCGAGCAGTTGAACAATGGCTGCAGAGAGGATAAAGAGTTTTTTTCTAGCAATCTTTCACAGTTGATATGGGAAGTCAAGACAATAAGAGGAACGCAAATTAATTACGATTGCCCTAGAACCCCTCTACAAGGTGGGAATGAATCAACATCAGTGTTGGTTCGCTTGAACCGCGTAGAAAAGATCACTTCCATGGAAATATCTGAATAGAACTGTTTGCAACAACTGATGCATCCAATGTTTGACGATGATCCCTTGATCTGCGGCATGGAATATCCGTCGCTAGAACTTCATCAGAATAACGCACCAACTAAAGAAAACTGCATAAATCTGCAATCTGGGCATAAAGTAACCTCTCGAAAACCAAACGGATGAGCAGTGCATTCTGCAATAAACTGACAAACCAATGACCACGTTGAAGAACACGTCTACCTTTGTGAGCAGTTCACTGGTGGACGCCGACATTCAGTGGCAAATGCAATAAGAGATGAAGGGCAGCATTGTTGTGATTGAACCGCCTGGAAACCACCACTTGCCTGCAATGATCTCAACATATCTGTTTGGTTAGCCAGTAATGGCGCCCGTGTTGAATGGAGGGGAATGTTGATAAACGATGAAGCAAAATGAAGATGAGGACAAAATCGCGCTTACAGAACCTCGAATGACATGTCACATACAAAAATATCTCTAAGAGGCCACACCGAACGATGCAATTCTTGAATGATCCAGGCAGTGAACTGGAATACCGCCATCTATGATGGCGAACGTGGCTAGGCTGGACAGTTTATCAAAAGAACGGAAGCCCTCACTCCCTCTCCGCCCCCCTGGCGAGCACTAGACTTGTTTCTCGCCCTTGCACGCTTCCTCCGCCTCATCCGGTAGTTGTAGGATGCGTAGGCGTGCAAAATTGCGGAAGCTTTGAGCGTCTAACTCAATAGTTGCTGAAAGAAAAGCGAGGAACTACTATCGTTGTCGACATACGTCGCTGTTGATTAAGATTGACAAGTTGTGACGTGTATTGACAGTGAATGCAATCGAGAGCAGGTGTTTGACTGTGTGCTTAGCAATACTGAGCAAAACCTTTTATAAGGCGACAAATGGGAATATAACAACAATAGCAGCACTAATCCACGGTCTTCAACCTTCTGTACAGATACCTTATTCGCTAAGTGGAAAATTATGGGCTGCAGGCCAGAGGGTCACGTTTTGGCCCATTTTTTGGCCCATTTCTACGAACAATTTCAGCTCATTACCATGCAAGTAATTTAGCACTAATTGAGACTGCAGTGAACGATAGGTAACCGATGACTGGAAAACAGGTGTGCAGGAATCGTCCCAAAAAAAAAAAGATTTCGAAACATCGAACGGGATTAAGAGCAGTTGGACGGGAATTGAAATTTGGTGCATCCGTTTTGAAAATCGGCACGTCCATTGAAAAGTTCCATGGTTGTGAGAGAGAATAATTCTGAAAAGAGAAACGAGTAAGTTTCAGGAGGCATCTGTGAAATCGTCGGCAGCAAATTTTGCGTTGAGGCAACAGAAGAGCGGCTATGCAGAGATAGGCTATGAGGGCATTTCGATACAATGCAATAAATGCTTTATGCTAGCAAAGAAAACGTATAACATTCTACATTCGGATATAATCTCTTAACGGCCTTAAGAGTCCTTCTAGTGAATAGTTCTTTTTTTTGTTGAATAGAGGATACGACACATTTGGCACATAGGTTACGGCTACGTTCTGTACCACAAAAACAAGGAGCATGAGCGAAAAAGTGGTGAGAGGACTAAGCGAATTCAAGCATTTAAGCAATAGTGAAGTCATTGTTTCAAATCTGTGATTGGTAGTAAAACATACTAAGATTCGCTGCGTATTTTAAGTAAGATCCTGTACTAAGATATAGATCCTGTACTATATAATATATAGATCCTAAGATCCTCAATATGGAAAGTAAGATGGGAAGATTCGCCGCGACGCTGATAATGGCGTTGCTCAGATGCGGTGAGCTCAGTATCGCGACACATGCAAAAATTGCGAGCTGCATCGATGGAGAGAACGATGAAATCGATGAAAGCGCAGCTGTTCAAGGTATTCAAGGTAAGTCAAAAATATAAAAGTAGCAAAACTCATATCAATTCCTCAAATATCACAAACAATTGAATAAAGACTCAGTTTTTGTCAGATACGAACGACTAATCTAGCGCAGTGTCGTTTGTATTGAATTCCGATCATAACGCTACCAAACAGCGTTACGAAAAAAAGAGAACGGAGATGCACATCAACGATGAATGTCAAGCCCGAAGAACCTGACACACTCATCATTGATTTGCGTGATACTCATATATTTACCAATTCTGAATGCTTCATTTATAGGTTTGCTAAATGAACTTCCGGTTGACTGATTCGAAAAAAAAAAACTGTCAAATGTTGAAATAAGATTTCACTCAATTTGGCGAAGATTGTCACCTCCATAACAAATATAGCATTTAAAACACTGACAAGTATTTGTGGGAACGTCGGTAAAATTCACCATATTCTCAAACGATTCACATAATCGTCTATGAACACCTTGCATATTCGATTTTCTAGAATAAACTCTAAAACAAAACAATCGCAATTATTTAACGATATGTCGCCAAAAAAACGGAAAAGATTGTTTAGCGAACCATGGTAACCCTTTCTGACGATTTCCTAGAAACCTTTAAGTCAGTGATCCAAAATGTAGAGCATTCAGAGTATAGCGTAATCTATACTACTGCTGCTAGCTGATGCCTCAAACACCAGACAATGTTTGTTGCATTGATGTCGGACAATGTTCATAGCTCACTAATTTTTAAGAGAAGCGAGCAGACTTTGGAAAGAATACAAATTGAGGCTATGTAGTTCAATTTACAAAAAAAAAAACGGTCGCATAGAGGGTAAAGAGGATGACAAGTGAGAGGAGGTGGAAAGGAGATGAAACAAGGTGAAAGAAGGTAAAAGAACGTAAAAAGACCGATTGGAGGAAGAATGTTGCGCAGCTCTTGTAAGCGATGTATATGGTTATCGATACTCAAGGATATGGAAATAATGAAGCTCATGGTAGTTCTTTTTTCCTGTTTCGCGCGATCGGTCGCCAATTCGCTAGAGGTGTGGGATCGTGACAGCATGTTACTTATTGTACGTGAAGTGTTCTAAGAGATAATGAGCAGTTTCGATCAAACCTATATGCTATCGGTATCCTAGATGCTTTATCATTGAAAAAGATCTTGAAATTGTGTGGAAGAGGCATTTTGCACTGACCATGACCGATAATCTGGATAGACAGAAGCGATGATGTCACCCCCGCGGAATGGCCACCTGTTGAACGAGAATGACAACTGAAAGATGAGTGTATTTGCCGTCGTTCGGCCTCAGGAGGATTTTTCCACGATTGCAAGGCAACCGTTCTCCTTGATGACTAGTCTTCTCGACAAATGTTTAAAAAGTAATGGGAGATTACCTGAGTATGCAGAATCATTTTTGTTCGATCGGTGGATGACAAAATGGTTGCTATTGATATGCACTATGAAAATGTAATCACGCATTTCTTCAGATAAATTTTCTTGTATAATTTTTTGTTCAAACTATAGCACAATGTAGAGCTCAGAAAATATCAGGCAAGGGAATTAAAATTCACGGCTCTCGCGACTGTTAGAGTACGCAAAAGAAATTACAAATATTTGAAACTAAAAAAAATGTAATTCGGTGTTCGCAACATAAAAGACGGCAGAATCCGTATGACATGTAAGATACAAAAAGCACTAAAAATGCAGAGCGAATGGAGGAGAATGCATTTCCAAGAGCATTATGAGGCTAATAGCAAATATTTGAAACTAAAAAAAAATGTAATTCGGTGTTCGCAACATAAATGACGCCAGAATCCGTATGACATATAAGATACAAAAAGCACTAAAAATGCAGAGCGAATGGAGGAGAATGCATTTCCAAGAGCATTATGAGGCTAATAGACCAGTTCCTATGCGTCCAAGTAATGATCGATAAGAGCGAAGTTTTCTCAAAGTTCGTCTGAGCAAGACCAAGCAGTGTAAACATTCGTAAACTTTTGCCGCTGAAAATTTTAACCATTCCTGTCTTAGATGGTCTTTTTCTTTTCCCAAAAGGAGCGTTTAAGAAGTCCTATGTTTCTTTTCTTTCTCATTCGCTTTCATTTTGATCTAAAAAGAGCAAAATTTATGAAAATTCGCTCCAAGATTAGACGTCATAACTGCGATTGTCGATTGCTAACACACTGCACGCTGCACAATCAAAGTTATTCTCGTCCATTCGAAACCAAATCCGTATTATAGTTTCGTTGGATTTTAGATTCGGAGACAAGAGTTTTCGTAATTAATTAAACTAGAATATATTACACTGCTGAGAAAGTGAGAAAAACACTTCACTAGGCGATCACAGTAATACGCTAAGTAACGTTAGAATGCTGCAAAGTTTATTATTTCAAATATGAGATCACGAATATTTCGTTGCTAAGCATCAGTTTTCCTCATCATACAATAAAAATGATCGTTTACATTACCACCTTTATCGGTATTGTGCTGCAACTATGTCCATGATAAGAGCTTGAAGAGAGGTGAAATAAAAATAAGAGAGAAAATCAGATGTGCAGCAAATTTATTACTGTCTTCATAGTTCGACTAGATGAGAAAAGGTCAAGAGTAAGGGGGCGTAATTTGACGGAGGACTTGCAAACGGAACAATCCGACGACCTGGTAGACGGATTTAATGCTTGATGGCAATGTCAAAAATTGATTGGATCAAAGAAAGATGAAAAATGAAAAAAGAAAAAATGGAATGCTCACAATTCAAGGACGATTCGCTTTCGGCTCTTTTTATCAATAGTAGATCTCTAATGAATCGTTTGTTGAACGAGAAAGAAAGAAGAGCGGATCGCTGTCAGCTGATCAAACGCCTACTATCGTTGTATTGATGGACGAATACGACTAAACATGTTGAAAAACGTGCCAGATCGCTGGCAGCATATGGGCTTTCCATAACGTGAACTCAAAAACAACTATAAGCTACCTACAAACAGATAAGCTGGTCTCTTTGCTTAAGGACTCAATAGTTCTTGAACTTTGAAATAAAATGGTACTAGTGATGAAATAAGTGTAACTTTTTAAAGAAAACAACAAAACATTTAAAAAACCCAATTGTACATAATTAAATAGCAGTTGCTTTATAAAAAAAATAAACCTAAAATTTCAACCTCTTTACCTTGATCTCTCCACCTTTGCCACAAATAACAACTAAATTTTATCGGAAATGAACTATTTGACTTTTATTTCTTCTACCTCCCTCCCTCTCTTGTCCCCTCTCCGCTTCGTCTTTTATATCATTGATGGTCTTTTTCTTTCCTCCACATACTTGTCACTTTCTTCAAGCGTCAGCTACACATCCATTGGTCACTTAATGGCCCCATGACATCGTATTACTTTTTTTCTTCACAATAATTTCATTTCTGTGCACTAAACCAATTAGCCAATGTTGAGAACTTTGATTGCGCAGAATAAAGTGAACACAGCGAGAGAAGTTTTTAGGCTTACGTTACGGCTCGTTGAGGGAAATTCACAGCAAAAGTACCAAACCAAGGTAATTTAACCGTCTGGTAAATTCCATATTACTATTTCCATGATAATAAGACTTCACTACTATTTTATCGCAGCAGCTTAAAAGGATTTTGTTGTACCCGAAAAATTATAGCATAAAAATGTGCACCAAATTAGTACGTCCATACTCCATAACCTATCAAGCCGACGAAATTCACCATCTTCCACAACTTCAATGTCCATCATTTCCTCTTACCTATTAATTAAACCTTCAAAATCGTGTAAAACAATGAGGTTGTTACCCATAGAACGTGTTTTGACATATCTCAGAGACTAACACAATATCGGACATCTGTTTTAAAAAGGGGGATTTTAAAATATTCTTGCGACTATCATCGGACAACTTTGGTGTCTATCATCAAAGCTCTTTGCTTAACGATTACGATTGCTTGGCTAATCTTCAATGACATTTCAGCCAGATATGATTCATTCACCGCCAACAAAGTGAATATGCAGCGGTCGAAATGACTTCATGGAAACATTGTGTATCGTGTTCGATGATGTGCAATTTAAAGGCGAGCAAGTGACATGTGTGAAGGCCTCTAAAAAGTGCATCACGAGAAGTGAAGCTATATTAAGCAATCAAGAACACATGTGACAAACCCATTCTAATCCGTCTTACATCCACTTCATTCTCCTACCTAATCCCTTCACGTCCTCCCTCTAACCGCCGCCCCACCCCAGTCGGTCTTGCCACATTTCTTTGAATTTTCATGGTACTGACAAAGTTATTATTTTCGGAGCATTTTTCACCATTTAAGAATTTTCCAACCACACATTCAGGTTCATTACTTTTCATTAAATTTTTATGGACGACGACACTGAGATCAAAAACAAATTGTAGCTACGGAAACAATCTACAGTTTTTGAGTAATCCGCAAATACGAGAGGAAACAAACAGGCTGTGAACTTCACCAAATTTTAGGCGATTTTCTTTGAAAATTTCAGCGATTTTTCAAAACTTCTGTCCTTCCGCACTCTGATGGTTTGGGCGGATCACACTCAAAATTCTTTGAATATTCATGCCGGTGGGATGGATCAAAAATGTAGTCCTCCCAATTTCCGCTCTTTCAGCAACATTCCTGTGGTGCCTGTCCCTTTTCCGCTCTGACTGTGATGACATACCACCGACTAGAATGTTCAAAAAGAAAAATTCACCTGGGCAACTCGTAGAGCGCTATACTTCCACAGCTCCGATCGATCTCCTCAGTTCGCTCACCGTTTTGATAATCTCAACATTTCGATTCATTCAGCTTCTAGATTTCTCCCATTAGTTTTGATTCAAAAAGCCATCTGCTGTAACGTCAAACTCATAGCCATACCAGACGCTTGAGTCGGTCCGACTTCACCAAAAAATTTGATCGAAAGAATCAAAAGTCCAAGACGGGAATGTGCGAGTTTGAAATGCCCTGTAAACGATGAAATTCGAACGCACTGCACTGATGAATTCACGCGAAATTAAAAAAGAAAAAGATGAACGAGAGATTGGTCAAATTGTATATTGGTGAAAAAGGTCAAAAAGGTTGAAGTTCAAAAATTGTTGGCATGACATTGGTCAAAAATTGGTCAAAAAGGCTAAAAACATTGGTCGAAAAGGCTAAAAATTGTTGAAGTTCAGTTGGCGTGATCGATTCATTCGAGATCATGCGCTTTCGTAGTGGAAATTCCGAGTCGCCACAACTGACCGTCAATTATGATATTGTATTTTTTAGACGAAATCATCATGCTCACAACAAGGCCTGTTGTCGAAAATTCTCGAGGAAAAGGTCACACTTCAGTTGGTGTAAACTAAGAAAACGCATGTTCCGATTCTTCTCACAACACCAACAAATGGTAGCAGAAATTTGTGCAACTTCAGTCAAGGGCAAGCTACAATTTCACTCTGACCCTCTGGAAAAGACAGCATTATACGATAATAATAAAAAATCAAAATGCCTAAAAAAAACTTCGATAATTAATTCCATCGTTTTCGACCAATTCTAGATAATTAATTATATTATTTTAAGCAATTTTCTTTCTTTAATAACGCAAAAAGGTTATCTCGAAATGATAATCAACGAGTCGATCAGCGTTCAAATCTGAAGTCAAAAACGATGAAAAACTATCTAAACTGGTCAAAACAAGAAAGCGCAAAATAATGACCAAGGGAACGCTCGACTGTTCTCTACGACGTATTCGCCCATATGTGTGCGTTTGTGCAAAAAAAAATGTGATCGTACAAGTGCATATTGTTGGCATCAGAGAAAAAAAGGAGACGATAAAGGAAAATTTAGTGAATTCATCTTTTTAGTGCGCAACAACCGGTTACATGGGCACTTCAACATCCTAGAATATCGGCATGCATTACGGGATATGCACTTGAACTTAGACGCCACCTATCCACTATAAAAGGCTGAGATGTACCGCGCCCTAACAACGTATCCACCNACATGATCTTTACCTTTTTTTCCCTTTTATCGCCCTCCCCTCCTCATGTACTATTTCTAAAGTTACCTCGATTAAACATAAACTGAGCATTTCTACTACTTTTATCACAAAATGATCACCAGTAGGGTGAAAAAATCATCAACTATTAGATGAGAATTTTTAATGTTTCTTGACAATAGCCTAGAAGACCGAAAAGTTAATTCAATACTCGTTCAAAAAAGAATTAACAAGTAAATGGAATAATATTCGTATTCTTTTTCAACATTCTTTACTCAGTTGGTCGTCAACGGTGAATGAATGGTGCTTACTCGAAGAAAGTCTCGCATTCTTAAGTTTTGCTTCTTTGCTCAACTGCAGAAATGTAAATAATTAAATGTTCCAGCTTAATTATAACTTTCTGGGGCGTTCACGATTTGCTATTTTTACGATGCTTATTTGATGTATACACGCAATTAACCGTCATCCAAATTCTCTTGTCAAGTATCGGCTCCTTTATTTAAACTATGATGCGTTATTTGCAAACAATATCGACTCAACATTTATATGCACTTCATCAGTTGTAACTCACTTCTGGATACGTTCCCCTGATTTTAATGAACTCGGCATCTGTTTTGTTAAGTTGTATTTCTATTGTTTAAATTAATGACCATCTGGGAGCTTGTTAGCGCCATCCTTCACCTATATTTATGCATGTTATGGGGACGTAAGTAGTGTGAGGAGTAGCTGCGTTGGCCATTTGAACCGTGATAGATCTGCGTCTAGCTATTGAAGTTCCTTTTTTTTTTAAGTTTATTTTTTTTCAGCGAACATGGGCTTCGAAAATGATAAGTTGCTAACACAAGAGGTGGAATCAATGAAGAAGGTTGCCTTCTTCGGCATTGCCGTTTCAACTGTTGCCACAATTGCAGCAATCGTTGCTGTACCAATGCTCTACAACTATATGCATCACATTCAATCGTCACTCGAAGTTGAAGTCGATTTTTGTCAACTTAGAACCGGCAAACTTTTTGATGAGTTCAATCGAGTAAGTTTTGCAAGCATCAAATCACAAAACCAATGAATGACTTCATGTAGGTGTAATTTGTGTAGGTGAAAGCAGGTGTAATTTGTGTAGGTGAAAGCAGGTGTAATTTGTGTAGGTGAAAGCAGGTGTAATTTGTGTAGGTGAAAGCAGGTGTAATTTCCAAACAAGAACCACATGAAGTTATTAGTGCGTTGTTCATATTAGAGGACAATTTGATCGAGTGCATTTGAGAGCTTGACCAAGAAATTTGCTCTTAACCGTGCCTCTTACGACAGGTGAAATAGAACTTTTTGCATTTCGAGAATCAAAGTGCGAACGTCGTCTAAAGACATCTAGGATGTCGAGGTATCTGTGACAACAAAAATGCTTTTTGCATAAGTATATAACCGTACCGCTAGTTGCATCAGAAAACTCAAACTGCCATATTTCTCGTAGATGGTCGCAGTGAACATATCGAATTATCCGTCACATTGGCTGCTCTGAACACGCAGTGCCACTGCTTAAATAAAAAGTAGCCTAAGCCTTAGTAGCGATGAAATTGCACTACATAATGAAATACTTGGTTTCACAATTTATGGCATTTGCTGCAACGTTAATTGTTACGTTTCCTCCGTCATTTGAATTTTGAGAGTGATAGGCTGGAACATAAAATAAAGTATTGCTGAGAGAATATGGAATCAGAGTTTCCGCCATTTGAAGAGGTTATCTTTGTTTGCTTTATATCCAAAGATCTTAAAAATTCATCTTTTTTTAAAGGTTCAAGTACTCAAAGGCGTCAGCGGACGTCTGAAACGTGAAGCCGCCAAGGCGATGGCATCTCAGGTATACGATGCAAGTGATGCAGGAGGTGAAATAGAAGGCGAGGTGCCACAGTGCTGCAGCTGTGGAGTTGGACTACCAGGGCCACCAGGACCTCCTGGAATTGATGGCAGAGATGGTTTGTTTCTTGCTGTTGATTCAAGGAGCACATTGAAATAACCTCTACCATTTCGTCTAACAAAGTTTTTTTTTTTTGTACAGAAACGACGATTTTTCGAAAACCATAAAAGCTTCCGCTCTACAAAAACACGGGTACGTGAAACTATTTGCTTCTGCGTGAAGATCATTCCACTAGCCTTGTTTGCACGTAAATGCTTTGAGAAGTTGAACAAGTTATTATTAAGTCTTTTAAGTACCAAAATACTAGCGTTTCGTGAGTTTAGAAAGTTCAGCGTGCTCTGGTACCATTACTTTAAGCTTGCTCTTTAATGCATGCATCAGTCCACTAAGATGGACAAATTGGAACACATACTAATAAAAGGAACAATGACAAATTCAGATGGGCGCGGTATACAGACAAAGTCCGCCTTCTGTTGTGATAAATGCTTTTGTTTAGGAAAGGATGGAGCACCGGGCATTAACGGTCCACCTGGCAGGGATGCACCACCGAATGCTTACCCAACGGCTGCCGACTTCTGCTTTGATTGCCCAGAAGGACCACCTGGACCACCAGGAAATCCAGGCCCGAAGGGACCCGACGGACAGCCGGGTGCACCAGGGAAGAATGGCGAAAACGGAAATCCTGGTGCGCCTGGACCAGCCGGTCCTTCAGGACCAGCCGGAGCCCAAGGGCCTCCAGGACCGAAAGGACCAACTGGCGCACCCGGCAGAGTCCTTGATGTACCAGTTCCTCAGGGACCACCTGGACCTCCTGGACCACCTGGGCCGCCTGGACCCGACGGAGCTCCAGGGCCTGATGGCAGACCCGGCCCAGATGGTCCGGCAGGGCCAGCCGGAGATCCAGGGAAAGATGGCCCGGCTGGAAAAGATGGTGCAAATGGCGAGAAAGGACCAGCTGGAGAACCAGGTGGCCAAGGCAGGTGTGACCATTGTCCTCCGCCACGCACTGCACCTGGTTATTAGGTTGTTCCACTTGTGCTACAACCTCCAGTGTTCCATGACGCCGTATCTTCAGTTTTTCGATGCAAAAGTGTTCTGGTTGTTGTGAATATTGCAAATGAATCGAGAATAGTAATAATAACGATATTCCACAGAATAAACAGGTACTTTCTTCTAGTGCTAACACTCACTTATACCATAATAAAGTGCAGAAATTAAAGTACGGCACAATTCATAAGCTCAAAATTTCATTCAAGTACGAGCATTTTCTTTACAATGAAGAAACACTTCCAGCGGATTACCAACTTCCACTTTTAAAATCTGCTAATTCTAATAACAAGAGCAAAAATAACTAAATAAACAAATTACCATCATAACAAACGAAAATATAAATAGTTTAGCGTTTGCGAAGGTGTTCTCAAGACGTGCTTTAATTCGGATTCGAAAGACGTATGATTAATTAAAGCTACAATCGCCGGGAATGTGAATATCCACTAGAAATGCATTGCTGTTGACATTTAACCGCGTCTAATCGGAAATTCGATGAAAACAAAAGTAGGCTAAAGCATCAGAGGAAAGGCGCAAAAGATCGCCGAAAAATTGCACGACCTACATAACTATTTCGCATGACTAGCTAACAAAAATCATGAATGCATTTTACACTCGTTTTTTTTATCTATTCGCCACCTATTGCCTATGTACCATACGTGAGCATAGTTCGACTGGAATCCATGTCCCGTTTTAAAACTAAATGAAACAAAGAGGGTTCAGTTAATCATATCAGCCAATAAATAATAGAAGTTATTTACCTCTTCGGCTGCTCGTCTCTTTCGATGGGCCTTCGTTTAACCCCCCTCCCCACTCTCCTCGTTTCTCTAAAAAAATGAAAACTGAAATCATTGGATTCATAAACGTGCTTTACGGATCACATGTTTGGACCGAGAAAAAAATCCCCTTGTAATGCATCTACTACAATACTGCAATTGCTATCATATCCAACGAAAAATGCAATTCATTACGTCGTCCGTGATGAGTTCGTCAAATGGTTAGACAACTTATGATTTTCAACGTTAAAATCGTTTAATGCAAAAAATTATATATTCACATTTTTAAAATCACTTGCCAGAGCATGACAATACTGAATGCATTTTTATTTATAAATTGGCATGAAATTTGCTCGAACTAATTCCATACAAGATGTTAGCCATTATTTTGAATGGTTCTGCTCTCTGTAGTTGTTTTGTCCTTTGTTTTCACCCGTCTTTCTCTATGATGCCGCCAGCGAATATCAGCAAGCCGTCGAGGTAAGATATGCGTAATGTGTAGGACAAAAAGTAAGCCAAAACAACACATTTCTTTATTACAACCAGCATTTGCTGTAAACATGGTAGAAAAATGAAAATACCGAACGGCACGTTTATTTTTGTTAGTAGTTGATATGTTCGAAAGCGATCATGAATGATCGACTTGAACATTAGGCTGAAATGATATGAGGTATTGCTAATAAGACGCGGTACTTGTAAGCGTATGATCTGCAGCAGTATTTATTGGTCATGCATTTGCGTTTCGTAATGGATAACAAGGTATTCTATTATAATAAGATTTTTCTATAGAAATTCGCTGTGGATCTTCAAGATTTCGCCGCCGTGAACTCAGTCCCAGTGGTCATGAAAACAGTCGCCTATCGTTCGCTTCAATCCGAGCAGCTTTTGATACGCGCATACCCGCACCTAGATCATTACTCACCTGTGCATTATTCATCTGTGAATAAGCATTATGAAAGCAAAGAAGAAATGGCCAACGGTTGGCCATAAAGTTAGCGCCACCTCAAAGATGTGAGGCGAGTTGTGAGAATGTTGTAGTGATAACATGCATATTAAATCTATATCATATAGAATATATGCATATCGTCGCATTGCCTTTTTAACAGGATGATTTTAGAAAAACCAAAATAAAAAATAGAAATATTTTGCGTCAAACATGCCAAGATTTCTCTTTTGCATGCCTTGTGCTGTTGTAATTCCGGCGATATAGCATTCAAGACCACTTCAGGGCTACTGAACGCTGTCGATTACAATTGTTCATACTCCTTCCATTTGGCTGTTACCTTTAAGTGTTACGCGTATGTGCATTATCATCATGAAGACGTTCCCAGGCAATCATGCTGTGCTGCACCAGGGAACACTCCGGTAGGTTGCGTGCTCCATCCAAGTACTGCCTTGCCCAAAGAGAATCCTCACCGGTCAAGGTTCATGCACATGACGCCTGAGCGTCAAGTGTTTTAAAATGTTCATCGGTCGAGTTCATGTCGATTCCGTGAGCCTTAGCACAACTAAAATCAAGGTACATGTAGTATGCATTTGACGCTTAAACCACAAGTACTATATAATGCTGATCGGTCAAGTTTATGTCGATTCCGGAAGCCTAAGCAGAACTAAAAAATAAAGTATATGTCATATGCGCATGACGCCTGAACCTGAAGTATTATAAAATGCTGATCGGCCAAGTTCATGTCGATTCCGGGAGCGTTACCAGAGCTGGGGAATAAGGCACATGCAGTATGCACATGACGCCTGAACCTGAAATGTTTTCAAGTCCGGATCGGTCGAGTTCATTCGATTCCGGAAGCCTTGCACATGACGCCTGAACCTGAAATGTTTTCAAGTCCGGATCGGTCGAGTACATTCGATTCCGGAAGCCTTAGCAGAACATAAAAATAAAATATATGTCGAGTGCTCATGACGCCTGAACCTGAAGTGTTTTAAAGTACAAATCGGTCGAGTTCATGTCGATTCTGGAAGCCTTAGCAGAACTAAAATTGAGGTACATGTTGTATGCACATGCCGCTTAAACCCGTGGTATTATAGTAAATCTTATCAATGCGAATAAATCGGAGAGTAGACTTGCTTGCATTATGTTTTGGTTCTAAAAAAGCTCATGTAGACGTTTTAAATGTTCTCCAATTAATATCATTGAAGGCTATCAAAGAGACCTACTATTGGAGTATATATACTTGAATAGTAGGTCTTTTTGGTCTACACAAAATAATCTTCTAATGTAGCGCATTTGCATGTCGGGAATTGAACGTTGCAATCATAGTGGTCGGTTCCCGATATATAATTACAAGTAGTATTCGACGAAAATGGATATGATCGAAGTAAATATAGTCAATATCGTAAAATAATTAATGCAAATGCAACAATATAATATGCAGAGAATATAATCAAAGAATGGTACTTATGAGGTTATCATTTCAGTTGACTGTTGGTACCATTGACTTTGTAGTGAAGTACAGCTTTGATCATTGAAAAAATTTTTTGAATAGATGGATATTTTGGGTTTCATCTTTTGCATTCGCCAAAAAAAATCGATTCATGAAAATTGCTCAGCGTTCGATGAATCGAACGCAAAACGTGTAGAAATTCGAATAAACTTTCGGCCCACATTTTTCTAAGATTTTTCCCCCCCTCTATTCGCGTTCACTTGATTTGCTCTTGGCAACACTCATTTGACACGGCAATTTTTTTTTCTGACTGGCATTGTTTTGTCATAAAGAATCAGCCAAATGTACATTATCTTGAAGAATTTTTTTTCGTTGCGAATTTTTAGAGAGTGAATTTCTCTCAATTTTTTGAAGTTTGACAGAATGTGATTTGGTTTTCTTTTTTTTTCCACTTTCAGTACATATAGTATTTTTCAATTTTCTTAACAGTTCACGAGAAATACAGTGGAATTTTTCAGACCCCTATCACTGAGTTTTAACAGAGAATAAATAATTTTTCAATGTTGAAAACAATTTTATGAGCATTCTATACGCAGCTACAAGGAGCTTCCTTTTAAAGAACATATTGTCTTAGAGTTTTTCCAAAGTTTCCGTTCTGAATAAATCTAATTCGATTTCAACAAACAAACCATTGAATTTCTGTTAATTTCAATGATTTCTTTGTGCAATTGTGCAAAACTTTCAATCAGCGCCGAACTCCATCTATGAAAATATCACTAATCTTTGCAATTTGTACCAGCTAGTCATCTCATCTAATTTTTTCTGTCTTTATAAGAAAAATTTCTTAATCGTATTTTTACAAAAATTAGCGGTATTTTTTGTGAAATTCAAAAAACAACGAGTTCCACCGTTCTGTAATGTTCGGGTCTATAATCAGTTGGAAATTTCGAAAAATGAGCAAAACATGTGACTATCAGTAACCAATATCGTACGACTATTAAGCTTATTAGCATAAAAGCAGCTGGAAAAGCTACATGAAAAATTATGAGGTTTCCGGAGATCTGTTGCATATATCGCGTAAATGAATGGAGCACCGACAGTTGAAAGTATGGAAGAGAACGCCGTAGAGAACACCACTTCGGCCAACTGTATAAACTAAGAATGTAGAAAGCATTAGTCACAATAGGCGTTTTTATATTTGAGAGTATAGATGCATAAGGAACACTGTTTTCGTGCGAAATGCATTTGAAGCACAGAACTTTTCGGCTATTCTCCTTACGGAACGCGGACGGCCATATCGAAACGTATGCTATCGAAGCGCCTTGCATAAAGGATTTTCGCCACCAGCTGCAAATATGATATTGGAAGCAGCAATGTGAGACTCCTTTAAAAAATATAATAACAACTACAAATTTGCAACGGATTTCTCAATTTGTGCAACTTCCGTTTCTAGGAGTTTTCGACTCCTAGAAGCCGTTGGTATCATTCGCTTGAGAAGAAATAAGTTGATGAACTGGGCGATTTTTAAAGTTTTCATTGAGGCGCACAAACTGTCTACCGATTCGGCCCTAATCGACACAAAGGATTTCGAGTAAAAGTAACCTCGAAACCAAAGGTAATAGCGTATATGTTTTACTGCCTTTCACAGTTGTTATTGATAATATCAAATGATTATTGCCTAAGTAGAATTCCCAAACTACTTCTAGGAATTTTCTTTCCTTTCCTTTAAAATTCTGATTTTTTTTCCATACTGCCTCGAGGTATTCGAATTCTTTTCAATCACCAAAGCCCACCAAGGTCGAAATCGCAATGAGAATACCAAAAAAATCCGATCCGAGCAGCAAGATTTTTGAGTGATTTCTTCTTGTCGGAGATTGGGACACCTTCAGACTAAATTAATTTTAAGATGACAAAATGCACGGAACACCAAAACATCTCGTTCGCTATCTGTGAACTGAAACATGAAAGCATCCGATAGTGCGTCATATTGCAATCTTTTGCAGGAGAGCATTGCATGCTCACATTGTCTGATTGCACTTCTCTATGCGCATCCGTGTTTATTCGCTATCCTATGGAGTAGTTCAAAATCGGAAGTCAATAGCGCTATGATTCGGAAAGAAATCTGATCATGTGTTCTATTATCTGGATAGTCTAAAAATAATGAAATGATAGTACTGCTTGAGGTAATATGCTATATAGACG